>JAABNY020000040.1:2186250-2205602 GCA_015164015.2 Brevimyrus niger | reverse complement strand
CTGGTTCAGATCCTCTGCCTGGCAGAGTGATGTCATCATTGGACCCTTGAGTGAGGCCCTTAACCCCGAATTGCTCCAGGAAGACTGGCTGATCATGCAGGCTAATCCTCAACTGTACGTTGAGATCATAGTGCCTGCCGGATAAATCTATTGTCTGTGTGTGTGTGTGTGTGTGTGTGTGTCTGTGTCTGTGCGCTGGAGCGGAGCTGCATTTAAACAGGTGTATTAACGACCTTGAGTACTCGGTGGGAAGGGCCGTTTTTTTCGGTGTTGTGAAATATCATGGCAGCTTCCTCCATCTTTTGCAGTCTTTTGAAATTGCTCCCTAGCAGCAGGACACTGTGCCGCGTCATTAACTCTCCTACGTAAATATTTCTCTGTGTCTGTCTGTCCCTTCCCTTCACCCTATTGCCCTGTTTAATTTTTTCCGTCTTCCTAGCTACGTGTATCTGCCATCCTACATGCTTGCTTAGTCTTCCTGTCTGTCTGTCTCTCTCTCATTCCTGCTGACCTGTTTTCCCTTCTGTTTGTGCATCATTCTAATCCATCTTCAACTTCCTCTCTATCGTTTGATCTGTGTGTCCATAACTTTAGCTGAATAAATCCCAGAATGCAGCTCACCAGCCCCCTCTCTCCCACTGTTTTCCTGGTCATTTAAGTACATGCCTATACCCTTCCCTTATATCTCTCTTAGAAGCTAACTGCTGGGACCGCTGATCATAGATAGCACCCCTAGGGGGACCATTCCAGTGTCTGTCTTGGCTGTGCCACAGTCCATGTCCGTGACCAAAAGCTTAGTGTCTTGCCCTCTGTTTACATGCAGTTCATATAGCTTCTGGGTAACATGCAGTGATGCGCTGGCCTGATATTGTCACTGCTGGAGGTGAACCACACCTTGTGTGGTCGTGTCCTTTTCCGAGTCCCAAGATAATACCTTCTGTCAACGATCAAGAAGCTCAAGTTTTCAGGCTTGGTGTGGATGCTTGCAGAGTAGATGAAATGTCCCGTCCCAGCTTGCAGCCTCTCTGGAGGTCGAACAGAGCAAAGATCAGACCTCAGGTACATTTGAAGCCAGTGAAAGGTTTTTGTTTCCAGCAAGTGACTGTTAGCTGATGCAGTATGCACTCTCATTTCCTGGGGCTTAAACAGCAGCTTCCTCAGTCGTGAACTGAGCTGAGCTTCTTGGGTCCCTCAACCTCGACTTCAACCTGAAGGTCAACCGTGGGCTGAGAATTATTGTGGTTTTCCTCAATCTTCAAGGAGATCCAGCTTGGGTCCACCTCAGCCCTGCAATACATAAGTCCACATAAACCCCGCTGCCGGTAAATAATGCCCCCCTTTTCCCCCACTGACCATACACCTTTCAGCATAATGCCAGTTCTTCTCCTCATCATGACCAGCACCTCACGCCACCTTCACAGCTTCTTTCCTGTAGCCGTCCAGCTCCATAGCGAACTCACCCAGCATCCCGAAAGTCCGGTCGTCCTGGTGTTGTCCATTCACCCAGGAACAATCTCCCTCTTCCCATGCCGGGACATTTCTCCTCGTTGTCTGCACTACAGTGTACGGCTGATTTTGTTTTCGCCCTGCACTGGCTTTTTGATCTTCTATGACATCTGCGTATTGTTCCTATCACACTGCTTCCCCTGCACTCTGCACTGTATTTCCCGTAAATTTGTAGTCTCCCTACTACTATTTGTAGTCACTCCTGTGTATATTGTTATATTGTCCTGTACTTCATTTTGGGCACTGAACCACAATCAGGTCTGGTATGTCTGTTGCATACTGGCAGCAAAGTGCACATTTCAATCCTCCCAGAGTCCTTTGTTCAGCTTCTCAAGTTTTCTTGGTGCTTCCTCCCAACCTGAAGAGTTTTTGTCCCTGCAATTCCAGTGAGACAAGCCTTTATAGAGACATTTTCTATGAGTCTTCCGGAATTTGCCTATTTACATACCTCCAGGGAGATGGAGGCTGAGGATTGTGGGTATCCCAGGTACATTTTTAACATGACTCTCTTAGCTGAAATTGGGGTGCTGTGCAGCTCGCCCTCTCCTAGCGCAGAGTGACGTCCGCATGAGTCATTCCGGCACCTTCCGTGTGGCTGCCGCAGTCTTCCAGCTGCAGTCTGTCAGCGTCAGGTGGCACACAGGAGCCATACAAAGTGGGTCTCCCTGCAGTCTCCACCCCTCACGTCCCTCATGGAAAGCCTGTGTTTGTGTCACAATAAGCATTTTAATAGAATAGTGTGTGTGTAGGTGTGCCTGTGTCTGTATCTGTGTCTGTGTGTTTATATATCTTCTAGGTTTTCCGGAAAACTCTGCAGACAGTTCCTCCCTTTGCCTTTTTTGTCATTCATCGACCTGCATTTTGTTTATATAAACAATACTTGCACACATAACTGTTGAGAGAGTAACAATGATAAACAACCTGTGCAGTGATATGATGACTGACAGCTCGTACAGTGATATGAAAGTAATGATGACTGACAGCTCGTACAGTGATATGAAAGTAATGATGACTGACAGCTCGCACAGTGAAACGTGTCATGCGGTGAGGCAAGACGGAGAACACGGAGTCGGACATTGGGGCAAACAAAAGAGGATTTATTAAAGGTATGAACAAAACCAGATCTTGAAGAATCAAAAGGGAGAGACTTTTAACCTGAGCACACAAAGCAACACAATGTTAATGACGGACCTGGGAGTCACAGGACAGGAAAGCTCGTATATACACAGATAATTAGGGGTGTAACGAGGGGCGGGTGCACTGGAAGTGGCTTGTTTGAGCCAGAGATCAGGACATGCCAGAGAGCAGAGGCAGGACATGACTTATGAGAGTAATGATGACTGACACCTTGTCCAGGAATACAAGGGTAGTGATAACTTCATACAGGTGGGGGATGCTTGAGGTTTCTACTAGTCTGACTGGGATGTGTTCTGTTTCTTACAAATAAGTCTTAACCTAACACTCATCCTGTTGAGGATGGTAAACATTTTTAAGAAGCCGTGATTTGATGAAAATTACATTTGTGTAAGATTTGTTTTTGGGTTGAAACATGACATATTTATCATGACATCTTATTTCTGAGCAAAACTTTTTTTCGTTTGAAGGGACTTAAAAATCCCAAACTTCAAGTCCTGCCTTTACCTGGAGCTGTAATCCACCATAGCTGTGAGAAGGAGCCCCGCAGTTCTAATTTTGCCATGGTTTCACAACAAATAGCAACGCATCTGTTAGCTTGGCCAATGGCCTGCATAACATGACAGCAGGTATTTGTTTCGTCTGCCCACCGCTACGCTCGCTTGTACCGTTTCCAGCACTCTGATATCTTCCTCTGCTTGCTTTTTTTGGACAGGAGCTGTTAAAGACACACAGGCCTCATTTCTCCTGAACATGGATGAAGGCGCCTCTTCTGTCGGAGCAGAGAGTAAAAAGCAATGAAAATCTCTGATTGGCCAGATAGCAAAATAGTTTCTGGAAAGAATAATAACTGAAGAAGAAAGAGGGTAACCATCTCTGTAGCGTTTCAGGGTCATGTCTTATGGATGTGAGGACACTTACCGGCGAGGCACTAAGGCCCTCTCGTGATGCCAGTGCAGTCAGCTCAGCCTCACTGCAGGGAATGGAGGTCCTGGCTCTAAATTCAGGTGCCCTTGAAAGGCAAAGAACTAAACACATGGCCAATGGAGTCAATGGACGGGACTTCAGTCCTACTGAGTCTCGCTCCAAGCCCCGTGGAATCAAGTTCCAACCCGACCCTGTAGACGGCTCCGGCACTCACAAGCAAAAGTTGCCAAATGGCGGGGACGGCTGCTTCGCGTCCGTGGTGCTCCAGAACGGCACCGACAGAAAGTTCGGAGACCCAGGGACACCTTCCGGTGAGATTCGTTTGCCGAATGCGGCGTCAGGCAAAGAAGGCATGCGATCTGTTGTCACCTTCAGTTACATCAAGAAGGCCAGCATTAAGACAGTCGGAAGCCCCCAGGGAGCTTTGCGCCACAACTCCGGGAAAGCCAACGGAATGGAAGCAATGTGCCGGCCCAAGGAGGAGAGGTTAACACCTCGCAAGAGGATGAGCAACCCCTGGTTCAATGGTCCGGACTCTCCATGTGGCTCCAGCCCAAAGCTGTCCTACATGGCCTCCAGGGGCCGGCAGGAGAACCCCCCGGACATCCGCTGCACCCCCCTCGAGGCCATAGGTCGAGCTGCCACTCAGAGAGCCCTGAAGGAGTTTGGGTCCCCTCAGCTAAGGCTCAAGGTCGCCAGAGGGCTCTGTGGCCGTAACTCTATGCACCAACATCACCCACGCTGTCTGTCCTGGTCAGGCTCCCCTGGCCTGGTGCGACGTACTGACTCACTGCCCGTTGGCCCTCATGCCAAAAGAGACCTGCCGAAGGCAGCATCCAGCTTACCCAGAAGCCCGGCTACCAACCGCCTCCCTGGCCGATCCAATCCAACTGTAGCAGTCTCTTCCAGAGTCAAGTACCAGGTGCCTACAGATGGTCAAAAGCAGACACTGTCTAAGAGTGCTGTACCCCATGCAAACACACCAGCTTCCATTCCTCATGATGCATCTGCACTGAATGGTACATGCATTCCAAGTCCTGCTCCAGGCTCTGGCTGCAGTGCTTACTTGAGCTGCAAAGCTCACCTCCATGTGGGTGAGAAATCAGACGGAGGGATGAACCAGCTGAGCGGTACGAAAGTCGGCAATCCAACTAATGCTCCAAACTTGGCTCACAAGATAGCCATGGAAGCCACAAAGCTATCTGCCAAATTCACAGAGGTCAGGAGGTCTTCTTTGCCCAATGCTTTAGCAGACGCTCTTCCATTGGAGAATGCACAGCTGACAGGGAGCCAGTCGCAGGACTCGAACCAGAACCAAAAACCTGAACAAGACAGAGGACCACACCAGGCTCCGATGAATATCCCGGTTCATGGCCACCAGGTACCTGAAAGTGACAACACGGCAGACGGTATCCCCCCGCAGGCTCCTCCATCGTTTTTATATATGTGTGATGAAAACTCTTCCGTCGTGAAGCGAGAGGAGAAAGATCGCAACACGGACGTGCAGTACTGCCAAAAACGGGCCCTGCATGGGGGAGACCCCGGGGGGTCCCCTGCCATGCCGTCCCGGCTGCATCGCTTCCGACCACGATGTGCGGAGGTCAGCTCCCCCGTGAGGGATCCAAGGCTGCGATGCGTTGAGGCCCGGCTGACAGACAGCCCCACTCCCCATCGTCACCGGCTGCCACAGTTCACCAGGGGGGCTTGGTCACCTGCCACGGACAGACGGCAGGAGGGTAGGAACGACAAAGGATCGAGGAATAGCCTGGAGACGGCCCGATGCATCTTCCTGGGCCAGGCTGCCGAGAAGCCTGGAGCAAGCCGGACATCTGGAGAACAAGAGGCGGAGGAGATGAAGGCGGAGGACGGCAATCCGTGTTCAGGACCCCAGGTTCGGCAGAACGCGCTCAGTGCCTCGCCCTTCCTGCTGCAGAAACAGGCAGAGTTTAAGAAGAGAGAGGCCCTGCTTTTGGGCCCTGTCCTGCTGGAGTGCACCCAGGCTGGGCTTCCACTCAACTCACACCTACCGGATGCCCACGAGGCGGAGGGGCTCGCGGAGGGCGAAGGAAACGGCGTGCCGGCGTCCTCGCGAAGCTCCAGCGGAGTGACAGGCAGTCTGCTGGACGGGGACAGCTTCTCCAGTCAGTCCAGCCCGAGGGACAGCGAGACGGGGAATGGATCCTCAGCAATACAGGTGCAGGGCATTACACTGGGTGGGGAGGGGGGGGCAACATCCCTGGGACTATATATAAATCACTTTTAAGTGGCCCTAGTGATTGTATGCATTGAGATTGAGACAACATTTGCAGAGGTCAACAGAATAGATGAGCAAGTACAAAAAAAGGCAAAGGATTCATATATTCCATCTCTAGAGTTTCGGGTTGAGCCACAATGGTCACATGACATTACCCTACATGCAGGGCAGGTGGGGAACCACAGGCATTCAGTACAAGTGCCATTCACAGAACACAGGAAGGAGAACCGGAGGTTTCAATTCAAGGTTTGGCCTTGGGGACAAACTGGAGGACTGAGCTAGAAATGTCAATGCTGTATTTATATGGCACATTAATTGTGTTTCTAATGCAGTGCTTGTACTTTAGAGCAGAGGATTGAAATGTGAATAAGTTATGAGGCTTGTTTTTCCCAGTCAAACACTGTTATGGGTCTCTGTCGCTCCTGGCAAGTGAGGGCACTGGGCTTGTGGAGGAGAGCAGCTCCCATTTCCCCGTCAGAACAGCCAATGAGGGAGCAGATTTGGAGAAGGCATCGCTCTGAATGGCTGCGTTTTCATAGCTTGGGTGCTGCAAGATAAAAATGTATTTATGCACCACTGAATGACGCGTTTGGTAGAGTACTGAGTTTCTTGTGTGTGGGCCTGCTTATGCTCATTAACGCCCACTCGCGTGTGTTTGTGTGTCTGCGTTCGTATGTATGTGCGCGTATTCTAGACTGACGGCGGCTCATCTGCGATGGGACCTTCCCTTCACTCCCAGAAGATCGCACGTGCTAAGTGGGAGTTCCTGTTCGGGACGTCGTCTGGCGAGAGTGCAGAGGCGGGACATAAAGGTACTGTAACACTACTCAGAGGGTGCCGGGATAAAAGAAATCCATTGACCAATGAAAGCCCCCTCCCCCCTCAACAAATACAAACATTTAATTTCAGCTAGAAAACTTTTTTTCTGTGAACTAGAAAAGGAAGTGATACACACAGCAAACACAAATGCATAACTATGAATTTCATATTTTGTAGATCTTTAATTTTTATTTTAAGACTATTCATTTTAATTTATGTCGGTCTAATGTCAGTCCGCCTTTGGTATGAGCTGCTAAATAACCAACGTATTTTATTTCCCCATCTCTGCGCCTGAAGATCTCCCAGATGCTGCCACTGCCCCCCCTAGTGGTACCAGCAGTGAGTCACCGACTCCCACCCCCCCCAACTTACTGCCCTTGGCCTCACTGGCCAGCCACGATGTGCAGCACGTCTACGTGGAGCTGGTGACCCCCCCTCCGGCAGAAGCAGGGGCGTCACCCAAGACGGGCATCATCCGGCGCACCGTGAAGTACTCGGAGACAGACTTGGACGCGGTGCCGCTGCGCTGCTACCGGGAGACGGACATCGACGAGATGCTCGCCGAGCAGGACGAGGCCGACTCGGCATTCGGCAGCAACCGAAGTGTGATGGGCACCTCCGGTGCTGGCAGCAGCCCCCTCTGGGGGGCGCTCTATGGGCACGTGGGTGAGGGGGCCGAGGAGGAGGAGGAGGAGGAGGTTGCAGACTGGGTCAGTGTGAGGATGCAGGGCGACAGGAAGAAGCAGCTGGCCTGCCAAACGGAGGATGACTTCTTCAGCAATATCTTCCTGAGGTGACACTTCCTCATGCCCCGTGACCATGGAGATTCTGAGGAGCAGGTTGACACTTCCTAACACGTGGTAGCCATGGAGATTTGAGGAGCAGGGTGACAGGCCACCGGACATCAGTGAAATGACTCGCTCATCTGGTTTCAGAAACCAGCATTTGAATTCATTTTCATTAAAAGCTACCTGAGCTTAAAGAAGTAGAATGATTGGTATTGACATTGTCATTGTCTGACTCTGGTCAGAAGATAAAGAAGCAAACAAAAATGGTTAATTTGTTAATTAAAATATGCTGATAAATTAACTTTAACATTATATTCAGAGCACCACAAATAATAATATTTCTTAAAAGAATGTTTGAAAAGATTAACTGCTGCTTAGAATATTTATGGTATATTTTCATAACAAATAGATTTGGAACATTTTATTCATGCAGATCAGTGTAGGACCCATCTCAATCCTCTCCTTTCTGTGTCGCCCCCCCCCCCCCCTTTTACCCCAAAGACGGCCGCAGGAAGAGCCCCTCGATGGGCCCCCTGCCCTCAAGTCCCCACTGCAGGTGTTGACCCCCCGGCGTGCCTCAGGGGAGGTGGGGCTCGACACCTTCAGTCACCACTTCGAGAGCATCGTGGAGTCGTACCGCGTCAAGGGCACCTCCTACAATAGCCTGGATGGCGCCAGCCAGTCTAGCTCCTGCGAGCCCACAGGCCTGACGTTCGACTCGCCCACTCTCATGCCCGACCTGCCGGGTCGACGCTTCCAGAGCGCCCAGCAGATCGTCCAGCTGGCCTTTGCTCCGCTGGCACACGGCGAGCTCGGGGCCAGCCAGTCGGAGTCCTCGGACGCCACGCGGGCACCGTCTAGTGAGCGACTGAGCAGCGAGGATGCCCCGTCGCTAGGCAGCCTGGGCCCCACTGAGAGCTGGGCTGCCAATGGCCTCGTGTACAGGTCAGCACTGACCAATCACGACCTGCGCACACGAGGCTAGCCCCATCACACTTATTAACAGTTATTGTTAATAGTCAAAGATATTAGTAAACTAGTATAAACTTTAGTACTTTGCCCAGTGAATTAGTAAATATCCCTTATTAAAACAAACTGGTGCATCTTTAACAGTTTTGTTGCAAATGGCTTATCGTTCTGGTCAGACTATTTTTATAGTATTTAGATTTAAATTTGCTCTGCACTCAGTGACCAGTAGAGGGCACTCTATACCTGAATCATACGCTTAAGCTGTTCTTTGAGAATAGAGCCGCAGTAGGCCCTGCGCTTGGGACTAACACCATAGAAATCAGGTGTCGCTGTGTAATCATTCCCCCTGTGGATTTCACTGCATGAGGATGATCATGATGATGATTTTAGTCCTTTGTTTTGTTATATCCAGCTTTTTTGTGATACCTTATGGACATTATTTGGCCAGGCCAGTATCCCAGCTACTGATTTCCAGTTTATACAAATTTTTTCACTGATACTATCGACCCACCATAGCTCACATGATCGCTACAGCGAACCATGCCCCAGTAAATAGGAGCAGGGCCAGTCCTGCTAGCTAAGCTAAGCTAAATCTACATTGAAGCACTGATAGCAAGAGCTTCCTTATGTTCCTTCCTACCCTTATGGCAGACCAGGGGTCCAGCGACAGGAGATTCGTGGAGAAACTTTCTGCAAACGTTCCGCAGATGTTATGATGCTGATAAGCGTTGTGTATTCATACATGCGGTGTGGGTCTGGGATCCTTGGTCCTTAATAACTCAATGGTGTGTTTTTATGGGGCATTTATTAGGCATTAATGAGTTTTGGCAAAGAGACAATGAACTTGCCCAGTTACACATCGTGTGAACCAGAACCTTACAGAGAAGAGAATAAAGATGCTGAGATCATCAGTTTCCAAAAATGCATTACTTTCAAATGCAGTCATTGAAGGATCACTGTGTTAAATGAGCCAACAGGCGAAGGCGTGAGTCAATGCAGGGAACCGGAAACAAAGTTCAGATAAAGTCAGCTGGGACGGTTCTGAGAGAGGGGGGAGATAGAGAGAGAGAGAGAGAGAGAGAGAGAGTGGGAGAAGGAGGGAGTGAGGGAGAAGCACAAAGAGAGAGTGTAAGGCAGAGGGAGGGACAGAGTGGTAGAGAGGAGGGATAAAGAGGGAATGAGAAGGAGGTAGAGAGGAAGGGAGGGAGAGAGAGAGGGAGAAAAGGAGTGTGAGGGATGCAGAAGGAGGAAGAGAGAGGGAGAGCAAGGAAGGGAGAGAAGCAGAAAGAGAGATGGAGAGAGAGGATGGATAAAGAAGGAATGAAACAAGGAGAGATAGAGGGAGGGAGATAGGGAGTAAGAGAAAGAGCGAGGCAAAGGGAGATAGAGAGGGGGAGAGGAGGGAGGTGGGGAAATAAAAAGACACCCCAGTGTAGGGGTTTGGGGAGTAACAGAATACATTTGTGGATGAACACGTGGAGTGGGGGCAGAACAAACATGGTGCACAAAACAGGTAGTATAAGCAGAGTGTGTATTAGCTTTATCATAGTCAGGAACACAGGCAAAATGGTCGTTACACAGGAATGGCAAATACAGAGAACAGACCACTTCTGTGAATAACCCTGATGACATCTGACCAGAGCCTAACAGACACAAATTATACTTATTAAACACGAACCCTTGCGGCACGAACCCAAAACCTTAAGGCAAGTAACAAGTGGGAAATAGAGATGCAGGGCTGCCCTGTCTGAGTTCCTGGCTGGATCATAGGAATGCAGGAGAAAAGCAAAAATAACAAGGAATTGAGGGAAGAAGGGATTAGAAGAAGAGGAGGTGATGAGGAGGAGAGGACCTTGTGTCAAGCATCCAGGTCTTGTGAGCTTCAGGAGGACGTGTGGGGTGGTGGAGTGAGAGTGGAGACCAGGAGCAAACTGGGATTAGTGCGGCTCCTCAGACATTTGGCCAACGCGCCCCCCTGGCTGCAGGACCCAAAGCCAGGGGTGCGTAGGGTGACCTGGCTGTGAGGCGGCAGGCACGAGGGGGCAGGGTCTGTAGGGAGGGCTTGTTCTGCGCTGTGCTGGGGGGGGGGGGGCACGGATAGGAAGTACAGCTACCTCCCCCAGCAATGGTCCCGGGGGGGTCCCCCCCCCCCCCCCCCCGGAGTATGAGCATCTCTGTAAAGATGGTGAAATTAAACATTGTCAAAGTAAAATCATAATAATTAGTAGTAGTAATATTTTGGGACAATAGGATTAGCTATGGTGGTACTAATTATGATGATGATGATGATGGTGGTGATAATGGTGGTGATTACATTGTAAAAAAAACAATATGAGGCACTATAACAGATTCATGCAGTCTTACTTCTCATCACCTGATCTCAAACCCGGACAAGCCCCTGGGACATGTGCTCTTGTCTTGTTTGCACCCGTGTAAGTTTTTTTTTTTTTAGTTTTTTTTTTACTGAAGTTCCCTTTGCATCACTTCCAGGGGCTGACGGGGAATTTCAGTTACTCATGACATGAGTAGTAATATGGTTACTGTGGCAATCGAAACATGTGGTGACATGATGACAGGACTGAGAAGAACAAGGGGGTTTCCTTTCCTTGGAATGTGGGGATCGGGGGGACAGGGGTGAACACAACATGGATCATATTTCAAAACATATTATGGAACAAATTGCAGAACATATCACAGAAAATACTGAAACTGCTTGGCAGACACAGAAAAGACAGCAGTTAAACTCAGAAGGGGTATTGAACCCTAAACCCAACCTTAACCCTAAACCAAAACCCAACCTTAACCCTAAACCTAAACTCAACCTTAATCCCTAACCCTAAACCCAACCTTAATCCCTAGCCCTAAACCCAACCTTAATCTAAATTTGTAAACCTAACCCTAGCAGGTGCAGCAGAACCAATAAACACTAAGGGCTCAATAAGCAATCAGTATGAAATATGCATCTCGTCTTCCCCAGTGGGCTTTACCGTTTTTATTGCCGAAGATACTTGTGGAAAACATTTTCTGTCTAACCTTAACACTCATGTCAGACACTTAGGATGTGGTCCAGATAATGGAAATCAGAATTTAGAGTGCTACAGTTTGTACGTGATGCAGGGAATGAATCAGTACCACAAGCGCAAATGTGCTAGGATGGGCATGGGGCGAGTGGGGAATCTGTGGTTGCTAGGTTACTTTTTAGGGAGCTGTTAGCAGGCCTGTGAGGCACACACCTCGCAGGTCACAAGGCAGAGAATGGGTATGAGCGGGCGCATGAGGGTTTGCCATTGTGAAAACAGCACTTGGTACCTGAGGCTATTATCGCTGTTACTGCTAACGTTGTTAGCATCATTGCTGTGATAACCAAGTTCAGCTTCTGCTAGCCGCCGCTAGCTAGATGAAGTGACAGAGCGATGAAAAGCTAAGAGCTTCGGCATTGCTGAAGGGGCTACTAGAGTTTCTAGAACCAATTTCTGTGACACATTTTCAAAGTCATGGTTAAAAACAAAGAGAGGGGTTTAGCTGTTCTGTAGCATGCTGCTGGGGTTCTGATCACCCTGTTTGGACTGAGGTCAGATGGATGGACCTCAGGATTGCAGATGCGGCTGACCGCCCCGAGTTTCCCTCCCCAGGGAGAAGACCGTTCGCCTGGCTGGGGACTCGGACATGGATCAGGACCTGAGCGAGAGGCTTGGCCTGGGCAGCACTGATACCCTCACCAATGGGAACCGGGCAGACTCAGAGGCCGCCAGAAGGCTGGCTAAACGGCTCTTCCAACTGGATGGCTTCCGGAAGTCTGACGTGGCCCTGCACCTGAGCAAGAAGTGAGCAAAGTCAATGTGCTCGGCGGTGGTTATGAAAGATGCTTGATTGGTTCCAGTAACAGTTTCAGTAGCCAGTTCTCTGTCCAGATGTTGGTCCATCCGGGAGAGCAGAATATCTTTGCGTATTAGTGACGTGGGAAAAAGATTTAAATACAATTGTGTGACTCAAGTCTGCTGCCTTTAGGAGGTGGCGTGTGACTCTGAGGGTTTAGTCATGGTGTATGTGATCAGGTGGTCCTACGGTCTGATTTGTTTGGGAAAGCCTCCCGTTGCTCTAGACACGTTCTTACCCTTCCTTCTCGAAAAGAAATTGGATGTCAAAAGCATGTGCTAAATGCTTGGTAACTCGTTCTGCTCTGACTTCATCCCTCTTTTCTAGGACTTCCTTCTGGTCATAGGTGTAGCTCCTCAACCCTGCACTTTCCCTCAGGGCCCCAGTAACGCCCTCCATTGCATGGCTCCTGTGCAGTAGGCCTGCTGCTTACTCACATAACACGACCCATGGGATAATCTCAGCAGGCTCCCAGCAACGTGTTGGGGTCTGATGAAACGGAACGTTGGTTTAAGGGCCACGGTGATAGGTGTGGAGAAAATCCCCCCCGCGGCATAGTAAAGGGAACCATGTGACACAGGGAAATGCCATTAGGCACTTGCGAGGCAGGGGATTTGGGGAACATTTTATATCTCATAATTTCTAGGAAGTAAGGAAGCACAATGCAATGATTAATGAGCTTTTTGCGAAGGAGGAAGCAGTAAAAATCACATGACCCTTCATCCTGTAATTGCCATACCCCCCTTGCTACATGCTTCAGCTTTGTGACAAATTGTAAAGAGATGATGACAGACAAATCCTGTTTGTTTGTTCGTCTGAAACTGACAGCTTTTCCTCTTCCTGTCTGCTGCGTGTTTCTGTGTGTTTTTCTAGCAACGACTTCAGCCGTGTGGTCGCAGAGGAATACTTGGGTTTCTTTGACTTTGCAGGTCTGACTTTGGACCAGGCTCTCCGGTAGGTCCTCGTTCTCCAACTTGCTTAGAGTTTAGGCCACTTCTGATAGCATGCCACCATCGCCGTGACACATTTAGCATAAGAGATTCTCAATTTTGTACCTGGTTCATCACAGTACTGCCCAGTTTGATGGGGAGAACACTGCCATCCGGTGGTGAGGCTCATTATTCTTCATTCGGTCAGCTCCACAAAGAGCGTAGATAGGTGATTCTTGGGTGCATTGTCAAAAGTGTATTTCACAGTCCTGTCGGACAGTGATTACAGATCACCTCACGTTGAATTCCCTTGCTTCACTCCCCTCCTCCCCTTCAGGAATTTCCTGAGGGAATTTGCCCTCAAGGGAGAAACTCAGGAGAGGGAACGAGTGCTGTCCCATTTCTCCAGTAGGTTCCTGCAATGTAATCCAGACAACGTAACTTGTGAAGGTAGGAAGGAACAATGGAGGATGCATGATCGTCTATGTGACACTCACACGCCGTAGCAGAACTGTGATTGCATGGGGCTCCTTAACCAGACTTGTGATGGACAAAATTACGCTTCAAGGACCATTTCGTGTATTTTCTGACCCCACTAGATGGTGTTCTCTGTTCAAGAAAGGGCACAAAGCATCCCCCGGAGCAACCCAAGCACACCATCTAGTGGGATCAAAAAATACAGCAAATAGTTCATGAATTGTCGTTTTGTCCATCACTACCAAAAAGCTCATTCTGTCTGTTACCAGACTAGTAGTGTACATTCAGACTTTTGTGGACACACATTGGATTACTGCTCTGTACGTTTAGAATCAGGCCTTGCTGCAGTGATGTGTCATGTGGGGCTGGGTAGAATTGGATTGTTTTGGCCCCACAAGGGTCTGAATAAGTTCAGTGCAAGGGTTACAGGGCTACAGAATGTTCTAGTAAAATACCTTCTGCTACAGGTCCCGCTTATCTTCATTTCTTTAGGTCTGACTGTTTTTAAGTTGCCATGGCTGTCTGAATCGATTTCACAGTGGTGCCCCAAAGGCAGCACCCTTTTGTAGGTTACAGAAGATGTTTCCTGTATGGTTCTTCAGATGTTTAATCCTGTCATCTTTCTTACTCACTCTTTCCCCCTCTGCACCCCCACCAGACAGCATCCATGCCTTAACCTGTGCCCTGATGCTGCTCAACAGTGACCTGCATGGCCAGGTGAGTCGACAGGAAACAGAGGGGGGGAGGAGGGAGGGAGAACACGAGGTAGTGGGCCTGATAGATATTCACCTGTAATGAAGTGAGGACTTCCAGGAATGAGTGTAACTGAAACTTTGGCTGCAAACCCAAACCCGGTATTGATGTCATTGATCAGGGAATGCAAGCACAATGCAGCCAGCAGGTGGAGCCCTTTCACATTGGTGACCTCTAGTAAAATAAGCAACTCAGTCAGAATCCCCTAGCCTGGAGCCACATGCTTAAATATGTTACTTTAGCCATCCCACCAACCTCCTTGGGTTATAACCCAACCTCTAAGGGGGGGGGGGCAGTAACTTGGCTGTACAGTGACTGGCTGAGCTTTAGAGCATAATGCTGTAGAAGGAAACATTAGGGCTTGATAGATGGGTATGGGAGAGGTTTAGTGGCTGCAGATTGGCCGGCCCTGCAGATGACACTCTGCGGGGTGGGAGTAGCTCGGCTTAACAACGCTGTGACGCCGCAGTGTTCCCCGTGTCCCCAGAATGTCGGCCGGAGGATGTCATGCATGCAGTTCATCAGCAACCTGGAGGGCATGAACAATGGGCAGGACTTCCCCAAGGACTTGCTCAAGGTGGGTAGCCGACCTCACACGCACACACACAACGCACTTGGCAGAATTTCAGTTCACTTTATTTTTATATAGTGCCTTTCTCAACACGGCTGCACTGAAGCACTTAGCAAATGTACAATATTTTAGGATTGTGTTTCTCCACTCAATCCTTGGGGACCCTCCAGAAAGTCCACATGCACTATCTTGGCAGATGTATTGAGATACCCGTTCCCAATCATTGAATTCAAGTGTTCCAATCACTTCCATAGCCACAGGTGTATAAAATCTAGCACCAGGAGCTCAGTGAATTCAAGCGTGGTACCGTGATAGGATGCCACCTGTGGTTCATTTCTGAACCTAAGTTCATTTCTGAAATTTCCTCACTACTAAACTGTTAGTGGTATAACAAATTGGAAGCAACTGGGAACAACAGCAACTCAGCCACAAAGTGATAGGCCACATACTGTAAAATCACAGAGCGGGGACAACGTACAGTGTGCGGAAGTCGCCAACTCTCTGCAGAGTCAATAGCCTTCAAACCTTCAAACTTCATGCGGCCTTCAGATTAGCTCAAGAACAGTGCATGGAGACCTTCACCGAATGGGCTTCCATGGCTGAGCAGCTGCATCCAAGCCTTACATCACCAAGTGCAGTGCAAAGAGTCGGATGCAGTGATGTAAAGAACGGCGCCACTGCGGTCTAGAGCAGTGAAGAGACATGTTCTCTGGAGTGACAAATCAAGCGTCTCTGTCTGGCACTCGGATGGGCGAGTCTGGGTTTGGTGGTTGCCAGGAGAATGATACTTGCCTGACTACATTGTGCCAAGTGTAAAGTATAAATTTCATTTGTGTGTAAAGGCGGGTTCCTCCACACCAGACTCGCTCAGCCATGTCTATATATGGACCTTGCTTTCTGCACTGGTGCACAGTGACGTTGGAGCAGGAAGGGGCCGTCCACAGGCTGGTTCCAGCAAGGTTAGGAGCATGGAATTGTCCAAAATGGCTTTGAATGCTGCAGCATTAACAGTTCATTTCATTGGAACTAAGGGGCCAAGCCCCACCCCTGAAAAAAAGCCCCCACCATAATCCCTCCACCACCAAGCTTTACACAATATAGTGTTTTTGCTCCATCAGTTCTCAGCCAATCAAGAACATCCAATACCAGGTACAGGTGTGTTGGAAGGTGGGAGGAACCAAAAATGTGGATTGCCCAGTGGGGACCTCGAGGACTGTGTTGAAATACCCACGGGGGGTAGGGGGGTCAACTGGCTAAAGTAATCGGCTCCCAGTGTGGATGAGAGTCCCGGGACCAAGGGAGTAGCTTGTGGATGTGGGGGTGGAACATCCTAGCAGCAGGGAGCTGAAGGAGGGCTCACGTCAGCATATGCCCTGGATGCTACATGCTAATCCATGCGGTCCACTAAGCAGGGGCCGGGCCCTGTTGGATGCTTACAGGCTAATCCATGCGGTCCACTAAGCAGGGGCCTGGACCCTTTAGTGCCTCGTGAGTGAGCAGGGGAATCTCGGCACCCCTCCTGCGTTGGTGGCGAGATGTTAGAATTGGCGCAATATGCTGACATTTGCTCCTTCCCCTTATCATTCCGGCTGCTGCGTTTCGGCCTCACTGTGGGGAAGCTTTGGTGCGTCGCTCTGCGTGCATTTCTGTGCCTCTGGGTCTGAGTAGAGCCTTGAGCGTTCTGTACGTGTTCGTCCCTTGTGCGTATGTGTGGCCGTGCCAGTTAATTCGTCTGTGTATATCCGTGCGTTTGTGTGCATATCAGGCTTAAGTAATCCATCTGTATATGCAGATACGTATCTCTGCGTTTGTCTTCATGTAGATTTGTATGCGTCGCTGCCAGGTGTAGTTATTCCATTGGCGAATATATATACGTGTGTGTGTGTGTGTGTGTGTGTGTGTGTGTGTGAGTGAGTGTGAGTGTGTGTGTACGCTCTGAGCCTGACTGATCGGTGTTTGTGTGTGCGCCGGGTAAACAGAGCCCTCCACCAGCTGGTCTCAGAGGCAGTGCGGGAAGCCTGATCTCATATAGCAAAAAGCAGCCAAATGCGTAATGCTCACTGAGGAGGCTGCTGTACCGCAGCCCGACCAGCTGGGGGCCGCGCAGATCACTGCTCGACTGGTTCCCCGTTGCTGTCGTTTTTATGTTACGGTTCGTAGAATGACTCCGATTGCTAGTGGCGTACGGTTATTTAGGCGATCGTGGGGCAGGAAGTCGGAGGATATGGAGATTTATTGAACAAAGTTTTGACCACTGGATGGATGGCAGTCCATGATCTCTATGATGCACAGGGAGCCAGTGGTCAGAGGGACCCAAAATATCACCTGAAAGTGGGAGACCCTAAGAATTCAGTCAGCAGTGCCTGTATGTGCTTCAGGTCACCCCCGCATGGGGTGTAAGGTCCTATGGTGGCCAGAGAGAGTCAAACTTCATCTAAAGGTCATTCCAGATACTTCACTTTCATTCCAGTGAGTGGAGCGGCAGAAAACAGGTTCTGCCGATTTATTGTATGAAAAGCTTCAGTAGCACATCTGGTTACTAAAGATGTAGATCATGTCTGTATCCCAGGAGAAATAGTGAAATGTTAAGACTGGCGAAGATGGCTGTAATCTCCTGAAATGCAGCCGGAGGTGTTTCTGCTGATTTGTTTTATCCTCTCATGTGTGTCCCCTAATGGATCGGCAGCCGCAATGCTGCCTATGGGCCACACCGGCCCTCAGTGTGTCTACTGTGGGGCGAGGAGAAAAGACAGGAGGCAGCTTCTTCACCCGTGAAGGAGCGCAAAGCCTTTATTATATAAAAAACGGAAAAAAACAATATCCGGGTGCCGCTGAGACACACGCAGGGAATTCTGGCAGGAGGAAGAATAAACCTTCAAAACAAAAGCACATCTGCCCTGAGAATTTTGAGCAACTCGCTACGCTGCATCCATACATGCACCTTGAATGTCTAGCTATGAAATTGGATTTGTACGTATGCATGTCTGAAGTGTAATCTCACCAGGGCAAGCAGTGTCTTCATGGATGGAGGGATCATGGATGGATGTATAGATGGATTTAAACGTGTCAATTAGCATCATATTTGCTACGATAAGTGTACCTCAAGTAACTTGCTAGTACAGATCAATGTCAAGTGGATGATGTACAATAGTGTTAATTGGTTAGCGTGACGCAAACTGGCTCGCTCGATCCAGTGCTAACTGAGCTGTATTAGCTTGCAAGCATGGACTAGCGCTGAACTGACTAGCATGAGGTATTGCCTCGCATTTATTTTCGATCCCTTTTTTCCATGCGAGCAGAGCGTTGGTTTTCGTTGGTGTCGACACAGAGAAGCGGCGACCCCGGTCCCCGAGCGTGGGTAATGAGCGCCAGGGCGGGGGTGGGGTGAGTGGCGCTTGGTCGGTCCTGAAAGCGTGTTGCTAACTGCCAGCCCCCGCTAACAGCTCCGTCGCATTCCACTGAAATGCATCACAGCAGAGCTCAGCTGAAACTGATTCACACATTATCATGATATGAGGTTATTAATGCATCATATCAGAGCCTGTTAAGCGTGTCCCTCTCCAGCTCCCTTTCTCTCTTCCCTTCTCTTTGTCTCCCCCCTCCTGCTGCACCTGCTTCTTCATCCCTTTTATTTGCACCCCCCCTGTCCTTTGCTCATTCTTGGTCCCCGATTTCATCCCCATTGATTTCATTGGTTAGCAGCTCATTGGTTCAGTAGCTCTCGGCTCTTATTGGCTGTCTGATTATGGCTCCCACCAGCTAGCTTGTCATCAGCTTCTCCGCCAGGTGCCCCCCCCCCCCCCGCACGCCGTCTTCCCTGAGGCTCTTGCATGCTGTGCTGTATTCATGGCACAGTCTGGCCCTAATATTTGGTATTTTTCTGTGTTCCTGCCACTCCAACCTCAACCCCCCCCCCCCCAGAACAGAACAGGAGTGGGGGAGGCAAAGGCAGTGAGAGAGGGGGCCTCTGATCCCCCCCAACCACTTCCCCTCGCGCTATCACTCTCTTTCCCATTTTCCACACTCTGCCCCAGCTGCAGCAAAAGGGAGCCATTAAACTCACACAGAATAATCACTTTCAGGAATATCAATCGATCAGCGAATTAATCAATCCATCAATCTGTCATCCATAAGCAGGGCCTGCCGCACTATTAGCCAGATCAGTCGTTTGTATTGCACATAAACATTGTGGTGCCGTGTCCATATGCGACCATGTCAGGGCGACAGAATAAAGCGTGGACAGCGTGGCTGGCTAATAACGGCTAAGCCCACCCCCCACCCCCCCGGGCTGCTCCACCCGCCATCGTCATATTCAGTCTGCTTGGCTTCCCTGCCATGGAAACGGCATA
>JAABNY020000040.1:2112791-2128136 GCA_015164015.2 Brevimyrus niger | reverse complement strand
GGTTGCAATCCACAAGCTTCTGCACATGGGAACAACGCCTTAACCTGCTGGATTTCACACTGACCCAAAGACACATGTCATTGACCTGCATGGGCGAAACAGAAATTCCCACAATAAGGGAAGAACATGCAAGCTTCACACATACATTAAGTGGGGGCAGAATTGAAATGTAACAGTGCTTCCCATTGAGCCAGCCCTCCCTGATTTACTCTCTGTCTGTAAATCTGTTTGGGGTATCAATGTCCAATCCTATCATTCCTATTGGAAATAAGCTAAAATGTTCAGCTGTGACCCGATGGTGTGACCCACAGACCATATACCAGCTGACATAATCCTAGGAATGAAAATGTCATTCTCAAAATATTTCTTTGTGTTTTCAGTTCCAATCTGTGGTTGCAACTGCTTATGCAAATTGTCAAATGAAATTCTGAAGTTCACAATCTATTCTCGGCCATCAGATCTGTCCTTCATTTTTTTTGTTTTTGTAAATCTAATCAAAAGGTCAAATTTCTCATGGCACTAACAAGAATTTGAATTTATTGAAAAAGTTCACAAAACAGAAAATTGACACAACTCCCGAATGTAAGCATGGACTACGAGCAAACAGCTCAGGGGCTGGACCTTGTACAAAACCCAAGGACACATTGTGAGTAAATGTTCATTATTTTGTGTAGTTTTTAGCTAGAAGCTCATAAACGGTTTCATTTCTATGGTAGTAAATAACATGGCTGTATGGCAGGAATAAATAAGCTTGGCCGTCCTTCAACTGCAGAAACTAAACTTGACAACACAATTGCTGTATTCTTTTAAGGATATTAAAGTTGTAGTGATAAGGGAAAGAGATTCTTTAATGAGCCGCACTTGGCTGGGGCTGAGTGTTATTAGGAGAAGCTCAATGCGTGTATGTGTGGCTTCATACCTCAAGGTCATGGGTTTGATTCCTACCTTCTTTGTCTGTGCATGGAGCTGGCATGTTTCCTGAGTGTTCTGAGGAGAAGCTCAGTGGGTAGAAGTGTGGCTTCATACCCCAAGGTCATGGGTTTGATTCCTACCTTCTTTGTCTGTGCATGGAGCTGGCATGTTTCCTGAGTGTTCTGAGGAGAAGCTCAGTGGGTAGAAGTGTGGCTTCATACCCCAAGGTCATGGGTTTGATTCCTACCTTCTTTGTCTGTGTGTGTGAATGGAGGGTGCACAACTGTTTGAGCACCTGCCCCTCAAAAAGTCTGTGCACATCATTCTGTGTGTGTGTTTATAAATGTGACACTCTGAGGAACAGATGTCCCCACAATGTAGTAAAAACTTAACTTTTTGCCTTGTAAAAAGAATAACTTCAATTTTATAAAAGTCTGTGACTGCTATCAAAAAACTTAAAAAAAAAACACTTGTGTTTTTTTTTTTTTACTTATGGTTAAAAGTAGGGCTGGGTAAGGGTTAAGACTGCCATGGTTGGGATTAGCCAGAAATGAATGGAGAGTCCCCATAAAGAGGTGAATTAAAACATGTGTGAGTGTGTGTGACCCCCTGGCATCTAAGATCTCCGAAGCAGATCCTTGACTCTAGGCATAGGAATGTTATGATTGACTCACCTATTTATTGCTCATTTATTGTTCACTTATTTCTATATTGCACTGCCTTGTCTTTTATTGCACTGCTGTCCTATTCCCCTTCCCCCCTGCACCTCTGGCAACAGAATTTCGGTGTTCCTCCAAACACGTGACAATAAAACTTGAAACTTGATTTGGTTCTCCACCAAAGTAACATATTCCCACAAAATGCAGACAAAGCAGAATCTTCAGAATCACTTATACAGTTATATAAAGACGCACTCTGCGTCCTGTCAGTAACAGTATTCAAGTACTCACGCTTTTTTCCCCCCTAGGTTGCCAGTGACTATTTATACTGTATATCTGTCTGTGGAGTAGGGCGGGGTCATGCCCTCGCAAGATTCCGCCCATCGTGGCGCGCCCCGGCGTGGACCCGCCCCTACGCTCGCGCCGGCGCCACTGCAGTCAGTCGTCTGCTTTTTAAAGCGAGCGGACTGCATGTACGCTGCCAGTTTTATGTTGGGTGGGATTCAGTAGGTTGCTGTCATTGTCTCCTTTCATATATATTTTTTTAAATTTCGCATTGCCCCTCCATTCCCTCTTTCAGCCCACGTTGCTGTCACCCCAGTTCGCATTTTATTTCTGTATTTTTAAGCCATTTAGTTATCTCATCTCATTCGGAATGTACAGGTATTTAGGAGAGCTGCTGACTCGAGGAGCCAGCGGCACGTTGGCCTCTGGATGCGCCGACTCCATCCTGCCGGCTTCCGCGTCTTTGATGCGGGTGCGTTGCTACAGCGAAGCCGTAGGGGAGAAGGAAGACGATCCCAACTTCTTTAAAATGGTAGAGGGCTTCTTCGACCGTGGCGCCTCCATCGTGGAAAACAAGCTAGTGGAGGACCTGAAGAGCAGAGAGACGCCGGAGCAGAAGAGGCATCGGGTGCGGGGCATCCTGAGGATCATTAAGCCATGTAACCACGTCCTCAGTGTGTCGTTCCCCATCAAGCGGGACAACGGCGAGTGGGAGGTGATCGAGGGCTACCGGGCCCAGCACAGCCAGCACCGGACGCCGTGTAAAGGAGGTGAGCCGGTCCCTGTCAGCGGAAGGGCGGCGATGCGTCCGCGAGGGTACCGCGAGCCTCCTTTGGCGGAGGCGCTTCATGCGTCGCGAGCACGAAATGCAACGGCTTGTTTGGCTGTTCTTGCTACCGTGTTACCGCTTAAGAGCGATAAGGACGTTAGCCGTGACTCCGTGCCCGCTAACCAGCCTCCCCTCAGAAAATGAAGCAGACAATCAAACAAAAAATAGCTTGTTTACTGGTTGCAAGTGTAAGGTAGGCGACCGGCTCGTTTATTCGTAACAGTATGCGCTACTGTCCCGGCGGATTTACGGCCTGAACCGGCGTGTAATTCCATTTTTACCAACCACAAACGCGGGTACTCGGGTCAACCCGTTTATTTTACTTGAGCCGCTATTGATGGCTGCTGTTGATAATCTTTTGCTTTTCTAGGAAATGCTCGTGGACGCACTGTGCAGCGTCGCGTAACGTGTCACGTAATTTTATGCTGACCCGGCCTGAGTGCCCTTCTGGGTGACCTGTCACGGGAATTCATGCGGGTTTCTCACCTGTAAAATAACAGGTGGCCCTGGCTATGGTCACGACACAGCCGGGCCTTGGATCTGGCAGCCTTCCGTAAATGTACTGAAATAACATTTTGACACGCATCAGGATCCATGTGATGCGTGAATAACTAGCAGACAGGCAGCCTAGCTAAGGACACGGACTTTAAAATCATAAGTAGATGGCTTTTCGTCTCCAGGACAAACTATGCTTGATTCATGTGTAAAAGGGACAAATTAAGCCCTTATGCTAAATTATGTGTCTAACTTCCACCTATGATAGCCTTTCTGCCTTTATGAACTTTAAAAACAACTTCTCTCCAACTTAAACTGTTACCTACGGGTTCATTTTTATTGGAGGCAATGAATGAACTGGTTTCGGTGAATCCATACTATATCTATTCAAATCAGTCCAATTTTATATTGCTGGTCTACGTAACTAGTGGATCTAAGGACAGGACACTGGGCATGAATGGCTGAAAGAGGCTAGGTAGTTGCATGTTTGAAACATTGAGCAAGACAGGGCCAGCTGTGAGGTGGGCTGTTGGTGTGGGGGTGTGTCCTGTGAGGCGAGGACGAGCCCCCACATGCCTCTATACATCAGACCTGCACAGCCACTTGAGGGTGGGACACCTTCAGCTGAATTTCTCTTCATGAATTGACATTTGTTATTAGTTCATTCCTTTTTAAATTATTTTATTTAGCAACTTCTACAGTTTAAAAGGGCGTCTGCAAACAAGAGAAGCATGGAAAGACAAAGTGACGCATTTATTGTTTTAAGTTTAATGCAGCTTAATCCTTAATTTGGTGTCAGGCTGTATGAGTTTCACATTTCTTAAAAGCCCCACATGGTACCTCCCTCTCCCCAGATCTGACAGGCCCCAAAGCCACCCATATTCTTTTAATCCAAGTTTCAGGTTTTGAATAATATTCAAATAAGTCATGTGCAATTGAAATCCGAAAGTCATCATTCTAAAAATTTGTTCTTGCATGTTTAAAGAAAAATCAAACAAAACTAGTCATTCCAGGCTTGTTGAGTTGCAGACAGATGGGATTTGTGGTGTAGAAGATATAGATTTCAAAACAGGTTAGAAGAACTGACTAGGCACATTGCCATGGAGATTGAGACAAATGTTGACGATTAATGCTACCATTCTGCAGATGTTTGACTGCCCATTTATGCACCCGCCTACTCCAGGAAGTGGAAGGGCAGAGTTTCCTTGTACTTTTCTGGTGATGGAGGAACCTCTGGGTAGCGACTTTGTCCTGCATGACGCTTCCTTTGGGCTCATGTCACTCGGTAAGCAGGCATGTGCAGCTCCATGCCTGCCATGTGCTTCTTGCCTAAAGCAATTGGTGGCTTAGCTTAGATACCTGCTGGAACAAAATTTAAGTAGACCAGTCATGGTCAGGGGGCATGGTGTAATAAAACTCCTTTTTTATTGCTTTGTGTCATTTCTTGCCTCATGAATTCCAACTGAGTGATAAAACATTGTTCCTCCTTCGATGAAGAAATGAAAGTTGCCTCTGTGCAGGGTGAGACACAGATTCTCTGTGTCTCTGAAGTTTCGGTCTTCCATTCCCACCCAGCGATCCGGACGGAGGCAGTTTGTGATTAATCGCATCCCAGAATCCTCCTCTTATCAGAGCCGCAGATATTTATTCCACTAACAACTAAGCAGTCTTTCCTGTTTTATAGTAAACACTTGCTTGCCTGGGGCCCAGACAGCAGCGTGTTTGACTGAGCGGGCAGTGTTCGGTCATCCCCTTCGTCTTGTATCACCTGCTGTTGAAGTTGGTTTTCTCTGAGGTTCATTGTCTTCAGTATGACATTGACGTGTCTGGATAATATGTAAATTACTTTATTTAATGGACACATTAGTCCAAAGTGATGTATGGGTGAGAATAAGAGACCATGGTCAGCCTGCGTCCCTGGAAAAAGTGGGGTTCTGCTCAAGAGCACCATAGGGCCATTACACTGTCAGCCACAGCGTCCTGACCTGCAATGCCACACACTGCCCCCGACAGTTTAGGAGTGGGAATCACCCTCAGCCCAAGGGATGGAGTCTCATAACATCCTTTTCCTCATACACAGTTGTTTTGTTTTTTAATCACTTGTCTCTTCTGGTGGGAATTCTTATGGTTTTCAATAAAGCAATAAGTACATGCAATCTGAATAAACACATCATACTTTCAGTGTTTGTGGGGTGTTTTCATAAACCCATTTTAAGCATCGGCAGCATGGGGCTGCAGAGCAGCAGCACATGTGAGATGTTTAATAAGCCCTGCTCTTCTGGCAGGCCTGTATGCAAGGGTTCCACTCTGCAGCGGGAGACACTAATCAAAACGGGCAGCTGCTTGCCAGCAGGAGAAGACCGAACCAGCCATCTTCTAATCGTTTGGCTGTCTGAGTTCAAAGCGAAATTTTATATCCAGCACCTCAGGGCAGCCTGTGTTTGTTTCCTTTTATATTTAAATCAATTTATATTAAAAATGGCAATTATTTGTCCTGGTGTATGTTCACACCCATTACCTGCATCAAGGTTTGCCTGATGCAGCCAAGGTGAATGACTACCTGTACTTCACGTGTGCTTTAGGTCAGTGCTCACTGGAATTGCTTCCTCCCCCTTTTACCAATTTAGCATTCTGACCCGTTCAGTGATCTGGAAGAGGCCAACTTTGCTGGATATGTTAAGCAAAACCCTAGTAGCTCAAGGAATGATGTGAGTGGGACTGGCTCGGCATTGAAGTAAACATCAAAGGTCGCAGGGTCGTTTGAACTGTTATTAAAGCTTATCTGAGCTCGATAGCATTTGTATGCACATATTTTCAGTGGTACATGTTACTGCTGTTTTCAACAAGACACCTCAGCAGTAAAAATGAGGCCATAGCAAGTGTTTTTATCAGGAGAGCTCAGTGAATGAAAAAAAGATTTACATGTATGTAAATATTTAAGAAGTAGTTTTACACTTGGAGACCTGATTACCTCCTGGTGTATCACACGCAGAACAGTGGCCAAGCTTCAGAGTTGGATGGTCCCACTATGTAGAGTATGACATGCAGCGTGTAACTTACTGTCCCTCCTGGGATTAAAACCCATAATTCCCTGGTCTTTTGAGCTGTTGCTTCTCTTACTTGATGCTACTTAATGTTATGAAGCTTTATACTGGGAAAATCAGCACCAATGACTCCTTTCTTCACCTTTGCCTCCTCAGGTATCCGATACAGCACGGATGTATCTGTGGATGAGGTGAAAGCCCTGGCTTCTCTGATGACATACAAGTGTGCAGTCGTGGGTAAGATACTCCTCCTTTCCTCTTTCTCTGCAGTGCTCTGTAGCTTCTGTAGTCTGTCTTGCCTTACACACTGAGTCTTCCATTTCAGATGTGCCGTTTGGTGGGGCCAAGGCGGGAGTAAAGATTAACCCCAGGAATTACTCTGTAAGTTTTGGGTGTGACCTTCAGAATCCCCTATGGGAGTTATAATGCCTTTCTTCATTTTCCCTCCATTAACCTATGCTGTCTTGTGTTGCATGTGCACACTGTGGAGATGCGTCTGCTGGCTGAATGTATGAAGTCTAACTCCAAGCTGTCTTTTTTTGTGGCCGTCATTATATACCAAGCAGGGGTTGCAGCGGCGTTTGTGTACTCCATGCTACAAGTGCATTTTCTTTTTAGTCCCAAGCTCTTAAAGTTAGTTATTGTTCCCATATTGTATGTCCTGCATTGGGGTTATTCCCTTTGGTGGGTCAGTAATCTCAGTCCTGTTCTTAGGTGGCACTGGATCCATTTTGTGCTTCTGTTTGATTGCAATTCCTGAAGCGATTAGTGCTGGTGCATTCTTTTTACCGTGTCCCTCAAGCATGCCTGTGCAGATTAAATAATTCAGAAAACCGCCTGAGTATTGAGAGGGAGATTAAGTTGAATCGTTTTATATATTTAACTTCTGTGTGTTTTCTTTATACTGGACAGCATTTTATTTTTGTTCAATCAGTTGTAATCTTTCTGGATGGAAAATTGAGAGACGTTTTTTCATGTATCGTAAGCCAGCAAATAATGTTCTTGCTGTTTAGTTAGTCGGCTGTATGCTTTCTGCTTAATTGCCGTGTGTCCACAGTGCACAGGAAGTAGTTCATTTCCGCAGGTGTCGCTGCTTCCTGTGGCCGGCACGCTGTCACGTACTGCTTTGTGGCCATTCTTCCCTTATCCTTGGACAGGAAACAGCTGAGTTGTCAGTTGGCTGCCAGTCCAGGGGCACTTTTGGCCTGGCTTCTTTGAGGAGGCGCCATGCTGTGCCATGCCACCTCGCTGAATGTTTGTAGCTCTCTGTCGCAGAGAATGAGTTTGTGAAAATTTAGGGTGATATTGAACATGTGATGGTTTTTCAGTCCACAATGGCATGATACTTTGACATCTAATAAGAATGTTTGCCATTCATCCCATACAGGACAATGAACTGGAAAAAATCACCAGGAGATTCACCATCGAGCTGGCCAAGAAGGGCTTCATTGGTGCGTGCTCCCACCTCACGGAACATCAGCATCCATTTTTAAAAAGACCCCTGACCCCATTTTTCAAGCCAGTCCTATTTGCTCAAACTCATTGACTGCAACCCGTGCATTTCAGTTTACTGTTGAATAGCTATCAGATCTTTGTATGCAACGTGGTCACAGAGGGCCAGTGTTCTGTGTAAGTTAGCCTGGCTTTTCGAATGATTTCCCCCTTCCTACGCTCAAAGCCAGCAGCGTCTCAAACTGCTCCTGTCAGCCTGTACGTATAATTAGTCCCAAACTAAAATCACCCTGACCTCCCTCGACACGTTAGGAATAACCTTTCTGGGCTTTTCAGACCCTCATGCTGCCATCCTCCAGTCCAGATAAAGGGGCTGGCATGTAGTCATAGGCAGGTGAGGTTGGAGGAGAAAATGCGGGGAAGGATCCTGAAGTGTCTGGGCTCTCAGGCTGCTAGCAAATGTGCCACTTCCTGCATTGTGATGTTCCGTGTGTTTTTCCATATACAGGGCCTGGCATCGACGTCCCCGCCCCCGACATGAGCACGGGCGAGAGGGAGATGTCTTGGATCGCCGACACGTATGCAAACACGATTGCCCATGGTGTAAGTCACCACCAGCAGATTCCCAAATGCCACTGAACATTCTCACTGCAGATGAGATGGTAACGTTTCTGTGGTAGACCGCAGTGGGGTAAACAGCCGCCTGAATGAGCAGTGGGTTTATCTCCAACTCCGTTTGGAGCTGGCTCACTCCCCTCGGGTTAGACTTCCTTGGGGTATGAGAAACGCTCACTGAAAAAGACAAGGATTAAATGTGAGAAAAGGAATGCTAATCGGGGCAGTGACTTGGGGGGGGGGGCAGCACCACGGCCCCTGTCTGCTGCTGTGAACTTCCCAGCATTCAGGGCTCCTCTGAGGAAGGAGAGCAGTGAAGGTTTTCCGTACTAGAGAAAGCCAGTCGCAGGGTGAGCATAACGGAACATAGGGAAGGGTTTTAGTTTCAGAATGCTGTGTTTTATTTAACCTTATCTATCCAGAGAATGTGAAATGAAAACACACAGAGAGGAAAGGTCTTTATCGCTGACTCAGGCTAACCTAGACTGATTGGAGTGTTGACGTTTTCATCAGCCGCTGTCTGATACTGCTTACCGTACCCGCTGGTCTGTTTCGGACACCCCCCCCCTGAATGTCGTCCGACATGCTGCTGCCTATTCGGGGTCACACGGCAGCATACCACACCATCTTACTGCCCCCCTACCCAGTCCCCTTAAAGTTGTGCCATCTGCCATCCCGGGTCTCAAGTTAAGCTCAGAGGTACAGCGGAGACGGAAGGAGGTCAGGGCGGCACTGGACTCCACACCTCCCAGTAGCAGAAGCTCAGTCGCAGAAGTTTGTAAGTCCACCTTAAAGAAGGAGCAGGCCAAACGATTAAACAATAAAGATAATGTGCATTTTGAGCAATACCAGCGACAGTGCTGGCTTTTAAGCACAGCAGAGAAGTGGGGGAGGGGGGTGGCGGTGGGTATGTGAACAGAATCGTCCCTATTCTGGGAGTCACTTTGTCAGGCACCAGCTGAGGAGGGTGGAAGCCAGCCCACGGCAGGGACTCACGTTACCATAACGCACTTTCCTGGCGGGCCGCCTTAATGCCCGCAACGTTGGACTATAAGGGGGTATTTTAGGGAAGTCGTGCTCTCTCGCAAAGTGCTTATCGAGAGACTTTAATTGTCTTTATTTCTGCACAGTCACGTTGCCATGGCAGCCAAGGAAGTTTGGTCTGGATTGCGGGGAGTTGATGTTGACCACATTGTTCCCATAGTCACAGGGGCTGGGGAGGGGGGTGAAAGGGAACAGAGGACAGATTTTCTTTTAAAGAAAATTCATCCTTTCTCAGTAATTATGCAGCTAATGCCTTTCAGCCACCTAACAATAACACGAGTTTTTAGATATCATGTAGTGCATTACATTGCATTTTCCCTAATGTTTCTTTTTTTTTTTCCTTTTTTTGCTTCTCACACAAAAGAAGCTCCCAAATTGTGATGTAACAAATGACTGTTTAACCTGGAAAAAGTGCTTTTTCATGCCTTTTAGGGGCTGGGTGATGGCTACAATTGGCTTTCACGCATTTGTGTTACGAGCCTGGCCATGAGGCTGACCTCTGTGAGGATGTTAAAGGGGTCGGATTAGATAGGAAAGGGCTTGACTGTCTCACGGTTTGATTCATGAGCATGGGAGTGCTTTCTGTAAGAGGAACTAGTTGACTCTGCCGGTGAGGAGCGTGAGAGTGGACCCCCCATCCCTCTCCGCCGGTGTTCGATGACGCCGCCTTTGCCGCGGCTCCTCGGGCGAGGGGGGGGGTCTGGAGGGGCCATGGCAGGCACACAGAGTGTCTTTGTGAGGCTTGGAAAGCAAGCCAGCTGTGAGCTCGTGCTGGAGCCCCATGCCTGACTGCTGGTAAACTTAAACAAAAGAGAAAATGATCAGTGGGCAAGCGAGGCTTTGATGATAATATTGTAACTGATGTACATATGGCTCTGTCTGCTTTTGAGAATAACCATCAAGGTTCCTGACTGGCCGTAGTAGGCAGCCAGAAGTGTAGCCTCTAAACCAGCCAATCCCACGTGTTTTGGGCACCTGACTCTGCCATGTCAGCTGGTCATAGCATAGCGGTGCCGCCTGTCGATCATGTGATAGGCCCTTAGCCCTGCTTGATTTTATTGGCTTTTAAGATTATAACATACGTGTTGCCCACCCTCTTCATTGCTGAAAATGGCTGCTTTCCTCTTTCCCAAACAACTATAAACGGTCTGAATTTAGAAACGTATTTCAAACATCAATTCAATGCCAAGTGTGTCACGTCGTCCCCTATGCTTTTCCACAGGACATCAACGCTCATGCTTGCGTCACAGGCAAGCCCATCAGTCAGGGGGGGATCCATGGCAGGATCTCGGCCACCGGCCGCGGAGTCTTCCACGGCATCGAGAACTTCATCAACGAGGCGTCATACATGAGCATGGTGGGCCTGACACCCGGCTTTGCAGACAAGACGTTTATCATTCAGGTTTGTGGAATCCCCCCCCCCCCCGAATGCACTTAAACCCACATCGATCGCAGAGTCATACGGAACAAAATGAAGCGTGTTTGTGACAAGTAACAAGCATGAAGAACCACTGACATCCTTTTAATTGCATTATGATGAAAGTGCAGGGTTTATGGCTTTATGATGAGATACATTACAGCTTTACACTAAATGGAACAGAAGGGCTGCTACAGTTTGACTGTAACAGGGAATGGCAGCTTTACTTGCTAACAGGACCTGCTCAGTCTGATTACCCACATCCTGTGTGAAGCACTGTGTCAGAACGCTCCTGTGAGTGGGAGGTCTCTTCCGTCCCCCGTCCCCTCCGAGTGCCTGTCTAAATTTATCTGCCTGTTAAATATGCGGGGACGTGTTGCAATGTCCTGTCGTCATCGGCGAGTCTCAGGGGTGACATTAGTGCGAGTCGGCTGGTGTAGATTACTGGTAGCCTGCACACATGCACAAACGCACTCACTCCCGGAGGTCGCACAGCTGGGGGATAGTGACGAGAAGTTCATGGTCTCCCAACCAGGCGTTCACTGTGTTGATGGGATTTAGACTGCTTTGAGATGGGGGTGTTCACTGCGCACACACAGTGTGAGTGACGTGACAGCAGCGTCTTGCATTTCATAAATAAAGACTAAATATTTTCACCCTGTTTCAACAGGTGGTCTACCATGCACTGGTCTGTTCTTGCTTTTTAACTGGGGGGGGGGGGGGGCAAACGAATGGGAGAGCTATACAATTCTGCAGCCTAGGTGTTAGAAACAGTGAGAACCGCAGCCTTATTTTTTGCCTTTTCACCTGATATAAGGACTGAGAGACTTAGCCACGCCTCTCCCCCTGCAGGGATTCGGCAACGTGGGCCTGCATTCCATGCGCTACTTGCACCGCTACGGTGCCAAGTGTGTCGGTGTGGGTGAGGTGGACGGCAACATCTGGAACCCCAATGGCATCGACCCCAAAGAGCTGGAGGACTACAAACTGGTGAGCTCTGTGGGTGGGGGGGTATGTTTGCTGGGACTGCTATGGGGCATCCTTCTAACATGTCTGAAACCGCATGGCTTCAGAAATGTTACTGTCCTGTGGACCCATGCACAGTTTTAAGCATTCAGTTCTCAGTCTCATTTTCTTCAGTGTGAGTATAGGCAACCTATGTGAAATCTGGAGTTAGGGTGCCCCCTAGGGAACTGGAAGGTGTACTGCAGTCAGTCCTATTTCAACCTACAGCTTTGTTCTTCTCTGTTGACTCTTTGCATCTATAGACACTGATCCAATTGTGTGGTTTGTCCATAATCTAGATACAGCAGAATATAGTGATAGTGTGTTCATCAGTGTGGTTGACAGATGCTATTCCTCATTAGAAATGACTACATACATTTTACATTTACTTATTTAGCAAATGTTTTTTTTTCCAAAGCAACATACAATTGAGAAAGCTGGGTTAAGATCCAGGGCCTTGCTCAAGAGCCCAAGGGTGAGGTCAGTTTTTGTCACTATTCCACAGCAACATGGTACCATTGTGGGCTTCCCCAACGCCAAGCCCTACGAGGGCAGCATCCTGGAGGCCGACTGCGATATCCTGATCCCCGCGGCCAGCGAGAAACAGCTCACCAGGAAGAACGCACACAACATCAAGGCCAAGGTCCGACGGGATGCTCCAGCTTGTAAAGATGCCACCTGCTGAAGCCTGTGTAGTAACACATGAATGGCGTGTGGTTTATGTGTCCTGTGTCCTATTGGATTAGTAGATGTATCTAACAACAACAGTCATGTTATCTTTGTTGGGGGGGGGTGCTGGCTACAGATTGTCGCAGAAGGGGCTAATGGGCCCACAACCCCTGACGCTGATAAGATCTTCCTGGAGAGGAACGTCATGGTAATTCCGGTAAGAACCCTCCTGAATATTTGATTGGGCCTGCTCGAGCAACACGAAGTCTGGAACACCCTGCTGACCTCATTGGCTCTCAGAAGCATATGGCGCGCACCCTAACTGGCTCAGTGCCTCCAATCCACTGCCCCAGAGGGTCTTGGGAACGCCCCTCTGAGCTGAGCGCGTGTCCAGTGCGTCGGGTCCCACATCACCGCGACGACCCAAAGCTTGGTGCTCCAGGTCACGCTTGAACGGTTTAATGACCTGCCTGCCTGCCTTTATGGTGTGGGACATGCTGCTTCAGAGTGGCCTTTCCATTGTGGTACAGCCTAAAATCCCCCCTGCGGGATTCACCAGGTGGCGGCAGGTGTACTAAACATGTGGCACAGATACTCCAATAAACAGATGTAAGAATCTGTTTCCTGAATCCACACTGCATGCAGATGTGTCACAGCTTAATCTCAGTGTGGGTCATCTTTGGAAATAACCCAGCCGCTCTCATTTGCCAAAGCAGACTCTTGTGTTGGGCTGTGGACAGGCGCATTTGTGCACGTGCTTCTTCACGCCTTGTCCTGTGGTCGGCAGGACATGTACCTGAATGCGGGGGGGGTGACGGTCTCCTACTTTGAGTGGCTGAAGAACCTGAACCACGTGAGCTACGGCCGACTGACCTTCAAGTACGAGAGGGACTCCAACTACCACCTGCTCAGTGAGTTTGTGCACCATTCCACCAATAGACTGAGGTATCCGTCCACTCTCACCCAACACCTTCAAGCCTTTTGGGAGAAAGTGGTCGGACATCCCCCACATACACGGCATAGCAGTTGCATAAACTCAAACCCTAACCAGTCCATTTTTGCATTCGAAGTCTGTCAGTACAATTTTTACATTTACGAAATACTATTAATGTAGTACATCTGTTCAACCACAAGGCGAGTGACTTCGACCATCACAACTCCGTTGTTATAGCGCTTTTGCACTCTGTCACGTGGAATTGATTCTCATGCGTCTGGCTTGCAGTGGCTCACCTGATCCCCCTTTGTTCTTTCACATAGAGTCTAACCCTTTATATGCACTATTGAGTAGCGGCATATTTTTCAGCAGAAACACAGGGCTTTAACCACACCGTCTGCTTTTCTGCGAAGGTGCCGGTTTTTGGTCTGGTCGGGTGTACGCTGCGTCATCCGTCGCGTGCTAAATGCCCGCTATCTGCTTCCTGTAGGTTCCTAGTGGCCGTGACTCATCGGGAGGCTGGCACGTTAGTGCAGCCCCCGGGCATGTATTTTTTCTTTTCTTTTGACTGCCAAATGCACACTGGGGTGGGGGGTGGGCCATCATGTTATCCCCATCCTGGAGGGAAAGGAATCTAGCACTGGCCCGCCCAGTGATAACCGCATGCTCGGGAATATGCTATAACGTTTGTGAGATATATAGCAAGGTGAAGTTAGACAGTCGATGGGTGTGTGCAGTATCTGAAAGTGTCTGTTGGGTAAGGTGACTGACACGCCCTCTCAAAGACTTAATACTGTTCATATTGCAGTAGTGCACTAAGTAGCACTAAGCATATCCAATAAGAAGATTAAACGATGCTGTGATTAATCTTTTTTTTTTACCATTTTTCGTCCTTTTTTTCTGTCGTTTTGTAGACAAGTTCAGAAACAAGCATCTGTTTTCCTGTGAAATGTCGTTTGGCTCGCTCAACAAAGGCAGTCTTCCATCGCTGAAAAAAAATAAAATAACTAAAGTTGTGCCAACTACATACCAGCCGTGGCCATTTCCTATTAATCTGCCCTGTAGTGTCCGTCCAGGAGAGCCTGGAGAGGAAGTTTGGGAAGCAAGGCGGACCCATACCCATTGTGCCCACAGCTGACTTCCAAGCCAGAGTGGCGGTGAGTAACTGGTGATTACTGTTTGCTGGACACAAAAGATGCCCTACGCAGAGGCATGCTTTGTGCTGTTCACACTGGGGACCTGCAGCCATTACTGTTCCCACAAATCAGTCCTGGAATAGCAGGACATTAATTTGCACCAAAATTTGCGTCTTTGCCAGCTGGCCACTTCAGGGTAGTCACTGCAGAGTCAGTGGAGTTGCCCGGGTCTCAAGCGCAGCCTTTGCACTGACAAGCTCGATCTCTTGTCTGCCACCAGGGCGCCTCCGAGAAGGACATCGTACACTCTGGCCTTGCCTACACCATGGAGAGGTCTGCCAGGGTAAGCGGCTGATCAGTACATCCACAAGCTACTAGGGCTTCCATACGTAAACGGGTGATGTATTGCGGCATAACTATCTGCTGTCAAATTTTCTTAATGATATAATGCATAAAGTTATGGTGTTATTTGGCAGTTAAATGAGAATCTGCGACAGGTTTACGGAGTATTTCGCTGCTTGGGGACAGGGCGTTGCCGTGTTAAAAACTTGTGTTCAGCCAGGCCTCCAGTGACTCACTGGGCCTGGTATGTTGGGAGTTTCCTCTGTCTGCCTGATGGTTATGGCTGGGGGTGGGGGTGGCTTCTGATACTATAAATAAAAACAAAACAACCCACTGTGCTGCTAGGCCAGTGCGTCCAAAAGTTTTTAAAAGCACAGAGACTATAACAAACGAAACAGCAACGTGAGCCGAAGGCGCGTGATCCAGGCCGTGCTAATTCCGTTACTCTTCCCCATGCTAATTCCGTTACTCTTCCCCATGCTAATTCCGTTACTCTTCCCCATGCTA
>JAABNY020000040.1:2025328-2037029 GCA_015164015.2 Brevimyrus niger | reverse complement strand
TAGGTTTAAGGGATTGTCCTGAGTGGACCTTATCACACAAAAACAATCATCTTAAAGGCTGGGAAACTGGAAGACAGGTAGCTTTGAACCATAAACAGCAAAGGCCCTTAAATCACAGCAGCATAACAAAGAGCAGTGTTTGGGGGAGCTGTTTCCATAAACCCCAGTGTTTGGGGAGCTGTTTCCATAAACCCCAGTGTTTCGCCTGTTGGTCTCCCAGCAACTCAACAAAACTTGTCAGCCACACCAGCTGTAGGTGATTTGTTTTTCCAAATTGACCATCATCGCTAGCAGTGTAAAAAAAAAAATACTTTTCATTATAGCCTAATGCAGGTTGAAGTTTTGCTATAAAATAAAACAAAAAAGTTCCTGGCCATAAAGATGAGCAAATGAAGACAATATTGTGAGCTTGACAAGCTGGGGATTTCAGCAGCTGTGACTTTCTTGTGAGTTAACTCCTGCACTTGTTCCTGGTGATTCTCTGGAAGCTCAGCCTAGCAGCATCCTTGATGACTGTATGCTTGCGGTGTCTTTTGGACAAAAATATCTGTTAAATAAATGCTACTGTAACTGTAAATAATGTAGAAGTCACAGAGTCAGTGCTGGGCTGGTGAATGATAGTGAATGTCAAGCTGAATTAGAACTGGATTCTCCTGGACAAAACTAAGGTCAAAAAGCATGGCCCGAAGATCAACATCGGCTATTCATAATCATTTGAAGGGAGTGACTGATTGAAGTGACATCATCTTGAAATAATTAGTAACCCTGAACCCATCTGTACGGCAACATCCTCCAGTTAAAACTGGAGTCTCAAATTCTGCATGAGTGCATGACTGCAATGTGTTGTTTTCAGATCACATTTTTAAGAGGAATTGGGTTGAGTATGGAGCAGCAGTCCTCTTGAAAAGCCGTCCGCCGGTGGCTCGGATGTGAGAGAGGACGGTTATGAAGAGGATGAATGACCAGGGAGGTTGGCTCCTGCAGGCTCAGGCCAAGGACTGCATGAGATCTTTCCATCAAGAAGAAAATCCTTAACTATAGACAGCTGGACAATTCACTTTCCCACCCTCATGTGCATATTTGCCGCAGTTAAGTGGGATTCTGTCAGCCCTGCTTAAGTAAGACGAGTTAGCCGTTACAATTTTCCAGAGGGAATATATGATGAAAGACTTGATGTTAAGCACTTTCCATTTGTTATAGGGATGTTCAAGGTAGCGCCGACGCTTAGTGAGTCCTCACTGTGACGTGTCCATGGACCTCATCTGTTTCTCTAGCTGCGTCGGAACTGGTAACCGTGCATTATCAAGCTGACGATGCATGGCTGCACTCACCATCGCAAATCTCTCATGGTTGACACAGATAGATTCCTCCGAGGTATAATATCGGCACCTACTCCGTTTCAGACACCTATGGTCATTCCTGTGATGCTGCCATGGTCTGACAGCTGTGAGCACAGGCTGATGTACAAAAATACAGCCACAAAATGCCAACCCGGAAATGCAAGTGGGGCATGAAGATGTGTTGGACTTCATGATTTACACAGAATTTCTGTAATACTGCACTTTCAGCTGCATAACACACAGGATGTAATATCGCCCCTATCTGTTATCACCCAAATGAGGATGGGTTCCCTGTTGAGTCTGGTTCCTCTCAAGGTTTCTTCCTATTGCTTTCTTAGGGAGTTTTCCCTTTTCCTTGCCGCTGTCGCCGTCACCCTCGGCTTGCTCAACAGAGACAATTATTTTACCTAATGATTGTCTAGACGCATCTCTCGCACACATACACAATTTATTATTTATTATTGTATAAAAACTTACATTTTTTTGTGTGAAGCTGCTTTGGGACAATGTCCATTGTTAAAAGCGCTATATAAATAAAAATGAATTGAATTGAATTGAATTGAATTGAATGTGTGTGAAACGCTGGATCCAGATCAGAGACACATACGCAGCATCAACGTTACGAAACAAGTTAATTATATTTATATGACATTTTTTGGGGGGCTGCGGGATGATTTTTTAGTTTAAACAAATGTACGCTATTGTGACATAAAGCAGCAATATAAAGAGGCGATGGCCGCTAACAGGTCGTTGCATGCTTAGGGCACACGTGTGTGGGTGTGGCTACCTCTGCATGGTGAGCGTCAGGTTCTTGGTGGCACATTTGATCTTGTTCTGCGCCTCCAGATGGGTCAGGCCCTCGGTGCTCATGCCATCGATCGCCATGATGATGTCGCCCTGGGTCAGGTTACCCGACGCTGCCTTGCTCCCTGGTGTAATCTGTGGGCAGAGGATGGGCACGGAACCCGTCACATGACCGCTTCACGACCACTACGCTACTGCGGTGCGGAGCTCCTGTCCCGTGGGGCTCTTTTCATGTCAACATCCCGAAATCCTCCAAAACGAAACTCCCTCCGCCCAAAGTGTTTGCCGCCAACCCAAGGCGAACGTGTCGAGATGTTCCGCAATACCCAGAACCGCAGCCGGGAGCTGGACTGTGTGATTTTCCAGTCTGTCTGTGCCTCTCTAATCTTCAGCCCCAACATGCTTTTGGACAGTGCTCCCGACCTGAAGCTGTGAGGTCTTCCATGACGTTCCCTGCCCTGTCACATCCGACAGCCAGGTGACCTGGAGATAACTTCCTACAGCTGCCAAGTACAGTAATCTGGCTGCGGGTCCACGGCTTTGAGGTTGCTGATCAAACGCATGGAATCAATGTCCCACTGCACCGCCGGTCCTCCTAAAACTGCAGCTCCTTGGAAACCATCGCATCACCATAATCTGATGATCCTCCTGCAAACCCAATTGGATTCCTTTGTGCCATTTTCAGAAAATACAGCAGCTGTTATGAAGAAAAGGCTTATTGGCCTGCAACTGAAATATCGCCCTGCAGATGAGATAGCTGCTGACCTCTTGGGGTGTTAAAAATAAAAGTCAATGTCGACATGCGCCTGCAACGGCGTTTGACCCTTGGGTGACCTCAGACCCTCTTCAAACTTACTAGCCCACCTGTTGCCGTTAGTCAAACTTTAGGCCCCTCAGGAAATCCTTCATACACCCAAACTAATGGTCCCCCTTTCCTCCAAACCTTTATATTGAACCACAGTTTACAGTCTTTAGACATCCCATCTCGTTCTTCTGAGACACACGCACAGGTTAGAGCAAAGGTCAGTCATTTTAATGGTGATTCTGGAGCAGCTTTTGAGGGTTAAGTGGTTGGCTGAGTGATCCAGCAGTGATGCAGTTTCACTTGTCAAGCACAGAATTCGAACAGCAATCTTCTGATCATATTCATTATATTTGGCGGGATGAAACCAGAGGGCCCAGATGAAACCCTCACAATTAAGGCTGAACATGAGACCTCCCTTCACACAGAAGAAATGGGATTTGAACCCACAACCTTGGAGGTGTGAGACCACATTCTTTAATTATTGTCTGCTTAGGGTACCAGCTGGGGGCGGCACTCAGTGTTTAAACACGGATACGGTCTTTTTTATGTTAGAAACGGGAAACTGCAATTGGTATGGAGGAAAATGGCATCGGCGTGACTCACATGCAACGCAAATCCAATCTGGCAGCCCTTTACGTAAATTTAATACACATGCCGTAAAACGTCATCTTCAGTTTATGCATAAATATTCTCGCTTCCCCCTGGCGGCATTTCAGAGTCCGATAGCTGAACCCATCTCAGACTGAATCAGGTTGAATAGCACAGGGGTCACAATCACGATGATGTAATTATGCAGTACACCCAACTATCATTAAAAAACATTCTGCTGCACACCGCCTCAGTTCATTTATGTAGTTGTGTTTTTTTGTCAGGATGGAATTCGAAGGTATAACAGTACAGCCCTTTGCAAGATTTGGCCTTTTGGTAGAACTCTGTGAATTATACAGGTTGAAGTTCTCCAGTCTTCGTTTTCAAAGGCAGGCACATGTTACGGACTTAATGCCCCCAGGGTTCCTTAATTTCCAGTGCATTTTCGGTGGCATATCCACCGTGACGCGATGCCCCCAGGAATAGGTGCAGGAGGTCAATAGCTGCGGCTGCCTCGTAGTCCCACTCCAAAGCCTCCCATGACAAATGCTGATGGGTCGTGCCTGGCGGCCATCAATAGGCCCAAACAAGAGACAGGACTGTTTAAGCTGGAGATCTGCGTTCGGGAGAAAGTCATCCAGCAGAATAAAGAGTCTGCATGCTGCTTCTGGTCCCTCTGCCGGGCGGATGGCTGTCTCCCGGGTCCCGCCACTTCCAGCCGGACCTAACACTGCATCACCCCTGCTTCTCCTTCAACTGGCCATCAGAAACCCTCTGTAATCCCTCCATATTTCCTAAATCAGTCATGCCCACCCAGGAAGTTTCACCTGCGTCCGAATCTCACATGCCCCTTCCCCCTTGCCCACTTCATCAAATTTAAATTCCCTCCCATCACCGTCACCGGACACACCAGACAGTTATTTTTCCCCAAAGTAAACAGACATGATTCCTTTTAGCTTCAATTTTCTTGTTATTCTGTTTGGCTGATCTTAACGGGAGACGTTTCCTTGGCGAAAGCTTGCTGTTTCTTTAAAAGAAGCAACTGAAATTAATCTGAAACAACCAGAGCGCCAACTGAGCTTCCAAGCAAGTCTGCTAAAACTGGGGACACCTAGAGGACGGGAGGGCCAATCTAGTTCTCAGGCTTCAGACATTCTTCAATTTCCTGTTAAGATAAGAAATTTACAAACAAGAGGAGGCCATTCGGCCCATCAAACTCATTTGAGGAGAACTTAACTAATAGCTCAGAGTTGTTAAAATCTTATCTAGTGTCACGCCCGGCTCATCCGATCCTCCTGTATGCCACGCCCCCCTCGTTACCTCGTGTTACTTCCCAATTGTCATCACCTGTTGCCTGTTATTTCCTGCTTGTCTTGTGTATTTAGTCCTTGTCTGAGTTAGGGTTCCTCAGATCAGTCATTTACATAGTTTGCCGTGTGCTCTTCTTTGTCCTGTCCACTCTAAATAAACCCCCGTTTCGTCCTATTTACGGCTCTCTCGTCTGCTTGCCTGCTCGCCTGCACGCTGGACGTGATATCTAGCTCTGATTTAAAGGAACCCAGGGCTTTAGCTTCCGCTACACTAGCAGAAAGACCATTCCATACTCTAACTACACGCTGTTAATGATTTTCTTCTAACATACTTTGGAAGCTGCATGCAGTGTGGACTCTGGACCCAGACTACATTCCACCTTGGGGGCTCGGTGTGCAGCTCAGTGGGTTAGACTGCTATGCTTATGTTTGGAAGGTTATGGGTTCAGATCCCAAGTTCAGAGATTGACTCATTGCATCCTTCCCCTATTGCCTGTGTCCACTTTGAAGTCTTCTCAGTCTGTGCGTGTAAGTGAATTTATTCGCTTACTGTTTTAATGCTGTCCTGTTAAGCATCGCACAGTAAAGGCTACTAAAAAATGGAACTTTGGTGTCTGCTTCATGATCTCTACGCCCCTTGAATGCCACAATATTTTATTTATTTGACCTGTGACATGTTTATAATGTATTACTAAATCTAGCCAGCAAATTGATCGTTTTCCACAAAATACACATAGAAATGATGTAACGTTCTTTCGCCAATAAGCTGGCAAGTCGTTCACTGCCACCAATGGTGATATTAGATAAAAATATATCAGTTATAGTTTCAATTTTCTGGGTATGTGGAAGGTTTGGATGCAACATCGTCCCGCTTTCACTGACATTGGAGTTTCAAATTCTGAGACCAGATTTTCTGTGATGCCATACTAGAATATTTTCTTTTTGGCCCAGGAGTTTTTGCTGTGGAAACACATGGGACTGGTTCTGGATGAGGGAAGAAGTGCGGCACTGACTCTGGCACCTGGTTGGTGGAAATGAGGTCTTTTATGGAGGTCCAGGAAGTCCGTCAATGTCCTTGTGAGCGAGTTTGTAAGCTCTAATTGGAGAGCAGAGTTTGGGAAGTCTCCTGACCAGTTAGCAACTCACTGAGTCATCCAGAATCCGTCCGGGGTTCACTGAAGGGGCCATAATCCACCTCTGAATCTTCGGTTAGTGCCGCTGCAATTTGTCTTGTTGGGAAGCTGAGATGGGTGTTGAAAAATATGAAATGGCAAATGCGGATTGAGGCCGTGAGCAGTGGGTAAAACAATAAAATATGTTTTGAATAAAGGTGCACTGAATGAGAAAATGATGGGGTCGAGAATGACCTATGAGAGGATGGATCATCCAGAACTCTGCTGAGATCGAGCCAAGTTGTGGGGGGTGGGGGTAGCTGGAACCCATCCTAAGCAGCGCAAGGCTAATTGGCCTCCCTCCGGTGCCCATAGAGCTAATGGCTTGTTTATGGTGTTATCGTCATAACCATCAGTAGCATAGAAATGAGTGATTCACCTGTGGATAACCACTTTAGGACAGAACAGATGGTCGGACCGGATGCCTTCTTGGACCCACTACCAACAAATCTGTAGAGATTAACCTCCAGTTAACACTGCAACTGGTGTTCATTCAAGATAAAACTCACTAACACCGAAAGCCAAACAGGGAGATTAAGCTGGCCATGCTCTAATTGCCCAATTAAATGAATGGCTTAAGACTGCCTTAGATCCCCATCTTAAGGCTTAAGTACTATGTAATCAAAACCTTCATCTGCGGAAGGCGAACACTGATGCCTTTGTTCCTCAGCTTTGTCAGTGGTTGTTACCCTTCTGCTGTGATATGAGGACACCCCAAGCTTGTCGTCTAACAGACATTCTGCTTTGCACATATATCATTATTTGCTGGAGCAGAAAACCTGCCCATGGTTTCTGCCTGGTTTAAAGTCAGATATTCTCTGTTATAATTTGTACGGATAATGGGAGTTTGGCTATCAGCTGATCTAGTGGAGACCGGGGGACCAAAACATGTTAATGGTTAACAAACCATTGTGGGACACTGTCTAGGTCAGGGGTGGCCAATCATATCCACAAAAGGTTGGTGTGTATGCTGGTTTTCACTGCAACTCCCTAATTAGATTACTAATTAGAGGAATGATTGGCTGAAAGAGTCCTCACACCTGGGTTTGAACAGCTGACCTACAGGTTTTCCCAAAAACCTGCATACACACTGGCCCAATGCAGGTAAGACTGGCCACCCCTGGTCTAGGTACACCTGTCATTTGAGCGGGTTTTTCAGTAAATAAGCATACTTGATCATTATAATTATAACTGCACATGGGGAACGAACATGTTTAAAGGGGAATTTCATATATAGCATAATACTGAAAAGTTTAGCTTTAGCTTGGGTGGATTTGAACTACAGCTACAGCTGCTGATTGGCTCAAAATGGCCGCCTCCCGTGGGCGCACTGTCCTTCAGCAGCCAGCTAAAAACAGCTCACTGCGCACCTGGTGGCCGCTACCATGCGGCCGGCTTGGGAACACTGGGCTCAAATGCCAAGGCCTGCAGGAGCGGGGCTAATATTAGCCCTATATGTTAGCAGTCCATTCATTAAAAACCCTTTTTTTAGAGGCGAGCGCAAGTCTAACATTAGCAATGTATGCTAGCAGCTAATCTGCTGGACCTGTGTTATTTTCTTAGAAAGAATATGACTCAAAATAGTGATGCAGACGGGCTCATGCAGACCAGTTTTATAGTTAAAAGACCAGCGCTAATGTTAGCGACACTGGCTAATAACTAATTAAAAAGAATAACTGAAAAGCAACTCATTGTTTGTAAGTGGAGGCTGGGACAGAGGCTGTTACACTATAGTATTTTATCTTAATCTTAATGAACTGTGAAGCAGGTGGTGGATATAGCTAGCTTAGTTTGGCGGAAAAATAGAAAAAAAAAAAGCGCTATAAGCTGTGCATCCTCCGCATACCTAAAGCTAATATTGCAAGGCTCACTGGCCATCTTTACGATCTTGACATGCAACCGAGCCACGCTGTGAAAACGAGCCTGGGCTCCTGGGCCAGTGTGACAGCCCATCTGACACTTATGTCAGCTTGTGTGGAGCCTGGGCCCAACCCGCAATACCACCACTGGCCACTGGGGCTCAGTAGTTGGCCTCAATTATCAGAAGCGTTGCTAAAGTCAATCACTGTTCCCTGCTACCAAAATACTCGAAGTAACAGTATCAAGACCATGGTGCTGGTCTTTTTTATTACATAAACTGCACAAATCATTCAGCAGGCGGCGTATTGGTCAGGGTACTAGACTTGATAGAACAATCTTGGGTGAAGGGCTCAGTATGGGACCAGGGGCTCTGAAATAACGGTGTTAAGTGTTAAGAGACATTTCTAATGTGCCTTTGATGTCTTTAGCATGCAGGTATTCAGGTATATAAATGGGTCTCTACTTCTGCCAGGCAGAGGAGTAGTAATGCTATGTCCCAACATCTGATCTGGAGATTGTATGTCCTTCTCTGGTTGAGCCATGAGGTAAATGCATCGGCCCCACCCCCAGTGGACGTCAAAAGTACCAGGCTGGGGGTGGGGGCCACCATACCCAGCAAGCAAATGCCATCATCGGTGGTCCGCTACCTCGTTGGGATACGGTGGTGACGTCATGCGGCGAACATCCACATGACCGGCCCTGGATCGCCTTTCATCTCACCATAAACACCAGAACACGAACCCTAGCTATTTTCTCTTGGCTCCATTTTCATCTGGATGCCAGCACATGATGAGGTAATCCATGGTAAAGTAAACATGAAATGGGTCACCTGCAAAGGTCCTACCCCAGCGTAGCGGGAACACGTCTGTTATTCATGCCCGTGCTGTTTTCAGAGTTAAATCTCCAACTTAAACAGTCACAACCTGCTTGTTCTTTTTAAAAAATTAAACCCAAATCACTTCTGGTATCTATGGAAACTGGCAATCACATACAGGGACTGCTCAGGGTTAACATGGCTGGACTCCATTAGGGAAACACACATTTCCTGCTTGGACAATCAGTGATGTATTATTCCCAAAGTCAGAAACAATAAAACAGAAATGTTAATGTTTTTTGAGCAGCTACTAATTTTTGTATTTGATTTCTAATTCATATTTTAATTAACTGTATTGTTCCATGTCTATTTCTTCCTGTATGGCTGTAATGATTCAGCTGACTATTAAAAAATGATTGAGTGAGGTTTGAAAGGATTTGTTAGATACAGTTAATTGGAAACGTGTCTGTTCTCTTGGGCGTCCTGCAGGGGGCTCTGTTCAAACTATGAGAAATACCGTTAAATACTTAAAATGTACTTTATGTACTGAATCCTCCGTATAATACATCTTCGTATCAGTTGAAGGGACTTTTCTTGCAATAATCTGTTTGCGAATTGGCTTTTATATTATTGTTTCAGCCTCTGAATGCAGCAGGTGATGATTCTTTGTGTGATGATTCCACCACACGCATGAATTGCAGACGTTCTCACTATGTTTGCTGTTGCTCGCTAGGGCCCATTTTCAGGAAAATGCAATGGTGAACACCAAGACACTTCTTTTCAGCAGCGACCATCGGCATTAAGCTCTGTCCTGCCGGGCCCATGCTGCTGCACCCTTATCCAATTTATCCGTGCAAATTTCAGTAATTGACCTTTAAATTGTAACTCTAGTGCACAAATCAAACGAAGCTATCAAGCCACTAACCACGCCCACATATGAGGTCTCTGAGCTTTTAACACGTTGAAAGGACTAGGCCCCTTAATGAAATGTCACTCATAGTGTTACCGTCATCTTACATAACTGTGCTCTTTTTGGCCTAACCCTAACTCGAACAGGGTTCTTCATTTGGACCGTACCACTATGTCTTAGTGGTAGGTGCCACTTCATTTAGTTTGGACTGTACCACAATCTCATATGTTATTTAGTTTCACTTTGGGAGTTATGCGAAACATTGGCTTGAAAAGGTGTCTTTAGTCTTTTTAGTCCTAGCTGTCATTCAGTCAGAAGTGCTGCCGAGGAGAAACATTTCATGGAATCATTTCATGAAGTCTGATCATCGCCCGAGAAATTAGTCTTTTCAGGCATTGCAACCATTGGTCAATAATTTAACGGCCTGGCCTGATTTGACTGGTGCAACATCACAGATCAGTCGTCTGAATATTTTCAAATTGGCACTCAAGTTAAAAAAAATATATCTGTTTTGTTGCTACTGTCTTTAAAGTGTCTGATCTGCCTGTTTTGGTATTTCCACATCTTTTGTGAGAACTATGTGATTCAATTAAATGAACTGCAGAAGCTTTTTTAATCAAAGCATGAACAGCGACTCGCATAAACCCAGCCAGCACTCCTTAGGCTTCGGGCTAATTTCTGCTTTTTTTTGTGGAAAGGGTCCAGGTCATTAAAATCAGGCAGCTATGCATTTCCAGCAAACCCGCAGTCCTGCTGCACAGTCGCACGAGCTTAGGGTGCTCGCATTTTTAAAATCACTGGAGCAGGTCTTGACCGAATCACCGGAGCAGGTCTTGACCGAATGGCCGCTGTCATTGCGGTGTTTCATGCAGCGGCGACCCCGCCGAGGGGGCAGGTGCGCGGACGTGTTTCGGGGGCTCTTACCCGGGAGATGGTGAGGGGCATGTTGAAGTCCTTGCCCCCCTGCAGGCGGAAGCCCCACGGGGCTGGTCCGGGGAGGGTTACGCTGTAATTGCTCATGTTCTTTCAAAAAAAAAAAAAAAAAAAAAAACCTTGACTCTCCTTAGGTTCGGCTCCCTGATCCAGGTTTCTTTCCGACCCTGATGTGAGGGGGGGGAAAAGAGACAGGGGAATGGAGGAGTCACAAGGAGACGAGACAGGATACCATGGGACACACAGTGAGAGGTACAAGGCAAGAGGGTAAACGCCAGCAACCTCGAAAATGCAGATTAGCTGTGGTTACTGACCAAAAATAAAAGAAATCGATGCCCTGACCCCTCATGAGCCCGTCCCCGAATCCTCTACATAATCGTGCGAAATCGGACAGGTAAGACAGAAATGCATTAAAAGCCAAAAGAAGAGAGATCTTGCCTGATCGCCGGGCTGGAGGGACAGTCTAAGAATAGCCCTCCTGTTCAGAAAGCGATAGCACTGGAGACCTGGTGCTCCTTATATGGCCTGTAAGGGGATATGCAGTATGCCAAGCCTCCATGATTCACATAGCTAATATAGCCTCTTCTTAGGCTAACAGATTTTTCTATTCTAACCCCCCGAGGTACCACCAAGCCCCTCGTCACACAGAGCCCAAGCAGGTCTGAGTAAATGACAGAGGAGGGGGGGGGGGGGTTGGTTGGCCAGGTGCTCCCCCCCAGGACCAGGTGAAGCTCGTTCGATGCCCTAGGTGAGTCTCACCGCCATTGCCCTGCAGGTCAATGCTCATCATGGAAGACAAAGTGAGATGGACTGACCAGTTCGGAGTTGGGCCAAACATCACATAGCCGTCCTGTGCCAGCAGCGCAAAGGGCACAGGTTCTCCTTGGAGTGCAAGCAAGCTGATGGCCCTCAGAAGGTGGTACCCGGTGGGGTGACTGACCCCGGGGGTCTCTCACCTGAGAGCGCCCTAGTGGTACCTTTCAGTAATCACTGTTTCTGGATGTCTGTGTCGGTGGACGCAGCGTAAATGGTGAGTGTCACGAGAAAGTTGATTCACTCGAGGTGGAATGCCCCCCCACTCCTCTGCCCCCCCTTCACGGAGACTACCAATAGCGGGGACCCTAAGGCAACACTCGAGCGCCTCGATCCCTGACCGCCATAAACC
>JAABNY020000040.1:2010981-2025228 GCA_015164015.2 Brevimyrus niger | reverse complement strand
AGGAGCACCAGCGCGTCACCTGAGGATCACATTACACTATTGTTAGTCACATAACAATCCCGGCGATCAGGTGACACCACATGCATTTGCACAGCAGTAACCTAATGGTCACGTTACATTATCTGATGTTACGTCACGTCAGTTTGAATAATGTAACAATCACCTGTGTTCACACGGGAATGAACAGAGTAGGCTTCGTTACGCTAAACGTATCTGGTGAAACGTGTTACACAGAGTCAGGAGTGAACAGATGTGACTAAATAAATCAAGCGTGAGACTGTGATACTGTAACTGTTTTAATGAGGTACTAGCCTACATACCATGAATGAAATAACATTTATGGGTAACAGAGGGGTGTAACGCTTAGCTCTTTCAGCTTCGAAAAGCTTCCTGAAAGTGCATAGCTGAGCCCGGCCCGACCAGGCCAGGCCAAACCAGGCCCAGCCACTTGGATCAGGGTCTTCTTTCCCTTACACTCACGGTTATGCAAAAAGAAGGTATGTCGGTCTCACACTGCAAGACTGAAGGGCATCAGGTTCATCTACAAGCAGAACTGAGCGGGTTATACTAAGCAGACCAAAATAAAACTGCACATTAAATACTATGTGATGGATCAAAACGCTTTGCCCCCCCCCCCAAAAAAAAACAGGCAAGACTTACAGCCTGGAATACTCATTCTCTGTTTGGGATCTTGGCTTGGTAGGACTGTGAGTATCCATTAAAGAATGAAGCAAAACTTATACGAACATGTGATCATGTGATCGGCCATCAGTCAGCAAATCCCAGGGTGACAGCAGGGGGGGGGGGGGGGGCAGCTCAGAAATAAACACACGGGAGATATTTTGATCACAGAGGATCTGACATGGCCTTATGATGACACCACCCTCTGCACCCCCAAGAGGCCGTCCTGGGGCCGGGGCTCTCCTCCAGGAGCGGGGAGGGTGGCCCAGTGCTGCCTTACGCCCCCCCCCAGAGCAGGTCTGCCCAGGTGTGGTGCCCGACTGCACTTCCTGGTGTAAATGTCTAGATTTTCTTTCATGGAAATTGTTTATCTGTTTTCTTACAGTGGCTATGTACAATGTCGTCATTACCATCATCATCATCATCATCATCATCATCATTGTTCTTTTCCCACTGCTTTTCCTAGAGTTGCTTGTGGCTGTTTACCATGTGACATGACAGGCTAATGTATAAAATTTTAATCCAGGCTACATTCTCCATTGTAGTTTAGATATTACAAAACTTCTCAACAGCAATGGCTGATTATCAATGCGGGTGAGAACATTGGAAACCTTCTGGAACCGTCCATGGAAATGCATCCAGCACTCCTGCGCACTCATCGTTGTGCGAATGTCGACTAAACTCAAAGCGCTTGCCAAACATTCGGTAATGAGATTGACTCTGAGATTCTGCACTGCCACCTCGCCCTCCCCCATCGAATGGTACGTTCCAGCCGCGCTCCAGCGGCTGAGGTCATAAATACATGGAAATGGGGAGGCATCAGAAATAAAAATGCCAGCACATGCGGCAGGCAAGCTGCCTCCATTCACCCAACACTCAAGTGGAAAATATGCAGGAGGTATCTATTGTGTCCCACCCCCCACCCCCCCCACCTCAAAAGAGATGAACTGGGATGAGAAGTGACACCACTTATTGACAATTGACAGGGCGAGGGGCACAACACAGCAGACACAAGATGCATTGATATAGAAACACACAGAAAAGGAGGCAGACTTTCAAGAGCTGTTAGCCTGCTCATTCATCGTAATTTGTGGTGTTCACAGCCAATTTAAAGCATTCACATTCACATTTAGCAGATGCTAAGTCCAAACTAACGTACAGGCAAGACAGACAGCAAGCATACAGCTGTCGGCTGGGTATAAATGCGGGAAGCCTGAGCTTCCAGTGAATGACCAGTAACAAGTGCTGATTAGTACTGGAGCAAGAGCCTAAGACCAGACAGCTGAACTGTATTTACACCGACACCACATAGGCTACGTTCACACCGCAAGCCACATCGTTCAATTCCGATTTTTCGCTCAGACCGGATTTATCCATCCTGACGGTTCACATTCATAAGTACAAGTGACCTGTATCTGGCTGTCATGTAAACGCATCGGTCCTGTGAAACATCACGCGCGCGCACATTGATACGTTTTTACACGGGTGAAAAGCTGGTTGTAAAACTGGCACGTTGTGCGGCCATGACCGCTGCGCTGATTCGAGTCTTTTGACTCTTTAAACTTTGACTTCAGGTTCTTTATTTTTCTTTGGCATTGTAGCCAGTCAGAGGGGACAAATACCTGATTTAGCGTTTGCACATCTCAAGATTTCAGCCCAGACAGAGAAGTCAAATACCTGATTTAGCGTTTGCACATCTCAGGAGCTGAGAGCACAGCTATGTTTACTGGAAACAGGCGGGTTGTTGGACAGTTGTTACTGTAGTTTCAACCTTTTTTTTTTTTACAGAACTGCCTTTGGGTATAGAGTTTGTGCAGTGAGAGTCAGACATGGCGGACACCTTGTTTACCAGGGTAACACATGGTGCCCTCACAGAGCTGAATCAAAATTATACGGGATAGGGTCAGACAGAGGCAGATGGAAGGATCTGGAGAGACAGCTTGCTGGGAATGGGTGGAGGTGTAGAATTTACAGCAGCCAAGTGCCGACTTTATTATTATATACAGCAAGCAAGAACTTTCAGTTTCATTTCAGAAATAGCCCCACGTTTGCCCGCAGGCATGTATAGCAGCATTCTGCTGTATTGAAATGAACTTTGACCTCTGTCCACTTCCCCTCTGACCTGCACACTGCCATTGCCTTTTTCCCGTAAGGCTCCTAAGTAGGGACCATTAGCAAGAAAAATATACAGTGTCACTTCCTGGTAATGAGTCAACATGGATCGTAAGGGTCTTATGGGTCGATGAGAGTGAGACTCTCTCACAAACGGCTGGTGCCACGGTGGGTGTTTCTGCTGCACGGTTCAGTTGCTCAGCCATGTTGACTATTTCCAGGTTAGGCCTGTAACAGAAACCCAGCAAAGCGCCCTTCCAGCCACACGTTCCGAATGCCACCCCCCTCAGGGACCAGGGGCTGTGCTGGTTGTCATGCAAACTCAGCTGCTGGTCGTTCGGTCGAGGTGATTATTGGAAGCTTAATCTCAGGTTTGTTTGGACCCTCATACAAATCTGACACCTTAGGAGACAGGGTCTGACCCACTTCATGTGGGTTTGTTACCCCAACCCTGCCCAGGTTCAGACAATTAAAAGTTATTCATAGTGCCTTCTGCAGGGCTGAGATGGTATATATGAGTTTTATACTCAGATTCAATTATTCCTAATGAAACTGACCTTAAAATGTATGGTTAGTAACAGATTAAAGCAGGCGGAATGAGAAGTTTTACAGAGCTGACATTATCAGTTGTTAAATTAAAAAATGTTTTCAGAAACAGATTATAGGAGATATTACATCAGTTTGTGGACAGAAAACGGGTAGCCAATGAAAACAACTTGGACCCAATGAAAGCAAACAGTCTGAAAGTTCGTAAGTAGAGGAGCCTCTGTATACACACTGCTCGTGGCCTTCCCCATCACAAACGTCCCTTATTGATAACCATATCCATTATATTATGCATTTTAAAGTTATGACAGCAGACTGCATTAAATTGGAAATTCAGTAAACAGCATGAATAAGTACAGCTGCAATTGTGAAAATGTCACTGTATAAATAAATACACTAATAAAAGCCACTGTCTTGAAGGGAACAGTGGATCCTTAAGGAATAGCAGTGATAAGTGCTGCCCCATAAACGCTTGGTACAGTGCAGCATAGTAAATCGATGTATCTTTTTGGGGCTTTGGCTGAGACAAGCTGGGGAGCTGGTGGTGTCATAGTGACAGTGCACACTGGTAGCCAGCGTGACAGTTAGGCATGATGAAGCATTGGCGATTGACACCTGTCTGCCATTTACACGAAAATTAGTGAAATTCAACAATAATTCTTCAAATCTTATTACATGAGAAGAAATCTCAAATCATGGGGCTGCCTGCACATGCCAATAAGTTTATGAACTAATCTCAGGGCAGTATGTAAGCTTCATCTCGCTGGGGGCAAATAGCAGTGTGGTTTAAGGTGGCAAATGTGACCCCCCCCCATCACATGGAAATGGGAAAAGTCTCCCAGCTTTGAAGCTTCACCCGCGCACTAACAAAAAGCCAGTACTATCTTCAGAGACGCTCTGGCGGAGTGAATGGCATGGCGAGCTTATAAGCAGACGTCACTCTGCAAAAGCACTGGCTCGTCCCAGCTGAGGAAGACAGCACGGCTGGTATTTTGTTGTGATTTTTTTTTTTCTGGGATTTGATTGGCCACAAATACACCAATAAGAGGTATCCATAAGAATGGGAAAAGCCAATGAGATACTGTGATTTGTAACTATTCAATCTTCTTAATTTCTTTGGCAAATATGGAGGCAAATACAAATGACGATAGTCAGAGGTGATGCTCATTCGCTGGCCTTGCGGCACCAATGTGTGATTTCTGCACAAAGGATTGTGGGTAACCACTGGCGTCATGACCCTTGGGAATGTGAACAGTCCGTGCTCCAGGGAGGACCCTGAGTTGAGCTGGACAGATCAAGACCTCGGCACGGCTGGGATGGTGTTTATTGAGGTGCCTCTTGGTTTCATGGGATAGTTAATAAACAGCCAAGCTGTTTGTTTATTTATTTATTTAATAACATAATATTAAATAGCAGTTCTTGTAATTTGAGTTTTCAAAAAGCTGCCGCTGTTCCTGGGGGGGCCACACCCCAGGTCCCCCTCTGACTTCGGGCCCATGTCTGTGAAGAGCAACATCTGGCCATTTCGATTCGCACAGGACAACAAAGAAAGCTATTCACGACATGTTAACAACACAATAAAATGCAACTAACACATATATTTCTCAATAGACAAAACAACAGGCTGCAGACAAAACTCTTTGGGCAAGTTGACAACACTGACTGGGGCAAATACAGACTTTAGAACTAAGAACCTGTCAGACAGTTATGGCTGCTGTCTCCCGTTATATACAGAACATTCCAACATGGCTCACAAAACTACCACTTGCCTACACATTTCAGTCAATATACTGAACATATTAACACTGCTGAAATAATTCCAGAAGATCACATATTCCTAAAGGGACAGCAAAGAGTAAAATATTTCAAATAAATAAAATTAGCCATTTCAAATAATGAAAAAAACACTTAAAAAAAAAACACCTTTATGGGAAAAATACATAAATGAACACGACTGGAGAAATGGTGAAAAAGTCACAGAGTTACATGCTGTTCTTTGGCTGGGAGGGTGGGGCTGGGCCTTGGCGAGGGCTGGACCTGGAGACCTGACCCGGGGAGGGCGTGGCTGGACTCTAACGTGACGAAGATGCTGGGGATCCGATCAACGGCTGCAATAAATCCCGCCCCTTCCTGTACAGCACCGGCCTATTGACATGAACAACAGGAGAGAAGGAGGAGACTCATTCGCTGACATACCTGGCTCAGAGGGAGGGTCATTTATCGAGGCGCCATTCAGCTGATGCTGCCACAGCAGCACAATGCTGACAGGCTTCACAGCACCTTCCCTGTCAAGCCGTGAAAAGCACCCAGACGGCCGAGAGTGACCAGGAGCAACGGGGAAGCAAGACGGCCGGCGGAGTCAGAAGCCTTTGACTCCTCGGTGGCATTTGTTCGGTAATTAACTGTCTAGATTAAAATGTTGAGCAAGCGTGCAAAGGTGAATGCAGGACACGCAGATTATGAGCATTAGAGGGAAGTTTGGGCTGTCATGGAGACGACGTGCGGAAGATTACAAACTGAGCTGATGAGGTTGACATCGTTCGAGATGTCAAGGCAGAATTCTGCGAATGAATTTTACAGAGATAGCGTTCATATGCATAATTGGGCACGTCCGCTGCTCACAGACATGGTATTTTAGGAGTGTTCTGCGCCACAAGAGCTCAGCTGCCACAACGCAGTATGACACAGGCAGGGGGAAAAGTGATAATTCTGGGTTCCAATGGCTTTTATTGGGGAAACTTAAAACCAGGAAGGCACAAAATAAAGCGACCACAAGGGGTTAAAAAAAAAAAAGCCACACGAAAACAAATAACCACTGAGACCAGAGAAACACTCACTCTAATGTTCTGACACAATAACCAACTGCAGAACTGACCTAAGGTGGGAACATAAAGACACGAACCAAGCTGGGTAATGAAGCAGCAGGAGTGAGGCACGGAACAATGAACCAATGAGAGATCATGCAGGACAATGAGCATTCAGGTAGAATAATCATGATGCACAGGGAAACAGGGGGGGTCTAATAAATTTAATCATTTAACCAAGAGAACAACAGGGAAACTGAGAAACAGAATCAAATACTAAGAATATAACAAAGACAATACATAATCACAAACACAGACATCTAGCAAAACCCAGAACAGAATGCAAAAATAAGGCAAGGAACAAACTAAAATAGAAAATAAAGACTGGGGAACAAAATCCAATCGTTTCAAAGAGGAAGCTGGTCCTGAACACATGACTGAATGATTTATAACCACAGAGTTACTTGGCTGTGTGAGGAACAAGGGAAACACACTAGGGAAGACTAGGAACTAAGACAGAGAGGGGGAAGGTGGAATGGCCAGCGACACCTGCTGGCCAGTGGTGGAAGTTCACAAAAGGTGGGTTCGGACATTACAGACCCTGACATTCAGCAGCCTGACCAGTGTCATCTGCACAACTACACCAACGGGGAGGACCGTTGAGGGTCATGTGGGACCACGATAACAGAAGCTGGGTGGGTGGCAAGGGACAAGAGAGGCTCCCTGATTGGCCAGTGTCCTGGAAAAGACTAATGACCAGCCAGCAAATAAGATATGCTAGGGACACAACCTGCCACGGCAAAATGAACTTTGTCAGTTTCAAAGTTCGGGGATGCAGAGACTTAATTGCACTGGTCCCGCCGGTCCCTTGGACGTCCGCCGCTCTCCTCTTCATCAGCCACCCTTGCCTCGCCGCTCCATCCCTTTCGTCGCTGTTTGACTATTTGACAGGACCAGTGTGTTTTGCCCCTCCTGCACCAACGCGCATGTCATTCTCTACAGTATGTTAATCCCGCGCCGGACGAAGGAGGAGCTGGCAGGCCAGGCCCTCACCACTGACCTTCAGCGCATGATGTGCACTGGCTATTACTGTCAGATTCTCCAAAGATTGGACACATAAAGTAGCCCTACAGGTTAAAGCCTATCCCTATAAATAAAATTATAATTTTAATATATAAAAGCGGAATAGAAATATATCTTTAAAATAAATAGACCACACTGAACACTAGCTAAAACTAATTTCAAATAAAAATTGAAAATATTATAAAAAATAAAAAATAAACCACGACACAAAAACTAAGTATAACACTTTTGCACAAACTGCTCCATGCAGATTGGTGGTTTTTGTGCCAGGTGATCATTCATTGGAAAAGGTTTTGTTTGTTACAAAATCATGGTCTAAATATGCTATATTCTCAGATGATGTTACTTGTACATTTGTCCCTTGTAAAAATTTTAAAATAAATGAATGAAAGGTGTTTGGTTGATTGGGCACAGTTGGTGCATGGGAAACAACACAGAAGTTAACGCGCAACCTAATTAAATCATTTAGTTGCATATTTGTTAATTGGCTATGATTTATAAATTAACATTTATAGTTTGCAATTACATTTGAGGCTTCTGGGCTCATTATAGCAATTAAAATTAGGAAATGTCATTTGGAGAAATGTCAACGCAAACGCAGCTCCGAAAATCTCACTCAATCAGGATTCATAAACACCAAATATAGGCCAGAATCCAATTAGCAGATCATTCATAATCAATTTGGTGTCATCATTCCGGAGTCTAGGAGCCTGCTTGAAGTCAAACTGGCATTGATTAGACCTCGAGTGGGGCAGGATTTAGGGGCAATGTGAAGGTCACAGAATGGGGGTCAAAAAACAATTACCTCCTACAGGAGGTACCTCCTACAGCTAGAATATATGCGCATGAGGACGAAGAGGCAGCATTATCATTACAATAGTGGTATATATCTCAGTGCCCTCTGGGCTTCCTGTATTCTGACCTTCATAACTATCCTTGGTTCAGCAGTTACTATGTTACAGTCTGTGAGGGTCCAGATGTGTCACTTTTTCATGGCGCTGAGAAAGTGCCGTGAAAATGAAGAGTGACAGTCTGATAATGGCCTCGGCTACTGAGGCATGCAGACGTGAGTCCATCCCCGAGGCACTGCCTCTGGGGGCATGTCAGCCGTATGCTAACAACTCAAGATAATCCGTAATAATCCCCCAGCACACAGCTACCCCTGCAAATCCTCAGATAAAGGAAACAATCCAAATCCAACTGGTCGTCCATAAAATGCAGCAGTGCTCTGAGGAATGGTTAGAAAGGGTTAGAATGAAGCCCAGAATGATGCTGAAGCCCCACTAGTGTGCTACGGCTGAGTTACCAGACCCAGATGCTGACATCATGTTGACATCCTGATCCAACGGTGACTTAGGATTTTACCTGGACTTTTCCTGACGCGTAACAGGACAGATTCATTTAAAGGAATCAAAGTAATAAACGTCAGGTATGTCTCAAAGGGTGTTCAGTAGACGACTCTCTAGACAAACTTGTTTGATCCCTTAGGAAAGATTTAATCACTCAGGTGTCCCTGTGGGAAACTGTGGTGAGAGTCAATCTCTATCCAATTACTGAGAAAGAGCAGAGTACATTCCTCCACTCCAGCACAATGACATGATGGAAACTGGTAACCCCTGGAAATCTCTTGGGGGGGAGAGGGACAGGAGGTTTACAGTCGGGGGGGGGATTGAAGGTAATCCAGCTGTCACAGGGAGTCCGGGGCCAGCGACAGTGTCACACGGTCCCCAAGAACTGTCCTTCTATTCAAGCTTCAAACACAGTAGAGCAGTGGGCTGGGCTATAGTCAGGTGACATTGTTCTAGAGATGTCCAAACTTGTTCTGAAGTTTTGGAGCGCCATTAGGTATTTGAAGTGGTACAGAATTAGTCGTCGACATCGTCGTGGGAGGGTCTCCTACCTTCTCAAAGACAGTCGAATCCAGGCTCTTCTTGGCCTTGATGGAGCTGGAGTAGCAGATAGGCAGCAACTCGGCCGTGTCCACGGTGATGTCACTCGACACCTGGCGGCTGGCGGGCCGCGAGCCCGGGCTGCTGAGATCGCTTTTGGCGTCCGTGTCTACCGGGGCCTGGGGCCACGCCGACGCAGGGGACAAAAGAGAGGGCATGGGGCGGAGTCAAAGCCATCATCGGCAGATTCCTCGCTGCCATCCATTAGCCAAGGCAAGAGACACTGTCTGAAGAACTGGGTCTTCCCCAGACATATCCACTACCCACCAGAACCGTACTGTCTCACTAGTCCCGGCATCATAAACACGACGATGGTTACCCCACATGATTATATCTACGTATAGTGATTCCTCTTTTTAGCATGGAGAGCACTACCTCAATGGGGTTATAAAATAAAGCAAATGGTCCATGAAGCTTTATTTGACTATAACTATCTACACAAATAAAGCCCCCCGAACGTCCCATAAATTTCCAGGATGGTCATAAATTCCAAATCTCTTCATCATTGTTTTTTCTTTCTATACGGATCAAATTCCAATCTGGATTTTCTGTTCTTCGGCGCCGTTTTTGATCGAACCCTCGTCTGGATCTGGCATGACAGAGACGGTCGGAAGTGCCGATGGACCAGATGATGCCTCAAGAACCGTCAGCTGCATATTTTTTTTGGCCCCACTAGACGGCATTGTCGGTTCAAAAGAGAGGGAGCGGAGCAAACCAAGGGCGCCATCATTTTGTCCATATAGGGATTTGCGAACATGAATGTTACGTTTATCTAAGTGATAAAATGGATCGTGATAACCATCGTCATCCTCAGCGGAATCCGCCATAAAACTGCTACTCTAATGCAGCGCTGGAGATCCCAGACCTCAGGTTACTGGCAGGGGACGTATAGACGGACGAGGGTGCGAAGAGGGCAGCGAGCGGCCCGACGGAGGGGGGGGGCGGGGGCGCGGCACTTACGGACTCGTTGTCGGACGCTGAGGAGAGACGGGACTTGATGCTGCGGTGCAGGGGGTTGTTGAGCACCGACGACTGGCTGATGACCGTGGAGCGACGGGCGGACATGAAGCTGCTGCTGGCGAAGCGCTGCTGGGCCGGGACACAGAGCAGGACGCCCAGGCAGGGGATGTATCTGGCGAGGGCGGACCTGGCAGCCGACACACACACACGGCTATTCATACCGTCAGCGTAGATCTAGTGTTGATAGAGTTGCAATGGATGGAGGGAGAATCGCTCTGCATAGATATAAAGCAGCCGCGCTAAATTCAGCGTTCATTCGCGTAACAGGGAACACAAAATAGATGCTTTCAGCATGAGTGAAAACAGGTCCATGCATCTGACTGTGACCACCTGTCATACTCAGGACCACATATCATGGTCCAAAGTGACCCACGCCATGCCTAGGAGCACCACTGTACCTGTCCCCACTGTGATCAGTAATGACAGCTGACCAGTTTGTTTCCCAGAATCGTTACCCAGAATTCAATGGTATGACTTGGTGTCAGGAATCCACAAGCGACAACCAACTTATTGATTTAGATATCGAGATGCTGACCTTGCGCAGTGACCCTCAATTAACATGATGGGCACCTTCTAAAACTATTTTGACACCAAACATATATATACCAACATTTGTGAATAATTATTGCGAAAATATCAAGTAATTGTCTTGAATGCATGGAATACTATGTTTTGTGGTTATTTCTAGCAGAATTCCAGCCCATAAAATACATGTTTCATTGCGCACAGGATTTCTCTGGAATAGCGCACAATGTTCGACGACCGGACCGAGTGATTTCTCTAGATTCCATAGACATGCGATTCACATTTATCCAAAGTTACAAGCCTGAGAGTAACGGGAGGTAACATTTTGTGTGTGTTGAGTTCTGAGGCCCCGTTGACAGAGACCCGCCTCCTTGGGCCCCCACCGGTACTTGGGGTGCGTGATGGCGTAGATGATGGGGTTGTGGATGGCTGAAGCTTTGGCGATGACGGCAGGCACCGAGTTCATGTATGGCGTCAGCATGTCGGCGTACCTGGGGGGGGAGAGAGGGCGGCCCGCCCCACGTGCCGTTATTTATTACGCCCAGAACTGCTCACTTCATGCAAACCATGGTGCCACTCAGGCCCATCAACCCACTGGGCAAGCACCCAGACCAACCTCTTCTGGGCGGAGAGAATGACTCGGCATATTACCACCGTCCCACAACCGTCCACGGCGAGGGGGAAGCTTCCCCAGGACCCCAGGACTGGCTACACTTCCAAAATCCATAAAACTCCTGCTATGCTAACACTAGCTATCAGGATCCCATCTATCCCAGTCAGCAGTCAACATCCAGCCTCCTAATAGATGGTCTGGCTCGTAGGGGATACTGATCACAGTTTGCTGAGCAAATGAACAGTGTTAGTTCCAGTATCCTTTTGATTGCCAGTCACAAGGGAATTTGATTCGGTGCAGACGGTACCATGAGACGCAAAATTAAACATCCAATCAAAACAAAAGTGCAAAAAAATTGAATAAAAGCAAAAACAGAGATAGAAATTGAAAAAAAAACAACGTGCAAATAATAAACAAACATGAGGAGGTGTAAATAATGATGAGAATGCAGCTGCAGAGTGAGAGCGATGCGGTGCAGCCTGATCCGCGCGACGCACAGCCTCACCCCGCAAATGCCGTTAAGGCCACGCAGGAGTACGGAGACCAGGAGACGACGTAGAGCAGGATGAGGATGAGCGCAATCTTGGCCATCTTCCAGTCGCTCTTCATGCGGTGGAACCTCTTCATGGAGTCCTTTTTGCTCTCCTTGTTGATTTCGTTCACAGCCCTGTGAGAAGCACACACAGTCATGCACATGCAGACACGCAGACAGATGCAGACATGCAGACACATGCAGACATGCACACCCAAACACACGCACACACCAAGCAAAAGTTTACATATTTATATAAAAACATGTTGCGTCGCAGTGCATGGGCAGGGCTGCATATGTAACAGTATTTAGATTCATCAAACACACATCTGCTGAGCTCAGAGATTCCATCCATTCCATCCAGATGAAACCCTGCACTGTCCTGAGAGTTTTCTGAGGCCATTTTTTACATGACACAACACAAGCAACAAACTGGTAGTTAAATTAACCGCACTGGGGGTCGACAATCGATCTTCTGTCCAGCCGAGAGCCCGTCCTCGGCGCATCTCCCAGCCTGGGGGGGCGCCGGCCGACACTCTCGGTTCGGTGGACGTACACGACGCGCCTCAATGCTTAGGCTTTGGTCTGACCTTGCCTCATGACCATGTAGCTAATAATGCAGAGTCCGGGTGACAGAGAACATGTCCAGTGAAAATAATCGACTATAAATCACCTCAGTCACTCGTGTTTGATATATGTGTGAAAGCAGACAGAGCTGCTCCATCAACCAGCGCTTATTTTCCGTTTATTCCGTCTGTGAAGGCACGAAGAATTCACAGGGAACAATGAAGTCCTATCTTATCTCATCTGATCTCATCTCATCTGATGTACCCGACGGGCGGTTTTTTTTTTTAAACGTCATTGCGACTCACGTACTTGTTTGTCTCCCGGATGGAGCGGAAGATGAAGGCGTAGCAGTAGATGATGATGAAGAGCGGGATGAAGAAGACAAAGATGCAGAGCAGCATGGTGTAGGCCCGCACCGAGGGGGTGAAGGTCATGTAATCCCAGGTGCAGGAGGTCAGCAGGCCCTCTGGGACGTACGCACCTAATGAGGGAGGGGGGTGGGGTGGGAGAGCGTGACATCATTATGGGCGGGGCTAGACTTCCCGTCGTACTTCTTGTTGCCCCCCCCCCCCCCCCCCGAGTCACACTCACTCCAGCCGAAAAAGGGGGGCAGACTCCAGCTCAGGGAGTAGCCCCAGGTGGCGGCGAGGATGAGGAGTGCGCGGCGGTGAGACAGCACCCCGATGGAGGCCAGTGGACGCGTGATCACGACGTAGCGGTCCACGGCGATCACCGTGAGCGTGATCATGGAGCAGATCCCGAACAGGGCCCCGCAGAAGGCGTAGAGCTCGCACGCTGCCGGGGAAGCAGGCCGCAGGCTCAGCACACATGGGAGATAATGCTGTCACACCTTAGATCACCAATGTCGGCACTGAAATACGGTGATCTACTCAGGCAGTGGGATACGTTAGAAGTAATGAGCAGGGATCATAGCTGCTCTTAAAAAGAGATAAAACAAGATGAACTGCACTGACGCCAGTGGGGAAATACTGGAGCGTACTGCAGCAAAGTGTATAGAGTGCGGACAATCAAAACGTGCAGCACGAAGAAAGGCAAAGTGCAAAATCAGTGCTCATAGTGAAAAGGTACACAGCACACAAACAGCACGTACTACAAAAGAATATTAAGGAAACAAATAAATGCCAAAACATTCTGACAAGTGGCCTTCGACAAGAAAATACACATCAAAGACAAAGGCTGTATATGTAGAAGAATGCAACTGATCCCTGAGGAAATATGCTAATTGTATCAGTCACTCAAACAAGATAAATAGCAGGTGAGATCCTAATCCGTCCGATAAATTATCATCCTGGTCAGGGTCACAGGAGGGCCTGAAGCCAACTGCAGGCAGGCCAAGACACCAGGCAGGGGACTCTCTGGACGGGATGCCAGTCCACCACAGGACACAGGGCAGGGGAGCATTCATATGTATGCTTAAAAGGAAGGCCGGCAGAAGTAATTCTTTCGGAGCGTAATCTGCCATGACATGATCTTCATCGCAGTGGGCCCCATGCGCGGCCTGGGCTTGAAAGGGGGTGTCCAATCCTCACCCTTCTCCCCAAAGATCCACCTCTTATGCATGCTGCTGATGAAGAAGATGGGCGTCTGGGTGACGCACATGAGGAAGTCTGCGATGGCCAGGTTGATGATGAACATGTTGGCTGGTGTCCGGAGACTCCTGCTCCTGTAGATGCATGCAGAAGCAGTGAAATCCCCCCACTAATGTATCTGAACCCCCCGCCGACCCCCCCACACCAGACGTAGCAATGCGCGCCCACACGCGCTCGCCGGCCCCCCCCCCCCCACTCGCCTCCC
>JAABNY020000040.1:1939373-1952193 GCA_015164015.2 Brevimyrus niger | reverse complement strand
CGAAGGTGGCAGCGGGGGATGTGTAAGGGGGGGAAGGGAGGGGGGTGAGGGAGTGGAGAGGGGGTGGGGAGAGAGGGGGGGAGGGAAGGGGGGGGGGGGGGGGGGGGGGGGGCGGTCAGTGATTTTCCGCTATGCGGGACCGGGCCGCCCCTGCGGTGCCATCGCCATGGAGACGGGCTAAGCGCCACTACACGCGAAAAGAAAAATCCAAAGCATATGACACTAGGAATGGCGCGCTGTACTGAGCTGGTCCTTGACAAGAAGAAGCCCCGCCCCCCGCCATTGTGGGGCCACTGATGCGAGCCGATAGTCCTTTGTGAAATGACTAGGGAAACAGCACGGTGTTGTTCCCTGGCGCTAACGCGTGAAGACACACAAACGCAAGCGCACACACATGCTTTTGTAATTGCGCTCTTGTATAACTACTGGTCCAAGCTGGGCACAAAAGCACAACAATTGCAACTGGCAGCCGGTCCCGAACACGTTCGGGCCGCAGCCAGGGGACACCCCGCAGGGATTCAATGCTACATCAGCGACTATCTGCACTTCTTTGTCCGCCTCCGCCAACTAACAGAAATGTATTCCATGTCATAAAATATTTATCAAATGATTAAAGCTCAAACAGCAGTACAGTGTAGCTGCCACATTGGATGGGTTCAATGACATCATGTGACATGCTGTGTAGATGTGATAACATCATGTGACACACTGTGTGGGTGTGAAGACATCATGTGACATGCTGGGTAGATGTGATTACATCATGTGACACACTGTGTGGATGTGAAGACATGGTGTGTGGACATGATGATGTCATACGAGTATGGTCTTGCATCTTCGGACAAGAAAACACAATATATGCATTTATGCCCTGCCAGCCCATGTTTTGACAAGCTAGGATAACAGTGACAGTTGGGGGGGGGGGGATTCATCTCCACCTGAGTAGAAATGATTATTGACAATCCCAATTTAAGGGGGGAGTTGTACCATAGAGTCACAATAACACCCCAGATTAAACACTAGTAAGTTATTTTAAAAATGAATTAATAAACAAATGAACAAAAATATTAAAATACTTAATTATCTGATCAGTAACTGCAGTTTTATTTCTGGTGGGTGTCTTCTATGTCGCTATCTAGTCAGCAGAAAGTGGATTCCAGAAAGGCTCCAAACTGCAAACCCGTTACAGGTAAACATCCTGCTTAGGTGGCAGGGCATGCTGTAATAATCTACAGGCAACTGCTGTTATTCCTGTTAATGACAGTATTCAGGGAGGGGGGTTCAGTTTATCAAAGGTACAGCAGCTTTACCCCCATTCCAAACTGGAAAACAGCATCAGCAGGGGTGTCAATAAACCACGCCTCCTCCATGCCATAAAACAGCTGCCATCAACTCCACACACTAATGCCTGACTTGTCTGAGATACTGAGGGTCAAACAGGTCCCATTCGGGCAACGCAGCACCGCAAGCTAAGAAAGAAGCGCCTGTCTGTTTAAGCGTGAAGCCGTCAGCAACCTTAAAGGCTGAAGAGCTGCAGCTGTATCAGCGCCCGACCGCGTGTTCGGGCTGCGTGCTGCCTGGAAATCAAAAGACAGATTTTAAAACACAGGACGACGAGAAGAAGACACACTTACCTAAAGCGAGAACGGTTCACGTCAGTCTGCGTGAGAGGAAAAAAATGTGGGTTACGCAACCGCTGATGGTTAAGGAGTGATGCAAAACCAGAGCCTGTCCTCCCCAGCACAAATACACCCACAGGGTGTGGACTCTGGACGGTCTGACGATGGGGGCACTATGGTCCCTTTAAGTGGCATTGCGGAAGGGGGGGTTCGTTTGCAGGTGACGAAGCCTCAATCGGCCATTCACAGCGGAGGACAGTGAATAATGACTCCACACAAAAGAGGCTCACAGGCCACATCGGGGACCTCAGCTTGCCTCACATGGTGCGTTCAAGGCCCTTCAGAGGAACGCACATCCAGACAATCCATCAACTGTGCAGGCGCTTTGATGAAAACTGCTCTGGAGGTGGTGGGGGGGGGGCGTTGGCAGGGGTTGAAGGTCAAGTTCCTCAACACGGCTGATGTGAGGGACTACAGACGATCCAAGACAGCCCAAGAAGAATACCAGGCACACTGTTGTAGTGACTTGAAGTTTTTTACATGGGTTTTTTGGGCTGTGCTCACATACAGACAAAGGCAGGAGGTGCACAGCGCAGTGTCACCGTGTTTTTGTAGCATTATCCCTTTGCCCTGGACTTCACAAAATAAATGCCAGATATAGCAAATCACAAAAATTCCACAGAACAGGATTTAGACAACCCTGAATATACACCATCAGAGAAATTTCAGACCCTTCATGGGAGCCTCTGACCCTCCCCCCCAGCCCCCCCCCGTCAACATTTACCCTCCTTCATGACGTCATGAGACTCTCCAACCGGCCTTAACAGACAGGTAGGAGTACCAAGGTTCATAAAAAAACCAGCTGCACAGTGGTGACCCCCAAAAACCAGGTACCCCACCAAAGCTGGTACGGTGCAGAGCCCCTTTGAAAGAATGACATCAGCGGAAGCCAGGTGAGACTCTAAATCAATGCCTGAGAAAGGAGATCTCAGGTATCAGACATGAAAAATAAAATCAATGATTCTTCATCTTCCGCTTTTCTGTTTACACTGCTCATGCGGAAAGTGACAGTTGAGCAAGCTGTGACTAATCGGATTAATGACAGTACAAAAGCGACATTATGGTATGCCTAGTGAACCTTGAATCTAAATACCACTCAATGCAATTTGTAGACAAAGTGAGATCTAATTTAAAAGAATCATTTCCTACAACTAGAATATCTCAGAAGAAGTAATAAATCATGATCTTTGCACAAGGGCCGATTTGAGCAGATTTTAAGACTATTTGAGACTTGAGGAACGGGGGGTAAATCTGGGACCGGAAGGGGAGATAGGGGGGGGGGGGGGGGGTGTGGGAGGGGTGGGGGGGGGGGGGGGGGGGGGGGGGAGGGGGGGGGGGGGGGGGGGGGGGGGGGGGGGGGGGGGGGGGGACAGCAGTGTTTAGTGTCAGAATCAACCTTCAGCTGTTTCCGAGTCAAGGGAGGAACAGGACAACAAAACCAAAGCTGGGGCATAGTAAGAGTTACACAGGGTGTATCCTCAGACTGCAGAGCCCGGGTAGGAAAACAGAACCCGACTCATATGCATTTGGCCCTGCCCCCAGACAACCACACCCCCTTAAAGGGACCATCTGTAGACGGTGAAGTGAGACAGGCAGCAAAAAAAACAGAAAATGCAGGTGACCTGTCACTAACCGACATGCCACTATCTAAAGATGGCAGAGATCCCCATGACCGGTCACATGCCTCCTTATCTATCACCCCTGCTTTTCCACCAGACAGACACACCCCAATGAACCCTGGTGAAATGAACATATCCGAGATCGGCGCACTGGCCACTCTCCAAGTGCTGGGGGTCTTTCATTAGCGAAGCGCACACAGATAATTTAATGCGCGTATTAGCTAAGACAAGTAGTGTTTGAATTTTTTTCCCATTTTTTTTAATCGCCGTCTGCCTTCATTGGCCCCATGGGAACAATTATAGCTAAATATTAATCTGAAAAAGGTATACTTGGGTTTTCTCTGGGACAGAATGCACTGAGTTTACTTTTACCTGCTCATTTTGTCCACAGCGCGGAACATTCAGGGACCTCAGCTGCATACTGTAAACTGAATGAAAACCTCATTGGAAGAGTGTCAGCATGATGTATCCAGCTAATAACTTCCCTTTTCTTACTCTGACCCGCCAGAAAAACTGGAGCATGGATCCTGGGTGGGTCAGGTGGGAAGATCTACAAGTACGAGATGGTGGAACAACTGCTGTTGGTCTTCTGGGGTATGAGGCAGACTACGGTTAGCCAGAGCCTGACCGAAGCATTCCCCTTGCCGAGGCATGTCCGATCCAGGATTCCTAGACTTACAGGTGCTCTCAATGCCTCACCTGTGACGCCGTGATTTTTGACGCCGAACACTAAATGGCAAACAGCACCGGCCCCAAAAAAACCGCCAAGCTCATTACGGACTCGCCCCATCCGAGGCGACTCCGTGAGCAAGCCTGCCGCTTGGAGCGATCCAGGTCAAGAAGCCCGCGAACACACTCAGAGCACTTTCACGCTCGCCGCCTCTCGAGACGTCGCTGACTGTCCTACTGAACCCAGACTGAAGCTCTCATGAACCGGCGGTCACATTTAGCGTACAGCATCCCCCAAGGCTGACGGCTAAAAGAAGCCAACGACCATGCTGCGGAAGTCAACTCTGGTCCAAGGTCTCACACATCCTGGGTTTCACCCCCAAAAACCCAGCACCTAAATCATCTAGCCAATCAAATCGGGCAGTGACTAAACTGCCAGAGGGAGAGTGCTATATTTGGATACCTCCTGACAGCATTTTACTACTGAAAAAAGGCCATTGGATCCTCAATTGGCTTATTTCATGGATGTTTAGTTCAAAACCACTAAGCAACCGCTGGTCACTCATTGCACGCCATATTGATCAACAGATGTATGAAACAGAAGCAGTTTCTCTGCAGGGATGCTGCCGCCTCCACACTACAGATAGCGACGGTGTTTGGTGAAAGGTTTCCTGCTCTCTGCCGAAAATTACCCAGCCCCCGTGGCCAAAACGTCGTCATGAAAGAAGTGAATGGATTTCACTTTTAGTCTGACCACCACAGAAGCATCAGGGAGGGCCTCGAGCTCTACTTAGGACAGAGGACAAAATATAAGGAAAGTGTCCTTTAGTACAGTGGCTCAGGGTTTAGCGCCGCAGCCTGACAGCTCGAGGCTTGTGGGTTCGGAGCTTGGCCCTGTGTGTATGGAGTTATGAGTTCTCCTGGTGTTTGTGTCGTGTTCTCTGGGTGCTCCAGCTTCCCCCTGCAGCCCAGTGAAATGGTGTACCTAAAATGGTCCAGCAATGCAATGGTATGCCCTTCGGGTTGGGCTCAGATGGGATGCCCCCGCCTCATGGCCTTGGTTTTCTGGGGTAGGCTCTAAGCTGACTACAACCCTGAACTGAAAAAAACAATTTAAGAGTTTGTGCGCCTTGGCGTCCTCCGAGGAGTGTTCCAGGGCAGAGTATATGAAGACTGGACGTAAAGTCCATGAGCCACGCATGGTTTCATTGTTTGGGAACTTCTCTGCCAGGGGTCTTTTCATTTACTGTACAACCTTTCCTTTATTGCTGAATTCCCTTCTTTTAAATTTTGTTAATATGCCAACACACTGAATCTAGCTTACTATTGTCATTTCTGAAGGGATTCTGACTTCTATTTTTGGGTTTCTAAAGGCAGATTTGCCCCGTGCCCCTTGTGTATTTGTGGAGCCAGTAACCCAGAAAACAACGTGACATGTTCCTTTTTTGACTATGGGAGTGGTACCTCCAGGGTAGGTGTGGACTTCCTGATGAAGGTGATTAACTTTGGATGAAACGTGACTCAGAGGCTGGAAGGTCCCTTGGACCACAGGAAGCTGTAATGTTGATCACTATCTTCTAGGACACAAGAAAATTACAGAAAGCCAGCCTTGGATGGGTGTATAATCCAAACATCTCCATAATATTATTGATCATACTGAACATTGAGAGAAGAACACCTTTTCCTTAAAGAATTATGTGATATCTTGACCCTCTTCCTGTTTTCCATCTCATCCATCTCCTGACCTTTGCTGCAATCCTCATTTTCTGATGACATATGATGACCAGCGTGACTGATGTTTAACATTGATATAACGATTTTCTATCGCTGCTTAAAATAAATATGCTCCTTGGCAACAGGTTACCTTTGATTTCAGGAGCTTTAGAAACCCGCGATCCCACCGCATCACACACAGGGTGGCACAGCACATGTGTCTGAGATGATGTCACATTTAAATGGTGCGTGGTGAACCAAAGACATCAGCGCACATCTCAGACCATTTCCTGCGAACTGTGAAACACAGCAAGCAACTTAAAGGTACAAAGTTCACTAAAGCCTGATTCGGGGCTTTTCCCGATACCATTAACCAATAGCGTGATGTCATACACATAAATAACCTGTGTGACAAAACCAATCATGACCTTCAGAAGTTCCGCGACGAATGGTTGGAGATGGACTAGGTCACATACAGAAAGGAGGGTAACCAGAATGAGATCAGAGCACAGACTGACAGCCTGACTCAGTTCTGCCACAGCACACTTTACCTCCAACAAATTGGAGAAACTATCTTGTTTACAGCACTGACTGGTGGCGCTGCGAGACAGTAAGACCAAACACTCCCAAACCAGGGCCAGGAGTCAACCTGATCAATCTTCTGTGTCCAAGAGATCGGCTCGAGTAGAGAGATGGGTTTTAAGGGATTTATTTGTGAGAGTTCTCTGTTGTCCTGCAATGTCCTCATCCCATCATGGGGGGGTACTGACGTGCTGCACACGGCTCAGTGCTGGGGGGGGGGGCTCCCCACTGGCGTGACGCAGGTCGTCCAGCAGCCAGAGAGTCTATTTGGGGAATTCTGGCAGGGAGGGTAGAATCAGTAAGGTCGGTCACCTTCGGCGAGGCACGTGGATGGGCCGCGGAAAATCTCAGCCGAGACCTCAAAGTTCCTGACACACACACACACACACACCCACACATAGAAACAAATACACACATAGACACCCACGCACACACAGATACACACACACACACATATATATATGTGTGTGACTGTGTGTGTGTGAGTGTGTTTGGCCCTTTACCACGCCGCCGTCTCATTCCAGTGAAACACTCAGCGGCAATAAGTCCCTGGAAAAACTGGCTTTTCCTGGCTTTCTGTCATTCTCCACCCGCAGCTCACCCTCCAGCGTTTGGCTGGCAGAGGAGCCAGGCCATTTCTTTCTTTGTCAGGCTTAAAAGTTGCAATCAGGGTACGAAGGTTCAGAACAGACACCTGAAGCTCGTCCAGCTCTTAAGAGCAGGAGCTGTTTTTCTTCCCCACAAGCTGCCGCCCTGTAGGCGATGACGGGGAGCAGACCGCATGGGGCTTCTCCTCCTCCAGATCATCCTCAGTCATGCTATATCCATATCCAATATTCGCGTATTTAACCTCATATTATTTTAGCAGACACTTTTTTTCTAAGGCGACATAGATTTTTTAGAGAAACGGGGCCTCTGGATTTGGGGTTAAGGGCCTCACTCAGGGGGACCAATGGTAAAATCTATTCGCCAGCCCTGGGATTCGAGGCGGCGACCTTCCGACCGTGGTCACAGTGTCCTAACCCCTTAAGCCACATACCACCCTCAAAGTGCTGCATTTGCTTAAACCACACAGTCAGCGAAGTGCGTTATTCGCTTGTGCGAGGCAGGTGGGGCTTGCAGTATTCATACATTAGAAACAAACAGTTTTTTCAAATCACCCGCATACCGTGCCTCAGCAACACGCCGGACGCTGGAACACGGGCCGGCGTGTAGACCATTAGTTATAAAAATGTAATACATTTCCACATTGAGCTAAGAAAGGAGACATGAAATGAAATGGTGCTGTGGGACAGAAACCAGAAGCGCGCTTAAACACAGGAGGATCCAGTGATGGCGGTAACCAGCTGCCGGTAGCGGAGCCAGGACGCACTTTGAACTCTGAAGGCAGGCGTCGTGCGCATTCACCCCGGCGCTCCAGGGGGCGCCACACTAATGGAGCATCATGCTTCCGGCATGTCTTCTGTGTCTGTGCTGATGGAAGGCTCATTAGCCGGCGGCCCAGGGCTGGCCTTGTGTGGATGCTAGGAGTCAGAACGGCTGAATTGTGGCCTTTGCTGCCGCCAGGGCCCTTTCTAATGGCTTCCTGCTCTTGTAAACATGCCACATTACACGCCTACTTCTCTTTATTCGTCTGGAGCTTCTCTCAAAAGCGGATCAGTGTGAGCATCAGCACACCCATAACCAATAAGGACTGTTTTAGACACAGAAATATTACAGTACAATAGCAGGAGCTCAGGCTGTACATGTAGAGAAACTCTCAGGATATTTGCAGCAACAAAAGCTAATGACACACATACATTCATGGGGGGGAAATGGGAAAGAGAGCCAGCTTCCTTAATGTATTCAGAGCACAGCAAAGGGTTGAGCAGCACCGAGAAGAGATGCATTCTGGGTACTTTCCCTAAGAGTGAAAAGGGATGGGCCGAATTTGTCCTACAGTCATTCAGTGTCCCGGGAGCTTTGGGATTAGCCAAGATGCTGATCACGCTTCTTAGGTTCTTGTGAATGCATGAACAAAAGAAAAAATCCACCGTGTTTCCACAATGCAAACTGGCCTGTTCTCACGACCCCCCCCCTCCCTCCCAAAACCACAAACCGCAATTGCTGCAGCTTGTTTTTTGGTGGGGTATGATCCAACACATCCATTAATGCTGCACCATCTGGGCCCATGGCAAGAGGAGAGAAGGAAGACTGACCTCCTGCTGACCCCCTCGCCCTTCCTCACCCACTCCTTCTGACGCCTTGAATCGTAGGACGTTGCCTAGCCTGCCAAATCAACTCTTTGTAAACAGGCTCGGGACTCCTGGCCAGAAAATCGCCTCAGAACTATTATCAAGAAAATTAACCTTCAAAGACTCAAGCTCAACAAATCAGCCTGAAGCAATACTAACACCTGAGATTCTCAGAAGGGGACATTTCAAGTCCAGAAAGTAAAAATCCAAACCAGGATTTTGTTTCAACCAACCAGTTGAGTATAATGTGATTCTGACTCTTTATAGTCAACAGGTTGGTTGAAACAAAATCCTGGTTTGGATTTTTGCTTTCTGGACCTGAAATGTCCGCCTCTGGAGATCCTTTTACCTGACTGTAATGTAGCCCTAATCCAAAAGCACCTCAGAGGTGTGTGTACCTCCCTGCTTAAGACAGATGGGCCTTCAACTAGTTCTGGAACAATGCAGTAAATTCCAATCTACCCTGTCTGAAGCACTCTTTTGTACCTAGAGTCGTTAATACCCTCCATTAGGAGAACCAGATCCTCACATGCACATCTCCGTCTCCAGTGGGGGGTGGGTGGACAGGTGAGCCAGGTGGCCCTGGGGACCGTGAGCGATTTGGATGATTTGCGTGTCTCAGGGCTGCCCCCGCCGGCAGAGACAAAGATTTGCTCCGCTTAAGCAGCCTGCAGCCTGCTTTTTAATGTCCCTCACGATGTTCCTAGGCGCTAGCGGTGATCTTCAGCCGTCAACAGGCACCCAAACTCCTCGTGCCCTTCTGGGCGAGACACCGTCGATGTCTGCCAGAGAGGACACCTGAAATAAAACTCCCCATCTGCTCCTTGTGTTTTGACGTTTTCCTTCCCGACAAAACAAAATAAAGGGGTAGGTCTATGAAGGTGATGACTCTCTGCATAAATATCACACCCTGCTCTCCTCTCCCCATGACGTCTAGGGGGCAATGGCAGCTTCATATCGCTCGTGCCAAACTCTCCCCAAATGCAGCCCAGGCCACACATATTGTACCCTTTCTGAAGCACATATTAGCTGAGGTTAACCAGAAGGAACTACAAGCCAAGGAGCATGGGGTTGAGGAAGAGGGGCTGGCAGCAAGGGGCACAGAGTCACCACATCCCCTCTGACATGGTAGGAGACATGGCAGACCCATCAGTCACCATGTGACTTCCTGTCCGTCTGCCAACAGCCTATTGTTTATATGTTTAACACTTAATTATTCCAACACGGTATAAACATGTCCTGCATCACGGTCACTGTAGTATACTTGCATTATGCTCACATACTGCACCAATCCAATGTGGTATACTCCAGCATTACAATCAATGTAGTATGCTTACTGCACTATGCTCACGCACTGCACCAGTCCAATGTGGTATACTCCGGCATTTCAGTCACTGTACTATGCTTACTGCACTATGCCTCCACACTGCACCAATCCAATGTGATATACTCACATCCTACATCACAATCACTGTAGTACACCTACTGCACTATACTGACACACTGCACCAATCCAATGTGGTATACTCACATCCTGGGTCACAATAATTGTAGTATACTTATCGCACTATGCTTACACGCTGCACAAATCCAGTGTGGCATACTGCCATCCTGCATCAAAATCACTGTAGTATACTTATTCCACTATACTGACATACTGCACCAACACAATGTGGTATACTCCTGTCTTGCATCCCAATTACTGTAATATATGCACTGCACTATGCTTCCACACTGCACCAATCCAATGAGGTATACTCCTGTCCTGCATCACAGTCACTGTAGTATACTTACTGCACTAAGCTTACACACTGCACCAACCCAACATGGTATATTCTTATCCTGCGTCACAGTCAATGTAGTATACTTGATCTCACACACTGCATCATTCCCGATCTCAAACACAGAAGCACTGAGCAGCACTTTAGCCAGGCACAACGGCACATTAAAATGATGATCACACGTCTGTGATTCCCCAGGCTCATTTACAGTGTCGCCAAGCATAAGCTGCAACCTACGAAGGAGACACCCACCCACATGCGCGCGGAGAAAATCTGCTGCTCACATTTTGACTGACATTCCGTTGCTCCTAAAATAGCTTTACAATCATGTTGCGTAAGAGGCACAGTCTGCAGAAAATAACAAACCGCGGCAGAGGGCTGACCTGACTGATTCATCCTCACCGTCCGACGGCAGCTGCTACCTCGGTGGAGGAGGAAGCTCACAGGCAGGTTTCCAGGCATCTCAGGATAAGCCGGACCTGAGCGACTCTTTCCCAAGCCGACCATGAGAAAGCGAACAACAGCCGCAAACAAACAGGAAACGGCTGCAGGATTCCTGACATCAAAGCCTCGATGTCAGACTATCCACGATCCACGCACTTCATCATCCAGATGTAATTATCACATTAAAAGCCGTAATTTAAAAAGCAGAAGGAAAAGTGAACGGTTCCTGGTAATAATCTTACAGAAGATTCACAGACATCACTTTTCTAGGAACATCTATAGGCAGATTGAAGGAAACGACTTCATGTGCCTGTCAAAGTCTGGAATTTATCCCTTAATATCAAGACATTCACTTTGGACAAGGTGGAGAAATTATGTTGAGAAATGATGATGATGATGATGGCGGCAATGATGATGATTGTGACAGTGATGATGACATCTTTTTGATCAATGGTGATTAGCTTGGACAGCTACCAGTCTGCCTCAGAGTGACATCGTATGTCATTTAATAACAATAATATAACATTTTACATCATACTTGTAGATTAATACTTTCAGTCAGGCTTTCCCAATTCTGCAACAGATTTCCCTGCCCAGACAAACTGAGTATTTCAGCAGAGAAATCAGCAAACTGTGTTGCAGACTGGCCTTCCTGGACCAGAACTGGGGAACCTGCTTTAAAGGTATGAGCTTTAGGGACGCGATCTGGAGCTCAAGGTACTGCTGAAGTTCTCTCGATCTCAGCAGCAGGGGTTCGATTCATCAGTCAAGCTGCTCTGGACCCAGGGCCCCACCGTAGCAAGCCTGCCACCTGCACAAACTTTGGGCCATTTTACGGACTGCATGCTTCCCAATGGTACCACTGCACACTGCTGATGCAGGACAAAGGATGACGAAGATAGACTGTGCAGCCTCAATACCCCCCAATCACACACGCTGTAACGCTACGACAGCAAAACAGTCACTGTATAATGAAGACTTCTGTACTTCCTGTATGCACATCATAAATATGGATGTAGACATATGTACGCACAAGGCAAATCTATTCCTGCGTAGTATATAACGTAATACATATGTATTAAATATGTCACATACTCGAATGCCTAGACAAATAGTTGCCCAGTTATCAACAAGTCCAGCGATAAATGATTAATTGCAGATTACCCAAACCCTTTCCTCAGTTATATAATTAAATATATATGCGTTTTCTGGCTCAGCCGGGGGAGCGCAGCCTGACTCCCCGCTGCCGGATGCTCCCCTGCGCCTGTCCGGAGACGCTCGGGTCCCGCATCCCGAGCCCGGGTGTAAACGCACTGTTAATGTGATGCTCGGACGGCGCCGATGCATAGTGAACGGAGCTCAGCCGATCCGCACCGGGGTCTCTGTCACCTGCGCCGATGACAATAATAGAGTCTGGGACCAAGTGTACTCACCCGCGGCTCTGATCCAAGTCCACCGTGGTACCCTGTCTGCAAGAGACTCGAGTTAAGTCTCAGCCGCAAAAACCCTCCACCACCTCCAGCGCCACCCAGCGCTGCAGCGAAGGCAACCAGTTATCGCGATGCTTCACCCTTCGCCCCCCTCGCGCTCTCCCTCCCGCATGCATCGCTGTTTTTCTCTTGAGCTACTTAAACCGCAGCGTTTTACAAGTCTTGTGAATCGGTGCCATCTACTGGAAAGGCTGGAACATCCGACCGCGCAACTCAATATGCGGCATGAACTGAGATACGTGTTATTGATAACGAGACATACAAAATAAACACGTTTTATGTATCCTGCGCATTATGCCGGATATACTGTATTAAACGTATGGCATAGGTTTTCCATTAAATGGAAGTTGGTTTAAATTGGATTTAGATGACGTTCATTTTCCTTTCTGTGAGTCAGTTGTATTCCCACCGTCACTGTAAAGGTAAGAGCAGGCATTAGGTTCTGTGTGTCAGGCGTAGGTCCTGGTAAGATTCCAGCCACGATGCTGGCCGCAACAACCTTCACCACCCTCATCTTCGTCATGGCCAAAGCCTTTTAACAAGGCTCGTAGGATTGGAACAGTATTCTATTAATATTGGGTGATATCAGTTGTAATATCCCACTGTGAAAGT
>JAABNY020000040.1:1904535-1918252 GCA_015164015.2 Brevimyrus niger | reverse complement strand
CCTATCCCCTATCGTACATAACGCTCTGCGGTACCCTATCCCCCATCGTACATAACCCTCTGCGGTACCCTATCCCCTATCGTACATGACGCTCGGCGGTTCCCTATACCCCATCGTACATAACGCTCTGCGGTACCCTATCCCCCATCGTACATAACCCTCTGCGGTACCCTATGCCCTATCGTACATAACCCTCTGCGGTACCCTATCCCCCATCGTACATAACCCTTTGCGATACCCTATCCCCCATCGTACATAACCCTCTGCGGTACCCTATCCCCTATCGTATATAACCCTCTGCGGTACCCTATCCCCCATCGTACATAACCCTCTGCGGTACCCTATCCCCCATCGTACATAACCCTCTGTTTCTCTTCATACTGATATCACTGCATGCTATAACAATAACACTTGCTTAGCTTCTGTGTGTAGATGCCATATTAACGTATAGACCATCACTCAACATCGCAACGAATGTTAATCCCAGAGCTTTATTCCAGCTCTCAGTGAGACAGCATTGCAGGAACCAAGAACCGCAGGTGCACTTTTGGCAGTTTGAATATCTTTACAGGGCAGCTCTGGGAGCAGAAGGTTGGACACCCGGGGCGAGGTCCCGTTGGTAGATTAAGTGGGATCTCTTCAGCAGAACGGTCAGCTGTTCTATCTGGGACCAGCGTCATCCCTTTGGAAAATGGAACCGGGCATAAATAATGTTCTCATCTTCCTGCTGCTCGTCCTATTGTCTGATGGAGGATAACAGCTGCTCAGGTTATATTTGGGCACCCTCACCCCTTACTTCACCCCCCAGTTCTGACCCCGTCTCCTGTCCTGTCCAGACACACACTCCATCTAACACGAGTCACATGGAGGGAAACTTCCAGTATGCTGCATTACTCCTAATCTTCACTAACTAAATGATTCTAATTTATTTTGCTGGTAAACCCGACACAGTGGGTGTCTTGTGCTTTACATGTCACTTATTCACACACACGTGAGCTTCAGGTGGCAGTTCGTTTGTGCTTAAGGTTTCTGCTTCAGTATGAATATTTCAGGCGTTTGTATGTTAGCAGGGCTGCCCGTCTGTGTTCATGGATGTTTGTTAGGGGAGGGTTTGGGGTGTGTGGATGTGCACGTCCGTGAGCGCTTCACGTGCTGGTTTGCGTGTGTGCGCGTGTGCGTAAGTGTGCAGGATGGGCTGTATCGGGAATCTGACACGAGGCGGCAGCTGGAAATGCCTTGTGCTATCTGACTGAGTCACGGGGCAAATATAGCCCTAGTTTGTGCCTCTCACCCAGATTGTCGCGGTACCTGGGTCCTTCACTAAGACCCTGGGTCCTTCACTAAGACCCTGGGTCCTTCACTAAGATCCTAGGTCCTTCACTAAGACCCTGGGTCCTTCACTAAAACCCTGGGTCCTTCACTCAGACCCTGGGTCCTTCACATATCCAACAAAAGACCCAGTTCCACCTCAACACCTTCTGAGGCTAAGAGATAGTGAACAGCGCCCCCAGATGGAGACCCCATGTGTTTGTTGTAGGACACATCAACAATATAAGCCATTTAGTAATTGCTATGACGATGCTGCGAAACCAGCATTTATTTTGTCCCAGACAAATCTATCACTCCCATCAATTTCGGGGAGTAACCTTGCATAAACAGGCCATTGTGTACCAAGCCTCTCAGTCTCCAGCGGGACCCTCATGGCTAATTGGTCGTTTCCGGATTGGGATATCCCTCATTCCCTAATGGCACCAAGCTTATAATGGAACAACAGCCATCATTGGCTGAGGCACTTACTGGCTTGTTTGGCTCTGTCCCTGTAGGTAACAGTGAGCTCCTCATCCATTGGCTGGATCACAGGCCCCACAATGGGCACCAGGGCTCCCGTGGACACAAGCCGGAGGGCCTCCTTTGCCCGCTCAGGGGCCACCAGGGGGGCAAGGCCCGGGAGCTCCTGAAAGCCGCTGTCAGCTTCGTTGGCACCGGGGCCGTCCGCGGGCCCCTGCTCGTCACCGGCCTGGGCGTCTCCAATGCCGTTCTGAAGCAGCGTGGCCCAGCCCTCCTCGGGGGGCCGAAAGACCACCTCCCTCTTGGCCACCCCGGGCGGGTTCTCCCGCCGGCCCCCGCCGCTGTCACTGTTGGGACTCCGGCGTCTCTGCCGCCTCTGCCGTTCCTGCACGGTGTCGGCGTCGCTGTCCGTTTCGGCGTAGTACGCCTCGCTGCCCGGGGGTGAGGTCACCCACTCCCGGCCCGTGGGGGAGAGCAAGCCCCCCCGGGGTACCTCAGCTGGCCTTTGGGCGGCAGAACCGGCGCCGGGCGGGGACAGGGCCCGCAGGGCCGCTCGGTACTCCTTGTCGATGCGGGGGGACGGGGCGCGATCTGGAAGCACCACGGACTGGAAGCCCACGGGAGGCCTGGAGAAGGCAGGAGCAGAGCAGATAAGATAACGGCCATGAGGAGCCGCGTATGCAGAGCCGTTCGTTCCTCCACGATCGAGAGCATGACTCAAAAGGCCAAAAGGAGGCATTTAACAGGACAGCTCATACACAACGTGCCTGATCCATGTCACCGAAGGCTAGAATTACAGACAAAATGGGATGCTAAATATTAACGCTGAATGCTGACATTAATATCCTGGTACAGTGCCCCCTTATGGGAAGGAGGACAAAGAACATCTTTCTCAAAGCACGTCAATATGGTACCCCCAACTTTCTGTTCGATGTCATCAGTGGTAGTGGAAGGAGTTTCATTTTAAAAAGGACACTCTAACTGTACAGTTTCACAAATAGCATAACAAACAACAACTGATCCATATGATAAAATGGGTTTGTCTGATACAGGCCTATGGGCTTCATTAGGTATATGCTATGTCCTTGCGCTCTGCATGCGCAGCAAATTGGCTTCAGTGATGCGCAGATTCATAATAATTCTTTTTTTTTTTGGGACTGGGGGGGGGGGTCTGCGTTCCCCGGTCCTCCCTGCCTGTCATTCTAACCTCTTGATACTGATGCGAAGCGTCCCTGTGCAGCTGTCGATCAGGTTCATGGCTTGGCCGTGGCTCAGATGCCCACACCGCTGCTCGTTGATTGACAGAAGCTCATCACCTTCACGAAGACCTGCGCGGCATGCCTTGCTGCGCTTCCGCACCTTGACCACCAGGGGGAGGCAAAAGTACCACAGCTACAGTTAACAAGGTAAGACGAAAAACACAGAGTGAAATAAAAACATCTTAGTTACAGGGTTAACATTCAAAACCATGTAAAAGGATGTACTACACATCACTGTTACACGGTCACTGTTTCCCAGCAAAAAAAAAGGGATAATATTTAACGGACAGTCTGACTGCAACCCTCATTGACTTACAGTGCATATAAAAAGTCTGTTAAAATGCCAGGTTTTTGTGATTTAAAAAAGGAGACCATGATAATTTCCCGCCTTTAATGTCATCCATAACCAGTACAATTCAACTTTTTGGGCAGAAAACATAAAAATAAAAAACATGCCATAAGCTGGATGCATACGTGTGCACACCCTTAAACTAATACTTTGCTGAAGCACCTTTTGATTTAATTACAGCATTCAGTCTTGTGCCCCGTGCTGACGATAGGGGCCCCCACACAATCCCCCCAGGATTACTGTCTGAATGGATGGATGGAGGGATTGACACAGAAGCGGGAGACAGGGTGTTTATGGGGTGCTACACCCCAGTGAGAAGAACGCTTTAAAGAACACTGTCGAAGGGCTACGTCTGTGTTTTTATCCTGTTAAAAATATAAACCTGTTCAAGGTGAGAGCACACCAACCGTGATGGGGGGGCAGGGGGGGGCACTCACAGCCTCACAGCCTGTGTCCCCAGGCCCTCAATAAATAGGCCATTTTTTTAGTATATCTACTGCGTGTATTTTTACACGGGCCCATCTGAGCCTAAAGCAGGGGCTTAAATTAACTCATATGTGACCCGCACATGCTGCAGCGCCACCTTGTGGCCCGGAGGTCCATCCCCATGCTGGCGGACAGCTCATCCAGATGTATAAATAGGTGACAGAACACGCCGGAAACAAAATGGAGCCGCGTCTTGGACGGGAAGGGTGCGAATGCTCAGTGAACCTCATGTGGCTTTTGATGGGCTGAAATTTTAGTTTCTTTTACTGACCACTAATTTCCAATGAATTTTAATCCAAATCTTAAGCAGCAGTGATGCTGATTGCTCACTGAGTGTACACCCAGTACGGCACGCCTTTCTGACACGTTGCAGAACCAGCACCCCCTACTGGCTCAAATTCAGCAGTCCATCTTTCAATGAGACCTTTTCACTTGGCCACAGCCCCTCCCCACAACAGCACTAGTACCCATGCTCAGGCATGACAGGAATGTGTCACACACCCCAAACAGACCCGAAATAAGCCCCACACTTCAGAAGGATCAGGTAGCAATTTGTTGTAAATGAATATTAAAAAGCCCTGATTAAAAGAGAGCAAATTGCAGACAGAGAACATCAGAGTACATGACAGCATGGGTTTGAGACATTTGAGCATTAGGAGGCCCAACGCTGGCATGCCTGAGGTTTGGAAGGGGGGGGGGGGTTGGGGGCGCGTGTGACGGCGGGCATCAGGGACGGTCATTTAAGGGAACCGCTTGGCAGACAAAGCCGAAGGGAAAAAAACACAGGAGCTGAGAGTGCAAAGTCCAGAGGTGACCTTGTTGTTACAGAGAGGGGGGGACAAGATTGAAGTCAGTCAGATTTAACCAGCACTGGGGGCGACTCGAATCCCAAACCACCTCACAGCGAACTGAAAAATAGGCCAACGGGCAAACATGAGCCGGTCAGAACGGCTGTCTGATCAGAGCAAAAGCAAACCAATGACGCTCTCGCTCTCAATGCCATTGCACACGACTATTAATAGAAAGCTTGGGTGTGCAGACTGTCCAGAAGACATTTTACCTTTGAATGGGATCTATTCTGGTTGACTGTGCTCTATGAATAACAATGCCCATGTACTACGAAGGTTACGGAATTCTGAGATCAGTGTCGTGGGAAATATCGTGGAATTACAGGAAAGCCAAACAAGTGGCAGAGTCATTGGGCTTAAGATAGCAGCCCTAGGAAGCCTTTATTTGGAAGCGCAAGCTCTGGGAATTATGGAGCAGCTTTCCCAAACTAGCTCATGTGTTTTTTCGTTCTGTATTTTTGATGGAAATCTTCTCTGACATCAACATGAAACATTCAGCAACTTGTGATCAAGAAATATGACCCGATTAATAATTCAATGTACCGTACATTTATGAGTCCTTTTAATTGTAAAATATTTTATAAATTCCATATGTTCAAAATAAGTCCCAGCCGTCCACTACTGCTTAACAACCCTGCAGACTTTAAACAAGCATTGCTGTGCATAGAGATTGCACCATGTGCCCATAACAGCAAATTATTCTATAATAATTCATCTAAAAATACATGTTTCAGAAACAAGCAAACTTGCAGCGGATGATGACACTAAAGAGCTCCCAGATATTCAGAAGCAGCATTTATTCAAAACCAAGGTCTCTGTGACCCTCCCCAGCAGAAGGCCTCAGGCAGATGCCAGTGCAGAATCCCTCACCGCCTTCCCATACGCGAAGCTGCACATACTTCCTCTGATGATCACGCGTGAAATTCGCGCGGTACCTTTTAACGTCTACGGCACATGACCGAAGGGATCATTTGAGGAAGGTCTGAGAAAACTACAAATCCCAAGACACCAAAGCAAGTGAAAAATGCCAAGTGGCCGTGGCAGCTTTTCAGGTAGGTCTGAAGCTCCTACGCCGGCAGGCCGCGCTCCGGTTACGGCGGCCAGTGCGTGACCCGGGACCATATTCGTCCTAACAAGAGAGTTATCCTCAGGACTTGGGACCGAGCCGCACTCAGCGATGGAATAACAGCACAAAACTCGCGCCAGCGTTAAGGATGCTTCATCTACACCACTGTCTGCTCCTCTTCCTCCTCCTCCTCCTCAGCAGCCCGCTTACCTTCGACACCTCCAGCGGCTTCTGGTGCTCGGCGCCGCCCTGGAGACGGAAGCCCCACGGAGCGCCGCCGGGCAGCGTGATCAGCACCTCCTCCGCAACCATGGCTCTACCTGTACTCTGCCTCCTGTAGCTCGTCCCTTAGTTTGCCTGTCGGTGCCGGAGGGGGGGGGGGGGGTCGCAGCAGGTCCCCAGACTGTCAGAGAAGGGGGGCTTCCCTGACGGCTGAGCTCGCCGTGTGGCTGGGGTAAAGTCCCAGCTCCTCCTGGAGGCGGGTTAGGGACACGTGGGTGAACCCCACACACACACACACACACACACACGCACACACACACACACGCACACAAGCCAAGCAAAGGGGAGAAAGAGAGATAAACAGGTGGGCAGAGAAAGGAATCAGGAAGGCTACTGGCCAGAACTACCGCAGCGCATGCCATGGAATGCCATACTGACAGGCGGGGGGAGGGGGTTAGGCCTTCCTGTCCACCACAGTTGTCCTGTCAATCGGTGCCCCTTAGGCAGTCAAAGAGGGGAATGTCGATAGCCTTTCCCAAAATAAACCCCTGATTGGAGAGCTTTGTCTCCAAGTGGCTCCAAAAGCCTCTGCAGGGACTATTTTAAGAAGATAACAGAGTCATTGGAAGCCCCAAAAAAGGCATTTTAAGAGAGAAGGAGGGCTGAAGATAGGATAAGTGTCAGATAGGATCAGCACACTAACACAAACATATGCCTGAATATACTAAATCAAAGGATGATCCCGTTCTTATTTTGGAGTAAGTATTAGGAACCAGCGTCATGAAGCGATGAAGTTAATGTTTATCGATTAAATGCACGGCAAAGCAAAACAATCTGGACCTAAAGAGCTTCACTCAATCATCATGGCAACTAACACCAGGACTTCAGGACTTCGGGAATCTTCGGTTTTCAGCAGAACCTACATTTGGTGCAGTGGAATGGAAGCGCTTAACAGACGGGATTATTGGCAAGTGCCGAAACCAGCCAGTCGACGGCACCATCAGACTCCAGCACCATGACAAGAGGCAACGTGCAGAGAGAAGCTGCCGCAGTGTTACCATGGTGACCGACCACCATCCCAGTACACAGGCACCGCGGGGAACAAAACCAGGTGGAGAGTGATTGCAAAGAGACACGTACTCCTGAAGGTGTAGATGATGCTGGCTCGGTGGATTTGGGAGTTTGAGGCTTGTGACCAAGGAGCAGTCTGGCATGGTCATGTCTTGTAGAACTGAGTTTTTTTTAAGTTATATCAATGAAATAAATATTGTTCAGGGCAGCACCATTTTCACTGTGCAGTGTCTCCATCACTGCATGGGGGCATTGAGGTCCCCACCGGCCGCAGGGTGGGCTCCCCTGTCAGCCGCAGTGTCCCCATCACTGCACAGGGCATTAGGATCCACAGAGACCTCAGGATGGGCTCCCCTGCAGTGACCCCATCACTGCACTGGGGCACTGAGGTCCCCACCGACCTCAGGGTGGGCTCCCCTGTCAGCCACACCATCACTTCTTCCAACAGCAATGCAGTTTTCCTAAGCTGGTCTCCCATAAAAGTACTGGTCAAAACCTGCTTAGTTTCAGAATGCCTAGTCTGAACTGCTGGGGTATGGCTGCTGACAGTGAATTAGGTAGGAGAGAATCATAAACTAAATATTAACTACGAAATCAACTGCAGAAAAGTACTTTAACGGGACTGGTGTATGAGTGCATAAACTTTGGTAGACTGGCATCCCATCCAGGGTATCCACAGCAATTTACTCAAAATGGAAGTAAATAAAATGAATGCCATATAAATATGTATTTCAGTGAATGCATTATTATTATTATTATGCAAACAAAAAAATAAGATTCGTATTCTATACTTGAAGGTGATTAAGTCGCCAATACTCTGCATTATGCCACTGTTCCCGTATTGCGCAACGGGCCCGGCGTCGTGCTGACGCAGTTGACGCAGCTTCCGTCTGCGGACGTGGCATACACCGACTGTGCTTCCGGTTTGTGCGTCCTCGGAAAGCGACTCGGGGGAAGCGATTGGCAGAGAAACTCGCTCCGGAACAGGAGACTCTGACCTGCGGTTGTAAGTCGAGAAAGGCGCCTTACCAACACCTCAGCAGAGCCACGGCGGCAGACAACCGTGCGCTGGTCTGGGAGTTAAATCGTACCGTATCGCTCTGAGGGTGAGTGCGAAGAGGTTTTGCCGGGGCTAGGCTAACAGCATCGCGGCGCGTCAGCTAGCTGGCTTCCCGGTGGATTCCGGTGTCATCCGGTGAGCAGGCCCTGGCCGAAACTGGCAACTATACGCAGCGGTTCTCGACAGCCTGGCGTCTGGGTAATCAATATCCCGGCCGAAATGTCCTGAAATGCCGCGACACATGCGGGCCGTTAGCCCTGCGCGAGCCGTGCGCGCCGTGTCGGCTAAACGGGTCTGCTCGCTTAGCTACCATGTTAGCTCCGGTCCTTGGATGTCTCGGCCGGCTTTCATTTTAAACTCGCATGAACACGGACACTTGATTTTATACACCTCGTGTTGGCTTTTTATTAGATCTTTATTTTCACACTGAGACCCCGCTTCCGTCACGCTGTAATACCTGTGGCGACGAGCCAGTGGTTGACATTAGGTCGTGCTCTGTGCTTTAGGATATATAACCTTATGGTTGTTAGCGTATCGGATTTCGCAGCATCCATGTTTTGCTGCCGGGCAACTAACGGATTATAAAGGGTCGGTGATGGACGGGCACCAGCTCCCGAGCCTTTGTGGAAAGTGGTTCGGATGGTATAACTCGTATGGTCGTGGCGTGGGTGTGTCATTTATACACACACACACACACACACACATTGTTTGTATTTCCCTGCGTAGGCCTATTAAGTTTAGAAAGGGATCACTTTACTCTGAACAAGTGGGGTCCCAGCACACAATCTCGGGTTTAGTACTCGGCTGGTAAAGTTGTTGTCCTAACAACCGTCTGGTGTTTCTTTTTAGACTGGCGAATTTGCATTTGAAATCTGTGGAGATTAAACACTGCTGTTTTATTGTGGGGTGTGGCTGAGGAGAGCAAACGGCAATCTGTGACTGCATGTCAGGACACTGCCTCAATGGCCTGGTAAAGCTGGTGTTAATGTCTTGATTTGAATGCTTAGAACATTACACACTCTTCATTCGACCATATCCCGGTAGGTTATGTACATGTGTTATATTATCCAGAAGTAGGCCTTGCTGTTTGCCCCCTGGATAGTTCACAGGTTTTGTGTTATATGGTTTGGGTTGGTACGACACACAAAGGAGACGGCTGAAAAGATGTTTCAGCCCTTGATGTCATTGGCAGGATTCCACTCCTGTTCTGAGGAACACTGATATAAACAAACAGAAGTGTGCACAGCATGTCTATCAGCAGGCCAGAGTACATGCCCATAATAAATAGTTTCATTAAAATCCTTCCCATCATTGCATCCTTCTGCCTTGCTTAACAGTCTTAATGCACTTTCCTTTATTTGAATGGATTTGTGTCTGAAAGGCCTCTGGATTAAGCATTGCCGGTTAGCTTGGTAAGATGCATAGATTTGGTTGATGTCCAGCTGTATGCATTCGCTGGTTAAAACTAGCTGCTTTGGGAGTTTACTCGGGTTGCGCTAGTACTGAATAACTCAAACAAGAACGTGTCGCTGTGTCATGCCATAGGTTCAGGGATGAACTAAGAATGAATGTCAACCAGCAGCCACACATCGCCACTCCATACGGGCAGCCTCCGCTTCAGGGCTATCAGGTGTACGGCCAGCCGGGGTATGGGGGACCCCACGCCACCCCTTATGGGCCTTACAATGGCCACAATGCAGCGTACCAACAGGATGCACCACCGCAGCCCCCAGGTAAGAGCCTGCCTCCCAGTCACATGGTCAGCAAGGTTCTGATGGGTTCAGAGAAAATTAATTGTTAGTGTTAATCCCAAGAAATATATATTTTTATGTTATTTAGAAAAACATCAACTGAAGTAAAAACTTGCTCGCAGGGGAGGGCGGATTGAAGTGAAGGTTTTTGAAATTCATCTGAAAGTTTGGTGGCCTGCTCCGGGCACGTCGCCCTTGTTCTTTCTCTGCATTACTGTGTTCGGGGTGTATGGGACACCCAGGATGGTACGGACCTCAGGCTTCCTCCAACCTTCCATCTTAAGAGAGCTACATGCTATCCTCTGGCCACTCATCTCTCCCCTCTTATATTTCAGGCTATTCTCCCTATTCCAACTTTCCCTCTAAGACCTTTGCTGCCGGCCTTTCCTCTGACCTGTCTTCTTCCTCCTCCTTTGGCCTAGGTAACTCACTCAGCTTTGCGTGGCTCTCTTAGTTGTGCCTTCTACCCTACGATGTTGAACCGCTGTCACTCTTGCCCTTGTGCTGGGTTGTACTGTGCGGTTCCTCTCCTTAGCAACCTCGGTGGTGAATTGTTAGGTAGCTTGAGTTACCCATCTCGGTTATCACATTCAATTAGTAATTATTTAACATGCTAAAAAATTTAAGCCTTGACCCTTTCTTGAACTATCAGTCTGATGAGCAGATAGTTGTTCTCCCAGGTCTGACCCACCCACATGCAGTACACAGTAGATGGAGAGGTTTGCCACGTAATTAAACTGCTGGGTCAGTTTTATACTTTTGCTGCGTAGGAAACTTCATGGCAAACGTCAGACATGGTACTGAAATGATGGTGACTTTGTGTGCCCCACCCTTCCCAGGTCCCGGACGAGTGCCCCCCAGTTCAGGGACTCCTCCAGTTTCAGCTCCTGGCTATAGTCAGTACCCCCAGGGGGAGGTGCAGAATGGGCCTGCCCTAATGACCAGCCAGCCACCCAGGTGAGTGCCAGCCAGTACCAACTCTTCCACGATCACCTTATGTTTACCTCTTTATCCAGTTCGGTTTTGAGCCTTTAAAAATAAAGCACGCTGCCATAGCCTATCTCTAAAAATTTGGTATGTTAGGGGCCCAGAATGCGTTGCTTGTAGCTTTGTTCCTGATGCCTTCTGCCTTTTTTTTTTTTTGGGACAGACCCACAGCCTCGCAGGGCTACGGCCCAGTCCCTGTCACTCTACCCGCTACCCAGCCTCTGTATCATCAGCAGTACCAGGCTCCACCCACAAGCACCCAACAAGTGACCAATCAGATGGCTGGCATGCAGATCGGCGCTGCTTCATCACAAGCTGGTCCTTACGGTGATTAGCCTGAATTTGACATTTTGATTTATTATACTTTTTTATTACTGATCGTGATTATATGTATAGTGCTTTTGCTGTTAATTGGGTTTTCGAAGACGTGCTTTTTTCCTAAGAGCAAACTGGTCAGCATTTTTAAATGTGATTCCTATCATTGGTTACTCAGGTTGCCTGTCTTTCTTTCAGCTCCACCCACTTCCTCTCACCTGCCATCTTCCACTGCTTTTCCGACACCTGGCAACCCTTCTTACACTTCTCAAGCGGTCCCTCCATCTCAGCCCCCCCCGAACGTCGGCGTCCAGCAAGGGCCCCATCCTCCTACATATGGAGGCCCCCCCCATGTCCCTCAGCAGCCTTTCTCTAGCTCCGCCCTCCCACCTGTCTCGCAGCAGTCATTCCCCACAGCTCCCCCTCCTTCCACGCAGACCTCGCTGGGGGGGGCACCGCCGCCGCAGCCCCACTGTGGAGGACCCCCTGTCTCTGCTCACTCTCAGTTCCTCGGAACTTTGCCCCCCCACCAAGCTGCGGTTTCTCAGCCCTCGCCCTACCGCTCGCCCCCCCCTCCCACTGGCTTTCCTCTTTCTGGAGGTGCCCCAGCCCCACCCAGACCTGGCATGCAAGGACCTCCATTCCCTCTTCAATCCGTATCGGCCCCCCCGGGACCCCAGCCGGGGCCACCGTCTATGCAACTGGGGGTGTCCGCAGGCCCCCCAACAGGACCCCTGCCTCAGCAGAATGGTGAGTCTTCCTCTGGGCCTGTGAGCCTCGGCCCGTTACTGACAGCATAAACAGTTGAAGCCTGCTAATGCGTCGTGCTTTAAACTATGGCTATGCTGCTTTTGTGCCGCACTTCTCTGGGTATGCTGCCATTTGCTCTTCAGAGCAAGTGAGCTTGGTTTATGTGGATGAGTGCCACTGTCTATCCAATCCTGGGCACTATCCCTCCCTAAACCTCATTATCTCATCATGCATCCATTGTACATTATACACTGTCATTTGAAACCGTGGGAACTAATGTTGATTCTGAATGCTTTAGGTGCTTTTGGGCAGATGAGGGCCTCCCAGCCAGGTTACGGGCCACCCTATCTTGGGCAGCCGAATTTTGGGTCTCAGCCCCCGGCACCTGCCCCAGCACCACCAGTCCAGAAACGACTGGACCCCAACTCGATTCCCAGTCCGGTATGTTCACACTCATGAGTGCACACGCACTGATACTGTAAGCTAGTATGGTGTCCGAGTGTTGGCCTCCGAGGCACGCCTCTCCACTTTACTGTTGTCTTTATTCCTTCTCCAGTTTTTAGACTTTTGTCATTGACATCTTGGTGTGGCAGATTAAAAGCAGTGTTCCTTGTTGAAGTTATAGATTTTGCTTGATTGTGGTCGTATTTTCTAAATCCAAAGAAAAGACCAAAATTGATGATAGCAATTTGAAACATGAGGTTGAATGTTGCCCAGTTTGTCAGTGTTATTTCCCTGATTGGCTCATTTGTGGTTGGCCAAGCCCTCCCCATCAGCCCTGTCAGGCTTCCTAACTCTTTTTCTTTCCTGCATACATCATGGAGAATAATGGGAAATGAGACGTTTAATGATTAAGGTGTCTGTTCCTGGAAGGTAGATGTGACTACAGAGGAATCGTTCTGACAGGATGGAGGATTTGTACAAACACACAATTCGTTTCACTTCCCACTCTTAGTAGTACGAAGTCAAATGTGTCAGTATCGTGAGAACAAAAGCAGCTCGGAGATCTGGTTTGTTTTGATGAAGCCTGGAGCATCTGTTCAAGATGGGGGGGGGGGGGGGTAGTTACTCATCTGCCTTTCTCTCTGTCTGTTTGCTTCTTTGTTTTTCTTTCAAGAATTATGGGATGGCAATTTGTTGTATTTCTTTCCCCTCTTAACTCTTAAAGAAAGCCTCAGAAACGCAACCGATGCTGAAAACAAGACATAGAATAGACCCAGATGCTATCCCTAGCCCAGTAAGTGCACTGTGCCCTTGTGACTCGAGGCCCCGCCCCCTGGACTGATCCCGGGTGTTCATTTGCCTGCATGCCTCCCCCCTCCCCCCTTCCATCCTGCCTCCACCCATTGTCACCTCAGTACTGTGACTGAAAAACTGTCACCAGGCCGAGTCTGTCCAGTATATGAGGGGTGCATCTCTACAGCTGCCAATAAGAATAGCTTATTCGCTTGTGAGGATACTGCCAGAATTGTCCTGCTTTTCATTAATGGGGAAACCCAATTAAAGTGTCCTGTGCTAGCTAAGAGCTTTTTATATAAAGCCAACTTTACAAGTTCTTTTAAAAATAAAGTGCAGGTCTTCTAACTCGTAGGGTTTGTTTTTCGGTTGCTCAGTAGTATTCAGAATTTCAAATTAGAAATGAACAAAAATAAACATTTGATGCAGTGGCATCATAATCTTTAATTATAATGAATAAAATGAATGTGTCAGCTGTGTACTTGGAAATGTTGGAACTGCCTCTTGGGGGGTGGGGGGGGGGGTTATG
>JAABNY020000040.1:1821847-1843060 GCA_015164015.2 Brevimyrus niger | reverse complement strand
ACCCACCGAGTTCTACCTTTTTCCCCCCCAGCCCCCCTTCCGCTCGTGGGCCTTCTGAAATTTCGGGGTGGCCTTTCCCTGGAGGGGGTTCGGGGGAGGGGGGCCTCCGGACCATTGTTTTTCCCCCCCCCCCCCCCCCCCTCTTCGTCCGTCAGTCTGCCCCTTTGGGTGGTGTTACTTTTGTTGTCCTGTGACATTTGTTTCGCCCAGTGTCTTCTGTAGCTGGCCCTGTCGGGCCGGTTGAGGACCGTACACTGTTCCTGCTCGGGGGGGGAATGTGTTTCTGGTTACTTGTCACATGATCTGAGGTTTCACAGGGTGATTATTCAAATGTATGTATGTCTCAAGCAAGGGTTTAGTCCATTGATTTTTCTCGTTCCTGTTTGTGGTGGTTGTGGCAGTGGTGTTCTCGTGACGTCTCGTATATTTTTTTTTTTTTTCCTAAAAATAGTTGTGGAATTGGATAAGAAAGTTCAGGCCCAGGGTATTTTGTAGGGAGGGAGTCAAGTACACACACACACACACACACACACACACACACACACAGGTACTGACAGAGTTACAGACACACACGGGAACGGTACCCATGAATCTGCAGTGTGGTTAGATATCACACAGTATACTGGCATGTGATCCAAGTGGGGGGGGGGAGAGAGACACACACACACACACACACACAGAATTTTGCACAGACTGCAAGCAGGGCTGTATATAAAGATGCCACAGCCAGCCAATCAGTTATTCCACATCTTCCAGCAGGGTCTGCTGATTGGTTGAGCGGTATGTTTTTGACGTAGGCCTATGGGAGAGGATTTACAAACAGAGGTGGGTGGTGAGGGGACAATTCCCCAAAGAAGAACTTCTGCAACATCATTTCCTATAGATATATAAATTGTGACACTGTGCCCCCCCCCCTCCGCCTTGTCCTGCATTCTCGCGTCCCGGTGTAACTCGCTGTCCAGCTCGTCATATCACTGCCGTATCGCGACCCACGTGACGTACTCTAAAATGTCAGTATATCCCCTCCCGAACTCGATGTATGCTGTAGGGGCCGGCTGCCTCGTTCAGCCGCACAGGGTTCGTTGTATGTATGTAGGCGTGCAAGGCCAAGGTTTCTGCCGCATGGATGACAATTTAGCTGTTGCACTTCACTGCAGAGCCAATTTGGGGGAACAAGGGACACTAATCGAGGGTAGTGAAGTACACAACTGGCAGTGCAGCGCCAGTGCTCAGCGCCAGTGCTCAGCGCCAGTGCTCAGCGCCAGTGCTCAGCGCCAGTGCTCAGCGCCAGTGCTCAGCTTGTTTGCAGTGGTACTCAATCTTGATTATTAGAAGCCACACAGAATATTAAGAAAAAAAAAAAATTATATATGCAGTTTTACAAAAAGGAAGATATATGCATGTGTACTTTCTGGTTAAAACACTTAAAATCTATGTTAGTTGCATCTGAGGTAAATGAACTGGTCCATCTTAAGTGGGGAATCACCTTTTAGGAGACACGGTGCACACGAGAGGCCTCCGCTTGGTATACTCCATCCTTATTAGCCAATCTGCTGCATTGTGACAGTGTATTATGGGCCAATTTCAATATATGCTGAGTTTTAAATTTGGATGCTGGATTTTGCATGACGACAATTTAAAAACATGAAGTAACAAAACTCAAGTGTTTGAATGTTAAGTCTTCATCATAAGTTTGTTATTACTGACTTGATCTGAAAAAGTATTTAATAAAAATAACCTTTAATGCTCCTGTCTGCTTGAGTACTTCGTGATCGGCCGTGATCCTGCAAACTGAAAGCGGCAGCAAACATTTCACGGGTGCACATACACATTTATTGGTTCAGTATTTTCAGACTACAACAGACTTCTGACAGACTAGTAGTTACATTCAGTCGTTGCACCTACACCACTAAACACTGCCTATTTGTTATGTTACCTATACCACTAAACACTGCCTATTTGTTATGTTACCTATACCACTAAACACTGCCTATTTAAGTTATCTATACCACTAAACACTGCCTTTTTGTTATGTTATCTATACCACTAAACACTGCCTGTTATGTTACCTATACCACTAAACACTGCCTATTTAAGTTATCTATACCACTAAACACTGCCTATTTGTTATGTTATCTATACCACTAAACACTGCCTTTTTGTTATCTATACCACTAAACACTGCCTATTTATGTTATCTATACCACTAAACACTGCCTTTTTGTTGTGTTACCTATACCACTAAACACTGCCTATTTGTTGTGTTATCTATACCACTAAACACTGCCTTTTTGTTGTGTTACCTATACCACTAAACACTGCCTATTTGTTATGTTATCTATACCACTAAACACTGCCTATTTGTAATGTTAGGTTCTAGGCTCTTCTGTTGCACAGTGTCAGAGAACGGGCAATTTCCCCTTGCTCTCCAAAAATCATTATCATCCATAGTTCTTATCTCAGTCAGTTTCTTGTGGTTAGGGCAGTATTATCTAGTGGTACCTCATGAACCATTTGCTGTATTATTTGGCCCCACTGGGTGGTGCTCTCTGTTCAAAAAAGGGCACAAAGATGCCCCAAAGCAAACCCAAAGCGCCATCTAGTGGGATGAGAAACGCCACAAATGGTTCACACTCAGGTCACATAACCCTTATAACAACAAAGCCACACCCCTCAAGCCTTTATATGCATTTATTGCAGACAATATTGCTGTCGCAATATAGGTTAGAAAAGAAAGAAAGAAAAAACACAGTTAATGTTCTGTAAGGTTTGGGCCGTCACAGCTTGAATAATTTTCCCAATCCTCAAATCCAAACCTGTGTGACCGAGATGGACTGTGTGTTACACCTGGCAATTGCTGTAGATATGCAAACGCCCCTCAAATGTAATTCTGTAATCTGATGCTCTGTCACAGAGGGAGCCTTGACTAGATGGCTGAATATCCCACTCCATGACAGCAGGGATGACCACCTGTAGGATCTGCTGAATGTACAATGACACCAGGCACTTGTCTCGTCTCGCCTTCAGAAGTGAGAAGGTTATGGCCTCGCGTCTTCCAATTGGCTGGCCTTCCTAGGAAAGTGGGGACAAAAGCCTACTGAGATCATCCAGCAGCATCTGGTTAGAATAGGCAGAATAACCAAGGTCTGTTGGTCCTTGGTGGCCTTCTGAGTCCATGGACAGCCAGTCCTCACCACGGATCCCAGTGCCAGGCAGGCATGGGCGGCACTGCCACCTGCAGCCCAAACACTCATCGCCAACCACTGCTCTGAAGCTCCTCCCTCAACCAGGTAGGTGCCACCTGCCCCAAGCGGCCCAGCAGCCTCAGCAGCCCGAGGTTGTGCTCGCGGTAGTACTCCCGACAGGAAGACACGGGTCTGCAACACAGGGGAGTGTCCAATGAGCAAGAGGCACACAGGGAAATGTCCAATGAGCAAGAGGTACACAGGGGAGTGTCCAATCAGCAAGAGGCACACAGGGAAGTGTCCAGTCAGCTAGAGGCACACAGCGAAGTGTCCAGTCAGCAAGAGGCACAGAGGAAAGTGTCCAATCAGCTAGAGGCACACAGGGAAGTGTCCAATCAGCAAGAGCCACACACCCAAAGACAGTTACCTACTTAACTTCATTGAGAAAGGCTTAATATTATTTTACCATAAACCCTTTTACCGAACGAAACAAATTCGACACGATGGCTTTTTTGGTATAAAATGTTCTCGAGTGTTGCCGTTGTGTTTTTGTCGTGTCCATTGGGGTAAACAAAAGCATGCGTGGGGGGAGCTCCGTGAGGGCACCTGTGATGTCATCGCTGGGTACTTCCTGCCTTTGCCCAGGCACTTGGTTCGGCCCCCATTCAATCTCTGGCACCAGAACCCTGTATTCTTGTCAAACCTGAAAGAGGTACCGGAGATGGACTGGTTTCACAGAGCGATACTGGAATGTTCTGCAGGAGAGAATGAAGGCAAATAACGGGACTTTGGCAGACAGAGACCGAGAGGAACTCACGGCAGAACCTCAGTGTAACTGTAGTACGGTGAGACCGCCAGGAACTTCTGGATACCGTCCATCACTAGAACCGGGTTTGAGCGGAACAGGGAGCCATCCACTATCATGATCTGGACAAGAGACGGTAATCCGGCTCATCGGACTGGGCCCGTTGCGTGTGAGACAGGACAAGGACACGGCAGGAGCAGGGGAAGGAATACGAAGCGTGATACTGTGTGATCTGACGTTTCGGATGTGTGGAGAATGATGTATCTTTGCCTTGAAGGTGAAGCAGACAAAGTTCAGGGTAACATGCTGCGAAGCACTAGGCCCTGCCTGACTGGTAGGTGGGGGTGTTTGGGTACCTGGCCAGCCTGGTAGTGGTGTAGCCAACGCTCCAGGTGAGAAGCATAAAGCGATTTAAATAACGTCCATTTAATAGGATCCCTGATGCTGGTTCTAGTATGTTTGGGTTCTCATTCCCCATAAGCGTTCACTGATTAATTCAGAAAAACCACCGGTTTAGCCATTTCTAATGGTGCTTTTCCACTGCCAACAAGATCTGATCAGTTTTCTATTGTAACACATGCAGTCATGGCCCTGTTAGTAAGTGGGGCCAAACCGAGCTGGTCGCATCACCACCATCTGATTGGTCGAAATGCACAGGGATACCACTGTTCCGCGCATGGACGATTTGAAGGATCGTATATTTTATATATTATTTAATATTACTAGTATCGCGATGTACTGATGCATTCCTGATAACTTGGAACATGAAAATATCCGACCTCCTGCTTAAAAAACATCCTACAGAACAGCCGACGCAAATTTACACACGTTAATGCTAATCCTGCTAGTGTTTGACGCTAACACAACACGGTGATTGATGTCCTAGCAGGAAGCAACACACAGTAAGCCATGATGCACACTGCGTGAGCAGTAATCAAGCGTCTCTTCGGTTTGACGTCGCTGACGCTGTCTCTCCAATCCCGGCAGCACCTTTACGGAGCCGACCCTTCTGCAGTGGAAAAGCGAAGTGAGCTGGAACCGTACTGTAACTATCGTCTCGACGGTACGGCTCGGGTCCGGTTCGATTCCTGTACGCCAGTGAAAAAATGCCAGAACAGTGCAGTAGTGGTTTGACTTAAAAGAAAGATGTACATGCTGTTAATGCAGAGGCAGGACCAGTGGCCTGCATCAGGGATTAGCCTGCGCAGAGGACGCACCTGGTACCAGGAGTAGGCTCGCTCAGTGGGGTTGGTGAGAAGGGCCAGGACCTTAGCTTGGGGCAACAGGGCAGGCGACTCTTCTCAAACACGAAGTCTGTGCTGGCGTTGAATGGTATTGGGAAGAAGTCCATGTGCCTGCGGAACCGGCAGAGACCTTTCACCTCCGGTGCTGCATGGATGACACCTGCAGACACTTTATCATACTGTCTCGCTCGCACACTCTCTTGTATGTTTTGCTCCATCTTTAGTTTCTTCGCGACCATGCCTGGCTGAATGAGCCACGTTGCAGTGCGGACTTACCTAAATCTTGAATCATGGATCTTGTTAGCTGTTCATCAAAAAGATGCATATTAACACTGTGCTTAAGCACTGTTACCAGTCGATGCCACGGTGGTAGTTGGGCCCACTGAAGAACTGGACCTCCTCGAAGGTGACCGGACTGGGGAAGCTGCTCACGACAGCAGGGTGGAGGCTCCGGAAGCTGCGCAGGGCCGTGGTGCCTGGAAAGGGCGCAGTGAGGCTCCGGAAGCTGCGCAGGGCCGTGGTGCCTGGAAAGGGCGCAGTGAGGCTCCGGAAGCTGCGCAGGGCCGTGGTGCCTGGAAAGGGCGCAGTGAGACTCAGGAAGCTGCGCAGGGCCGTGGTGCCTGAAAAGGGCGCAGTGAGGCTCCGGAAGCTGCGCAGGGCCGTGGTGCCTGGAAAGGGCGCAGTGAGGCTCAGTCCTGTCTGCTCATTGCTCAGTTGGCAGGTGGATGTTAAATCGCTTGTATTTTATAAAAGCTGCAACTACTGGAGAAAAAACTGCTGACATATTAATGTTTCCTCATAACAGGCATCTGGAATAATGTTACTGCAGTACTTTTCCTGTATTCTTAACCTCTGCAGTTTCACAAACTGGAATGTTGTTTACTGGCTTGTGAGTGTGTGTGTGAGATGTATATATTACATTAGAAATCACCATAGATCCGTAAACTGGATGTGGTCTGGTGTCTTTATGCACAGTGAACCGGTACTGATCCGGATCCGCTTTCTGGATTTGAAACAGATGAGGACCATATATGGGCCAGAGTTACATGGAATGTTACCTAATCAGACTCATCTTGCTATGTGGGTCCAATATAATAAATTTTGTGGCTGCAATTAAAAAAATAAAAATCTTGTATTTTGTTTGGTTACTTATGGTTAAGGTTAAGGCTGGGTAGAAGTTAAGGTTGGGAGGCGCCACCTGCTGGTCGACATGGACAATATCTTCGTTGGAAAGGAAGGAACCGGCATGAAGGTGTCAGATGTGAAGGTGAGTTCTAAAAAGTGTTTCTCCCGTCTGTAACTCGATCTGTCAGTTATTGATAAACATGTTCTTGTAGAAAAAGGCAGGTCATTGTTGGGATTAGAATTTTTCCCATAGAAATCAATAGATGGTCCCCACAAAGATATGAGTACAGGTCTGTGTGTGAGTGTGTGCGTGCGTGTGTGTGTGTGTGTGTGTGCATGAGTATTCTGGTCTTACCGTTTTTTTTGTGGACCAATTATGAGGAACTTGGGAAGTCAATCACAGGTCTTCTCCTTTGATCAGATGTCTTTGTGGCGCTTATCATGACAGGGGTTCTAAAGGGGGGGGAGACGGACAGGCCCCCAGTGACCATGGCTCCTCATACATACATACATACAAATGTACATACAAGCTTTAAATTTAAAAAGGTGAGCTTAATTACAATCATCACTGCACCTGGACTGCTACTAACTCAACAAATGAGAAATTCTACTGTGAGAGCGTTTCCTCTCACCTGCCACAAGGGGTCCTTCTCCTCAGGAAACACCTGCAAGTACTTCTCAGCCAGCGCCACTGGGGGCAGCGTGTGAAGCCGCAGGTTGGTCCAGCACTGCACGAACTTCAGCAGGGACTCAAAGGTGTAAAGGCCCAGCCGGTCGTTCCCATAGTTGGACAGGTGAGTCATGAAGATGTTAACCTGCAGTTTAGGGAGGCGAGGAAGGAAACGTGACCGGCAGAAACGGGCAGGAGATGTACTCATACAGAACGACTATGCCTCTACGTATTCTGCAGGTGACGCTCTGTTACAGTGGAAACAGCTGCCAGACCAGACAAATGCATCGGAGTTGAAACACGAGTAGTATAGAATAGTGAGAGGACTGGTGTAAACGTGAGCAGTAGTAGTAGGACCACGCTCCAATACTCACAGGGCTGAGTAACAGGGTCTGAAGAGCTCCCCCCCCCCCGGATGCTGCAGTCCAGCTCCCGGGGCCCCCCAAGGTACTCGCTGTAGAAGACAGTGCGAGTGAAGAGGCCGCACGTCTGTCTAGGCAGCGCCTGTCGTGTGTGACACGTGGCTGTCTCACACACACGGGAATCACGGCAATTTCACAGTTACTCTGTTCACTGCATCATGTATGAAATCAGACTCCTAAGGCTGTTTGTTTGCCACTCGCACGAGCGCACAGGGATACACACTTATGGGCGGAGGCTGGGGTCCGAGCGCAGGTCAGCCATTCACCCAGAGCATTTTTGGAGAGGTAAAATGGGGGTTAAGGGCCGTGCTGAAGGCCCCGACAGCGCTGTGATCGCAGGCGCAGAGCCCCACCGCAGCGGGGGTGCGTACCTTAATGCCGGCGTGCACAAAGCCACGGCGATAGTGTGCCGGCCGCAGGTGGGGGTACTCCTCCGTGCTGGAGATGCGAACGCCCCACACGGCCCTGCAGGCCTCATACAGCTGTCCGTGCACAAGGTAGACGCCGGAGTGGTGTGGGCTCACGACGTGTCCCATGTTTATGGGGATCCCGTGCTCCTGGGGGGGGCGGGGGGGGGGCGGATGCTGCTACTGAATATGGTCCTCTGTCGTTTACGACCTAAAACATCTCATACCGGGTTTACAAAACGTTTAATGGAACCGTTGCTTCATTTGCCATTTGTACAAGAATGAGGTTCTTTCCAATGTCTTGGTTCTCTCCTGTCCTATAGAAGCAAGAGCCAAGCTTGGGATAGAACACCCCAGAAGAACTTTCTCAGGGGGGTGGGGGGTGTAAAGGGCCCAAGAGTGATGTGGGTACCGTGGGATTCAAACCGGCAACCTTCCATTCCAAGACATAGAGGCCTGAGGTCGAGCTGTGGTCCTGAGCACACAGCTGGGGGGGGGGGGGGTAACATTTTAAGCGTGTCATACTCAAAATTGACATTAAAGAAATAATAATTAATCCCCAGGTGTACAGCGTACCCGACTTCCACTTTGCGCGGTACCCAGTAAACCAGCGCCGCCGACGGAGCCGCATCCAGCCGGCCAGTGACTCCGCTTGCCGCCCCTTATATGAGCGTTGCTTGCCGTTCAGCACAAAGGGAAATCGGCCACCGATTCCAGGCTTGATAACTAATAAACCACTCGCGGTGTCCAGCCGCCTGTCCACGGAGCGGCAGCATCTCTGCAGATCTGCGAGTCCTGCGGGTCCGGCTGCGCGGTCCCTGCTGCCGCCGCTTTCCGCCTTGAAGTCACCGCAGCCAGGAATAAGTATTAAAAGGGGAAAAGGTAGCACTCACCCAGCACACAGGCGGTGGACGCGTCTCCCCGGCACCAGGACTCCTGTTCAGGGGGCAGTAAGCGAGCCGACCCTTCATCCCGAGCGGCTCCGCCACCTTCGGCCGGCGGGTGGACGCGCTGCTTTTCTGCCAGGAGGAGTGACGGAAACACGGCGCAGCGGGGGCAGAGCGCCGCCCGGGCTCTACGATTCCTGCCTTAGCCGATGCTGTAATAATAACATTAAATATCAATGATCTCACACCACAATTCACAGTTTACTGAAAACAGTTTACTGCTCTTTGGCATGTTTAGGCATCAATTGCTGCAATTAGGATCTGTTTATAAAGGGGAATTGCAGAATATTTCCTGTAATAATTTATGGAATTACACGGTATTCCTGTAACTATAGGCAAGGTTTTCCATATGTAAATATTTAACACATTTTACTTACCGGCCTAATTAAAAACCTGTATCACCGGCTACCCAATTTATTACGTACTATTTTAGACGGCTTCACTTTCGATTAGGATTTGTTCCTTAAACATTTGACCATTATATTGAACATCTTGATCTGACACATTTTCTTTTTGACGCACTACCAACGGTGATACAGTGCTCCGTATTTCTCTACCTACGAGCACCTGTTACTCAGTTACTAACAAACCGCTGGAAGGGAGAATAATTTAAAGATATTAGGTGTCATCTAGCGGTCAATTTAAAACAGCCATTTGAAGATGCATCCGTTTGCTCTGTTTCTCTGTGAAGAGGTATACTTAAGTAAGGACGTCGTGTTTGTTATGAAACGTTTGAATACGGTTTTAGAGAAATTAATCACATGCAAATGTGGCCGTAGTACAAGTCTTGAGACGTCTCGCACTGTCTTCTGTTAATCTGTGTATTCTTAATTGCCTTTCATTTTTATTTTCTCTCACAGTGATCTCCGACGTTTTCCCCTATATGTCTTGCAATTTCTATACTGTTTTTCATGCTTGGCACTAGACCACAAACAATCCTGATATGTTCACACATACTGGCAATGGAGTGACTTGTGAGTGTGATCTGACAGATGTTCGACTTGTTTTCTCATATCAGCAGCCAGACTCATGCTGACTGACTTATGACACTGTTAAGTAACACTTCTATCCTGAAGACTGTAGGTTTAGTCCTTTTTAGAGGTCCTGCACTAGTACCCTTGTGTGTGATACCTTAACAACTAGATAATTTTGTAAACAAAACTTTTAAGGTGCTTTGGATAAAAAAAAGCTAAGAAATTCGTTTTGAATTTACACAGTTCAATTTCCATGGTTTCAAGTCTCTTTAAATTTGACTGATTCCTTTGGAGTTTCTCCATCCTTGTCAGAAAACAGAGTTTCCAGGTTTTCTCTCCATGTCTGAAGCAATTGAAACAGGACAAATACCACATGTACATAAGAGGCCAATTTTCTAGCTGTGAAAAAGACGTGGATGATCTCACGCATGCTTAGACAGCAGTCATTCCGGAGCTGGATCAATGAGGCTCTATTCTATTACAGCAAAGCTTTGCAAAGACAAGCAGGAGTAACTTTATTGAGAGTTTCTCTCACAAGGGGACACTAGAAGCATTTGTACAAAGCCACTGAGAGGCAAATGGCAGCACAAGCACAATGACAATGAAGACCAGTAGGGGGCGCACTACGCATGGCATGCAAGCAGGCATCGGGGCTCCCTCAACCAAAGCGTCTTTCTCCTGGAGGAGTTGAAGGTTCTGTGTAAAGGGGCAAGCCAAAGATTTCAGGATGGACGAGACGGGTCTGGATAATGATCCATGGGGAGACCAAGCAGAGGAGCAGAGCAGCACACAATCTTCTGCCTCTCAGGAAGCGCCGTCCGTCTCCTGAATTCCCCATTCAGCATGACTCATGAGCAACAGCGGGAACAAGAGGACAACAGCAAGGCAGCGATGAGCAAATCTCGTTCTGACGTCTCAGAGATATAAGGAGAGACCTGGGTCGCTCTGTGAAGGTGTTTCCTGTCACCCAGTATCACCTTAAAGGTAATTATCACCATCCAGCCGCCTTCGAGCCCCTATACTGCACTCTTAGCCATAATCATAATCCTGACCTCCTCAGTTCAAATCTCAGTGTATGAACATAGCCCCCCCCCCCCCCCAACAGCCCTACAGCTCCTGGTATACAAGATGTCACTCGTCCCCAGAAATACAACAACAGGTGATTACTTTTACACCAGTAAGTAGTAATTCATAAATAAATACAAGCCCTTCCCAAAACACCCACCCTCTAATCAAACACACATATCACAAAATTATATAACATTAAATAGAAAAGGGAGAGTAAGAAGACACAACACCTGGAAAGTGTATAAACAAAATCATTTAAGAAACACCGGTGTCCTACCTTCTACCATTTGTAATTATAGCCTGTAGTATAGATTACAGTCTTTCTGCTCAGGCAACAAGATAAGCATGAACTATTTTAAAACCTTTTCTTGGGATGATAATACAATATAATGCACAAACTTTAAATTAGACAGTAAATTTCCCGTCAAACACAAAGATTATACTGCCACCTGCTGGGGGGGTCACATTGTATGTGTTAATTATTATACGAAAGAACAAAAAAACGATAAAATTGCCTTTGCATTCTAACGATATTATCAGTTTGGTTGTGAAGCACGAATCACTTTCCACATAACATTAATATGAACTATATAAACGCGAGTTAATTAAAAATGGAAATCAGTTACAAAACTATTCGAAAATTATTACACTCACTGTTGGTTTTAGATAAAGTACCATCTAGATTTAAGAACTGATGTAGCTCAAATGTAGCTCTATTTGAATTGAATAAATGAATGGCTAATTCCGGCGGGTTATCTATAATACACTTTTGTGCAAGCAGAGGTTTTATTTTTGGAAAAATCAGACGAGTAATGGCTTTAGACGAGAAAAAAAAGCAGCCTGAACCCTCCCAGGCCATTGCTGCTTTTTTTTGGCTGATTCTGCAGCACGAGCGGGACCCACTCGCTGATGCACGACGCCCAGGACCCACAGGGCGTGTCTCTCAGTGACAGGGGGGCTCGTCATTTACTACGCAGGAGCTTGAGCGCGTGTCTCAGAGCTGTCGCCAGGTGGTCTGCCTTCTCCGGGAGGTGGGGTCTCCACTCCCCTCAAGCTGGTCATTCGAAGGGCAGTGAAGGTCTCAAAAGATTGGCTGTGAGTGTGTCACGTGACCGACCATGCGGAGGCGTGTCCTCCAGTGGGGGAAAGATTGAAACATTGTGATGTCAGCCGCCTATTTAGAGGTCAGAAGGACTGAAGGGGGTTTGGGGTGAGGATTCCCACCCGGCGCCATCTTCGAAGCCCATATTATAGACTCCGCGTCTTTATGGTGATTCACAATTGACTCCACTATTGATTTTGGACCTTCCCCAAAAATAAACCGGAATGTTCCGCGTGTAGGCCTGAGTGAATAATCTAAAGGAGCGGGCGTCAGACGCTATCGATCTCAGGCCTGAGTGAGTTCCCAGGTGCCTGAAAAGCAGATGGTGTGGAGGTGGGGGGGGGGGGGGCATCGCCCACAACCGGGGCCAAACCTGGGCGTGGCAGAAACGTCGTAAAATACATGCACAAGACACGAGAAGAGGTTTCTACAAGCGCGCCAAACCGGTCACTGGCTTTTCCTGCACAGGGACGGCTGATGATCAGTACCGCCTGCATCTGGGGTGGGGGTGGGTGGGGGGGGGCACACCATTAAAGTATCTGCTGCAGCCATCAAAGCATCAGATCTCACCTGGCAGATGGCAGATTCATGTATAGAAGCGGACATTTCATTCTGCTGTTTCAGTAAATGCTGACCTGTGTTAGCAAGTGCGTGTTATAACCAAGCAAAGACCACATGGCTGACAAGTTCATTGACACTGTGTCATGCTACGTCCACCCGCTGCGTGACCTGCTGCTCCTGGGGACATTTAGGCCTAATCATGCTTATTTCTCAACATCAATACTAATCTTACAGGCTGTTTTTTGCGGCCGAATTGATTTGTCCTGCAGTGGGATGGAATTAGCGAGATAGAGATTGTCTGGCCGGGTCAGTAGAGACCAGGCGGCCAAGCCTGAGAGCAAACGCTAAGAGCAGCCCCGCAAGCCCCTCCCTACAGCCCTCTGCCCAATCACAGAGTCCCACAGAGTCACATGACCCAGCAACCGCCGCACTCAGATCTCCGCAGGGTGGCCTGTGACCTGCTCGATCCAGTGCAGGAAGCGGGCTACAGGCGTGTACACCCCTGGAAAGACGGGATCGGCGCAGCCGCGGCCCCAGGACACGACCCCCGTGAGAATCCAGCGGCCGCCTTCGCCGTGGCACAGCAGGGGCCCGCCGTCGTCGGCGTGGCAACCCTCTGCCCGCCGGCCGGCCGGCAGGCTGCCCACGCATAGCATGCGGCCGGAGTAACGGTCGCCATAGCGATCCTTGCACTTCCACGCTGGCAGGAGTGGTGCCCAAGCCTGGAGGGCACTGCTGGGGTGTCCCGAGTCTGACGGAAGGAGAAGACAGAGAGGAACTGGACTTAGTAAGGAGCCGCGAAAATACACAGGGACTGGGAGCCACGGAGGGGCCAAAAGGCCACAAGGGAGAGAAGATAAACAGCGACACCACTGCCAACTACGGCGCCCCCTGCAGGCATAGGGAATGAATACATAACATAACAAGGGAATTAATATTTAACAGCACAATCTCTGTTTAGAATGCTTAGCAGTTTCTCTAACCATCGTGCTCATTGTTATAAAAGCTTTTGTAACATTAAAATCGGGCATTTATCGTGTGAATAAAAAAATAAATCGAAAATCGAGAGACTGAGGGAGGTCATTGGAGAAAGTGGCAAGAGAGAAAGATGAAGATGAGGAAAGGGTGAAAAACAGAAGAGGGAAATAATGAGTGGTGGAGAGACAAGAGGGAGCGGGAAGTGCAGGATGGAGGAGGAATGGAGGGATGTTGGATATGCGCATCGGCCTGGAAGAGGGAGAGACTGAAAGGCAGACCTGAGGCAGACCGGCCCGTGATGATGCAGACGTCCGACCGCTGGTGCCTGGCCTCCATCCAGGTTGTGGGGAGGCAGGCCGCGTTCCTGCGCAGGTCGAAGGTCACGCATCTGCCCTCCGGTGCCGGCAGCTTCAGGAGGGCGACGTCATACTCCCAGCCGTGTGGGGGGGCGCTCCGGTACTTTTCGTGGATGACGATGCGCTCAGGGGTCAGGCTGCGGGCCCCGGGACCGAGGCCGCCCAGCTGCAGCACGTAGCTGGAGGGATCCTTGCCAAACCTGCCCAGGCAGCAGCAGCACCAACCAGGTTAGCGAGCATCAGGCAGCTGCAGGGAGTCACCATGACAACGGGGGCCAGGGGTATATACACACTGTCCCACCAGAGTCCTGACACAGGACATACATAAAATATTTATTTAAAGAAACAAATAATCTATTAGAACACTTTTGATTTAATTAATGTCTTTTGTGCCAGTTATCATTGGTGATCCATTCCTCCCTTGAAGCCTAAAATTACCATTTGTACCAGGAACCAGTGAGATGTCCCATAGCTTTTTAAAAGCTCAAGGTACATTTGAAAAACATGCCTTATAATAATTTCTATTATTGTTGTCAGCGACCAGGATACAGCTGCAGTACTGCTTCTGACCAGCAGGTGTCACCCACCTCTTGAAACAGTGCGCTGCAGTCAGAGCCCAGCAGGGATCTATGAGAGTGGCGATGCAGAGCGGGTGGCCCCCTGTGGGCTGGGACACCGGCCAGAGGGAGACCTGCCAGGGCCACGACTCGCTGCAGGAAAGCAGGAGATACCGGGAATTACTTCCACTCTGCAGCAATGTGTGTGTTAAATGGAGTTTGCCCGTGTTTTCTACCTCAGTGACTCCAGGGATTCCTCCTCTGCCTCGGTCCTCTTCCCACGGTGAAGGATCTGAGGTCTCATGCCACAAGACTGTCGGACCTCCTCAGCACCGTCTTCCGTCCCCGGTGTGTAATCGCAGGTCACGCCTGGGCCGCCGCTCTTGCAGTCCAGCACACCGTGCCCTCTGACGGGACAGTCCCCCAGGGCGGCCTCTCGCCCCGAGCAGCGCACGCGGCCCCAGCGCACAGCCCTGCTCTCCTCTCTGAAGTACTCCCCAGGGCGGGCCTTGGACACGCCGCTGCAGTGAAAGAGCAGCAGGGGAAAGCTGTAGTAACAACTGCAACCTTCACAGCTGGAAAGCAGCGGCATCCAAACCCCAGAGGAGCCCCTTCGGCCATGGTACCAGCTAATACTCACCTACCAGCTAATACTCACCTACCAGCTAATACTCACCTACCAGCCAATACTCACCTACCAGCTAATACTCACCTACCAGCTAATACTCACCTACCAGCTAGTTCTCACCTACTAGCCAATACTCACCTACCAGCTAATACTCACATACCAGCTAATACTCACATACCAGCTAGTACTCACCTACTAGCCAATACACACCTACCAACCAATACTCACCTACCAGCTAATACTCACATACCAACTAATACTCACCTACTAGCCAATACTCACCTACCAGCTAATACTCACATACCAGCTAATACTCACATACCAGCTAGTACTCACCTACTAGCCAATACTCACCTACCAACCAATACAGCACCTACCAGCTAATACTCGCCTACCAGCCAATACTCACTCGCCTACCAGCTAATACTCACCTATCAGCTAATACTCACCTATCCCTCTTCTCGGCCTAAGCAGTTCTTCCTTCTAATGTTCTTCTTTCATTTCAAATTCCTCCTTCTCCATAGCAACAGCAGCAACCCAGCATACATACCCATCCCCCACCCAGCTTGACAACAAACCCCATTTCAATCCCATTTCAAGCTTGACAAATTCACCGCACATATAAAAAATTGATACTGCATTAAACCCGGCAGCTCCTCAGGAGTCAAGTCACATCTACAAATCAGTGCGAGTGAGAGGTGTGGAACCTCAACCTAAACTGACCTACGAACCCCCCCCCACTTCCCCCCCACCCCCCACCAGGCCAGACCTCAGCAGCACCATAAACGCTGGATATATAAGTTCACTGAACTTCATGCAGCATCATGTTCCACGAAAGGTCAACTATGTAATAAATTCAAAAAACACAACACATTGGCTGACATGAGCTCCCTCACAATCAAGACATCAGCATTGCTACCATGTGTCAATCTCAGTCAATATTGCTGTCCAATATTTAGACCAGGATTCCCCATTCCCGGGCCTGGAGGGCCAGTCCGCAACACAGTTTGCAGGTTTCCCTGCTAAGACACATATTCAGCTCACCAGCCAATTATCAGGTGTAGTAAGTGTGTTTGAGTAGAGAATTCTGCAAACTGCGTCGCAAACCGGCTCTCCCGGACCGGAACTGGGGAAACCTGATTTAGAATATAGTCAATACTAAAGTCACAGCACCAGAGATAAAAACTACTAGAATGGAAATGATTGCATTAGACAAACAGCCATTTTCTGTAATGGAGGATAAGGGATTCTGTTCAGTCACCTCTTAGATCCTCGCTACCATAAATGTTATAGCGCCCCCATGTCTCCAAAATCTGTTACTATTGCCTGCATTATATGATGTGGTGATTACACACATTCATAGAATCTTAAGAAGTAATGTCACCAACATCAACTTCAATCTACAGATTTGTGGTGCTCAGAGTTTAGCCCCTTTTCTGGATTTATCTGTAGAAAAAGTGTATCGATTTTCACGATGGTGCAGTAATATATGAACATTAACCTCAAAGCTGGAGCTTGCTATCTGACCCAAGAATAACAGTCTGGTTACCCCCTGGTTCCCGCATCCTCTCCCCTGCATCTTTAGCGCCCTCCCCTGGACTGCGAGGTGAACTCATGGGCTTGTAGGGGTCACACTCACCCGAACCCCAGCTGCCGGCAGATGACCTGGGCGGTGCGATCGCTCCAGCCCTCCTCACACACAGCGCCCCACTGACCGTCCACCAGCACCTCCACACGGCCCTCCTTCCGGCTCCTTCCGCCCACCAGGCGGATCGGAGGGCCTGCGACAAATAAGACCCACCTTAGCTGATCCAGTGTTCTCTAAGGAACTTTTCCGGAACACCTGCCGCGCTTCACGCTTTCATGGCTGCGTCGGAGCACCAGGCCAAACCTTCCATCCAGTGCCAGAGCTCGGCAGCAAACCCTCCCCCCCCAGACAGTCACTCACAGCCGTACGCCACATACCTGAGACTGGTGGGCCGGCCGGGATGTGATTGGTCTCCGCCCCGTCCTCGCAGTGCACCCCCACGTCCTGGGCGTGCGCGCAGTCGTGCCGGCCCCACACGCCGTGCTCGCAGTCCAGCAGGGAGAGCTCGGTGCCCGTGCAGCGCACACCGTCCAGCAGGATCAGGCCCGCACCCTCGCCGAACGTGCCATCTGGGGCCACCTCAGCTCGCCCTCTACAGGAGCGCAGCGGTATTACAACAACAGAAGAGCGAAAGGATTCAGATTATCCATAAGAAGTACATTTTTTTTTTCTTCTTTACAAATGCATGTCAATTAAAAGAGGACAGTACATGACTTTCCATGAACTTCAAGAAGGGAATCAACTTAAAATGAATAAAAATAATTATATAATATAAATAAAAAAAAAAATATATATATATATATATAAACAAACTGGAATCACATGGTCTGGTGTTAAGGATCAAACATGTACGGAGTGATTGAAAACACTTGCGGTTTATAATCGGTTATAACCTATTGAAGACACTTGCGGTTTATAATCGGTTATAACCTATTGAAGACACTTGCGGTTTATAACCCCCCAACCTAGTGGATATTAAATCCGAGGCATTTAGAAGAACAAAAATCCTAATGAAGCCCTTTGAAATTTGGCAGTAATAAATATAATTGGATTGCTGTGATGCAGCCCTTTCCGGCGTGGGACTCCTAAGCTGTTTACTTTGTTTTGGTGTGAAGGCTTTGTGAGTAATGCCCTCCTGGGCCATGTCTGCCAGCAAGTTACAGCTTCTCCGGGTGTTTTGGAATAATACAGGCCAATTAGCATACAATGCTATGCTTACATGCCGAAATATCTCCCAGGCAAATGAGTTTAATAGCTAATGCCGTGGGACCTTTAATAGTCGCAGGAGAACGTATGCTAACCTCCCCTTCTACATGATAACATCTTCAGTAGTACAGGCACTCAGGCATCCATCCACCCATCCATGCATTCATCCAACCATCCATCCATCCATCCAACCATCCATCCATCCATCCATCCATCCATCCATCCATCCATCCATCCACTTAGGGCTTATCCCGATCAGTATCATGGCTACACCCCGGACGGGATGCCAGCGTCTTACGTTTTGAGATCCGCAGACTAAGCGGCATCATTAAGATCTGCCTCACAGGAGGCCTCGTATCCGCAGAGGCCGTTGAGCTGACGGGTGAGAGGTCAAAGGTCGCCATGCGTCCCACCTGAAGCCCAGCTGCCGGCACACGACCTGGGCCTGGAGGCGGGTCCAGTTGCGGCTGCAGACGGTGCCCCAGTCGCCGGCATGGAACACCTCAAGGCGGCCCTCCCAGGGGCTGTCGGCCCCCACCAGCCGCACCACCCCATCTGCAGGCCGGGCAGCACCACAGAGGGCGGGTGAGGGAGAGTGCAGTGACACCCAGGGAGAGAGCGCAGTGACACTCAGGAGAGAGCGCAGTGACACCCAGGGAGAGAGCGCAGTGACACCCAGGGAGAGAGCGCAGTGACACTCAGGAGAGAGCGCAGTGACACCCAGGGAGAGAGCGCAGTGGTACTCAGGAGAGAGCGCAGTGACACTCAGGAGAGAGCGCAGTGACACTCAGGAGAGTGTGTGTGGTGCTGGACTGCCTTTCCATAAAGCCCCAATGTGATATAAACCTGTTATTTAGACATAGTAGGGAACATTTTTTGGGTCCCACAGGGAGAAACTCAATTTTATAAAAATCTGTAACTGTTCGGTTATTTACAGTTAGGGGCAGAAAAACGAACGGAGAATCCCAACAAAGATACAGATGCCTAATCTATGTGTGTGTGTGTGTGTGTGTGTGTGTGTGCTATGCTGACCCGTGATGGTGATTATCACCACTCGCTCCCACACACTTGCACCTGTGGCCCCCTGTTGGGCCAGAAACAGCAGTTTCACTAAATATAAAATTAACATATAACCAGTTAGCTAGCTGTGATGTCCTTCTGACTCTGCTGACTAGCTATTTAGTTTTTCCTCACACCTTCGGGGGCCACAAGCCCCTGCTCCTGCTTTATAACCCAGCGCTGCTCTGCTCACCGGTGTAGGGGCTGCAGGACACCCCAGCGTCCTCCATGTGGTCGCAGTTGTGCTGCTCCCAGCCGCCATGGGCGCACTCGTCCAGGGAAAGCTCGTTCCCAGAGCACTGCACCGCATCCAGCATGATGGGGCCCGAACCCTGGCCAAAGTGGGCCCAGGACCAGGCCTTCGGGATGCCCCTGGGTCACACGCAGAGACAAACACATGACCATAAATGTCATAGCGCCCCCTAGCGACGCAACCTAGACACTGCGTCGGCTCAAGTCCATGTTAGGCTTCCTTTCATAAATAATATACAGTACACAGAAATATCTACACAGCACACCTATTTCTCTACAGGCACACACAGTGCCCTCTGGAGACCCGTATGACTACAGTACTGGGTGGTCCTGTGCTGGGGGGGGGGGGGGGGTCCGGAAATGCTACACTGGCGATGAGCCACTTACCCCAGCCCCAGCTGCCGGCACACCACCTCCGCGTCGACGTCGTCCCACTTGTCATCGCAGACGGTGCCCCACCTGCCACTGTAGTACACCTCCACGCGGCCCTCGAACTCCTCCAGACCTCCCACCAGCCTCAGGGGGGCGCCGTTACCTGAGGCATAAAACCACACACGCAGTTTAGCCCGACGAACATAGAAAAAGAAACAGATTGACTACGTGCGACTAATATCTCATAAGAGTCATTTATTTAGCTCCCTCGTTAAATTTTGGACTAAAACGATTTTTTAATGTTGGACTAATTCATTAGAATTAGAATTTTGACATGAGTATTAAATAATTAATGCACCACTTCATGTAACATAACTGACAGTGTAAATGGTCTGAGGCAGGGCAGCTCATCCCAGCCTGGGGTCTCTGGAAGGCCGACTTCTAGGTCTCACACTTCCAACTGCACATTAAATGATGGCCAAGCTCTGGACACAGAAGGTCAGCACAGCAGAAGGTGAGGAGACAACAGGAGCTGAAACATTAAGTAGGGGCATGTCCCATTCTCCATATCCCATTCCCCGAGTCCCATTCCCCATGTCCCATTCTCCGTATCCCATTCCCCATGTCCCATTCTCCATATCCCATTCTCCGAGTCCCATTCCCCATGTCCCATTCTCCGTATCCCATTCCCCATGTCCCATACTCCATATCCCATTCCCCATGTCCCATTCTCCAAGACTCATTCTCCAATCCCAATTCCCCGAGTCCCATTCCCCATGTCCCATTCTCCGTATCCCATTCCCCATGTCCCATTCTCCATATCCCATTCCCCATGTCCCACTCTCTGTATCACATTTCCCAAATCCCAGTCTCTGAGCCCAATTCTCCGTATCCCATTCCCAGAGTCCCAGTCTCCATATCATATCCCAATCTGAGACTCATTCTCCGAACCCCGTTCTCCGTATCCCATTCCCCAAGTCCTACTCTCTGTATCACATGCCCCAAGTCCCATTCCCCGAGGCCTTATTCTCCGTATCCCGTTCTCCAAGTCCTATTCCCTGTGTCACATCTCCCATGTCCTAATCTCTGACTCCTATCCCCATGATTGCTGTGACTAACCACTAACCTCCGCACCTCGCCATGTGACCTCCGCACCCCATCGTGTCACCTTTGCACGTCACCATGTGACCTCCGCACCCCATCGTGTCACCTTTGCACGTCACCTCCTGATTTCTCTCAGTTGCATTCAGGCATTGCGTGCTGAACTATAGAAGCCAGTTAATTTGGGCGCCTGCAGTCACAGCCGCTCCACCCGCTCTCACCTTCAGGGGGGGCACAGACCACGCTGGCCTCATTCCCATGGTTACAGTCTCCCGTGACAAACTTCCTGCTCCGGCACTCCAGCAGAGAGTCCTCGTTACCACGGCAGCCCAGTCGCTCATAGTGGAAGAGACCAGTGCCAGGCCCGAAATAGGAGTGCTGGAGCGCCGTGCCGATATCTCTGCACAGACAGACGGAGGGAGAGCGTACTGATTGTGCGAGAACAGCCCTGCAGCCAACTGTCAGCACTGGGACTCCATCGACACACACCAGGCTGACACACACACACACACACACACACACCAGGCTGACACACACACACGCAACACTGCCTTAACCCCTACCCAGCCCTAACCTTAACCATAAGTAACTAAACAAAATATAAGA
>JAABNY020000040.1:1797844-1817909 GCA_015164015.2 Brevimyrus niger | reverse complement strand
TCCTTCACTGTCTGACACAGGCCGCACCTCAGTCAAATATTTTATTTGTCTCTTATTCTCTGCGTAGTGGTAAGATCTCCTTTGTCTCACGCCATCATTTCACTTCAGCCCCTAAACCCATCGATCCACTCTTGTATGTTACCCCATCATCTCACTCCAGCGACACACACCACAGTCTCAACCCACCATCTCACTCCCGCATCTCACCCCATCATCTCACCCCATCATCTCACTCCATTGTGTCCTTACTATTTCTGCTTCTCTCGTTCATTTCTTCTGAACATCAGCCTCTGGTGTTAAGCATAAAACATAAAAAGGGCTTCTAAATTCACAGCCACTTTGCCTCCTTGGCTCTGATCCCAGTTTGATATTCTTACTGAAAGCGGCGTGGACATTTACTCTAGTGTGGATACACGGAAGGCAGGAGAGCGGATATATCTGCTAGGGGGCTTGCTGGTGGCCAGGATGAGGGAGCAGCCTGTGGAGAGGCTGGTGAGAGAGGCAGCTCAGGACCATATTTACAGCTGGGCTGACAGACGTCTCTTCTGTTCGGAATAAGCAGAGATCCAAACTCTCCACTGCCTGGCTGGCTAATTGCACCTATAGAAAGTGGCTTAATCACCCAGCTGTCTGTTTAGAAATTCTGGGCCCCATGAGAATTTGAAGCCCCTTAAGAGATGGTGGCTTCCAGGCCGCGTTGTACAAGGACAAAATGGAGCACAGTTAGTCTTTAAGAGTGTGGCTTATTTAGCTTAACAAAGAGGCAGCTGCTCTGTAAATGCAGTTAAGGCCCCGTTGGTGGTTGGAATCCCGTTGGTATGAATCAGAAGCTACCACTCCGGTTTGTCCCCTGTCAGTCTAAACGAGGAGCTGCAGCTCCAGTTTGAAACCCATCGGTGTAGGAGAGGAGCTGTCACTCCAGTTCAATTCTCGTGGGTGGAAATGTGGAAACACTGCTCTGGTTTGAGTCTCACTGGCGTGAACACTGGAGTTCCAGTTCGAATCCCATTGGTGCACACCAGGAGCTGCCGCTCCACTTTGAATACTGTCTGTTTGAAGGAGGAGCAGATTCCGTCAGATCCCATCACTGTATAAGTGGATTGAAAGACTAACTGATACCCGGGGCAATCCTAGGATTTCAGCCGCTTGATTATTTTTCATGGGGGATGAAGCCCCCCTAAATAAGGCTGTAAAGCCCCGATGACTGACATGCTGATGGTTATGAGCCTCCCCCTGCGTGAGCCATAATGGTGTGCAAATTCAGTCAGCGCAAGTGACACAACTTAACATAATTAAACTCAGTAAGAGGGGAATCTGAGATGGGGGGGCCACATCCTCTGGCCCCCCCATCTCAGATTAACACTCCCATGGAGGATGCATCAGCCTGCGTCTACACCCAGCCGCAGGACAGCATGAGGCCAAGCAGGTCAGGGTCACTGCCTTTCTGGCCAACTGGTGCCGGTGTTGCTTCCTGGGAGGGGGCTGGATTCTGAGGCCATAAGCAAGGCTCAGTGAAGGAAGAACCAGCGTGTTTGTGGTGGAGTGTTTAACTAAAGAGGGACGGGCATATTTACACAGTTTCTATAATAATGTTTATTGTACACTTGATTAAATTTAACATTCATTTTAATGCATTAATGCAGCTCAAAATACTGTTGCCATCCCAGCTGTGCTTTGTCTCGTCATGCTTTTAGTGTGTTAGTATATGTGGATATACATGTGTGTGGTTAAATGTGCGTGCATTTCTTCGTGTGCGAGCATACTTGTGTATATTTGTGTGCATGTGAATAAATGTGTGCATGTTTGTATGTATTGGTGTACTGTATACATGTGCGTGAGTGTGTGTGAGTGAGTGTTTGAGTGTGTGCGCGTGCCTGAGTTGCAAAGAAGAAAGTAGAGCAGAAACTCACATTTGCTGACCAGCCAAAGCGCTGAACAGATTTATAGCCTTATAAGCCAAACCATCCCCCACCCCCCTGCCCCTCCACCTCCATTTACCTCAGCAGTGAGCTTCCATTCTGGGCCCAACTGACTGGCACAATAAAAAACCGATGTATCACGGACCATGATGGCGCCTTGCGAGCTGCGGACTCCCCCCAGGAAGAGGTGAGGCCTACATGACGCGTCACTGGGCAGCCCGTGTGAACGCCAAGTCCCCGCGTTGTTGCACACGGCCAGATCTCCCATAGTGTTCTGTCATCTACACTGAAGCGTTCTTAGGCCCGGAACCAAGAGGAAATGAGGTCACACTTCAGGGCGCCGTGCCCTGCCACGTCGTCGCTAAGCGACGCTTTACACCCCTTTGTTGATGAGCCACGGGGGCCAACCCCCAACCCCCTCCCCCCAAACCCTTGGCTACGGTGATAGAGGCCACACACAGTCACCCACCCACCTGTGCTCCGCAGTGTGTTTAAGTAGCTGTCTTCAGTGATTGCCTGCGGAGAAAAGGGAGAAAAAAAAAACGGTTTGAGACAGGCGTGAACACAGACAATAATCCTCACAGCCCTGGAGACGAGCCGGGGGGGGGGCGCGCTGCGGGCATCAGGGGGCCAGATGCGGGCGTCAGGGGGCCAGATGCGGGCGTCAGGCATGCTTCAGACTGCCGGCCCAGGGGCCAGTTTCCCGAAGCCTTCTTAATGGTGCGGCTTTCGTAACTTCTGTCTTTTAACATAGAACTTACGAACGACGTAGCATTAAGGCTTCGGGAAACTCCAGATTAGTATAAGAGCATCACACATCAGAGAAATCAGGCTGCGCACAACAGCGTCTAAACATCACCTGTTGCACCATTCAAAGGAGGCAAAAACAACGCTGTCTAGACAAGTGAAGCAATGAAAGACACTTAGAAAAGTACAACTTTAAGATCGTCATGCCAAAAGTATCACAGTAACAAAATTGAAGGTTACAAACATTCGAACACCAAAACTGGGTTTCTACGGTCCACAGAAAGATCCACAGAAAGATCAGGTCATTTTATTCCATGAACATCTGGGATCTCGGCCATTTGCTTGATGGAACTAATCAAGGTTTTATGCTGTAATCTGGGTAATTAAGGGTGGAGGTAACCTCTTGTTGTGTCTCCAGTCTGACAGGGAATCCCTTACTGGTTTAGGTTCCCTCTAGAGTGGGCAGGTGGTAAAAATATAGCTACATATTAGCCAAGATGTCAGAGAAATGTCATGGAGCTCATTAATCGGCACCGAACTGCACCCGCATCAGCGCTTCATCATGAGGCTAATTGAGTTTCGCTTCGTGTCGATAGTAAGGCAAGCGGCACCTCATCTGGCTGGGACAAAACTGCAGCCCGTGACACTCAAAGCGTGACACTTAATTACAGCCATCGGTCCCGCCCCTGGGCCGAGATCTGAGTCAGCTGCACAGAGCTCTACCTGTCTGCTTTAAGAAATGAAAGCGGCATGGCGATGTTATTGTCATGTTTGTGTTTTTAACCATGCCTGTACCCAAGGGCGTCGTTAGGATGGATGGATGGATGATTGTATGTTTGTATGGATGATTGTACGGATGATTGTATGGATGGATAGATGTTATATTATTGACAAATTCATTTCTTCCCGTTTACGTTTAGAAATTATATTCTTATATTATTTCCCTGTATAGCAGTTTCTCGTAGAATATTATATTTGAAAAATATATTTGCGTCGAAAAAACAGGCTGTAACGGATCAGCATCCGTCAGTAAGAAAGGCCACCGCCTTCAGCCCGCGCAGCGTTACCGTTACCGACAGCGAAAGCGTCTCCCTTCACTTTTCCCCGCCTTCGGGATGTCGCCTTACGACGCTCTCTGTGCGTGTTTGAGCGTGAAATCCGTGTAGCTCTATTTAAAATACTCACAGCTTACAGCGACATGTTCATATTAATCGTCCAGATGTACATAATTAAATATGTAATACGAATACGCAATTGATTTTGATCTGGATATTTTAAAGAGAATTTTATAGAAGCAATTACCTTATTATACATAATAATGAAATATCAGTAAATATGTGAAAACGCTTATACAGTAACTACCGTGTTTTGGATTATTGTTAGTTAAATTAAATGTGCAATTTTTCCAGTAACATTTATGCGTTTCTATCCTAAATACATGAACTGTTCAGGTTTTATATATCACCCCTCACACTGCTAATGAGAAAGGTCTCCGCTACAGCCTGTCATCTCCCCACTGGAGACCCTGAAGATCAGCGTATCCTCACCACACCGTTCGGCTGTATACTGTGCATTTTTAACAAAGGCGCTATCACAAGTACTTCGGATAGAGATGGCAGAATTGCTTGCATTTAGCTTAATGCAATCGTAAATCCGTGCCATATCACACTTAACACCTGAAAATAAAGCTTCCCTTTACACAGCATTTAAACCGCTATTTAATTTATTATTTTCCATTTATTGGCTCATCGGTGTTTTTCTCAGATTTCTACCTGCAATCTGAGCTTTTAAGTCGTTTTACTCATGCAAGCTTCACGTTACAATGCCACACAAAAGCAGCTGATTGCTTCTGCTCGATTTACAGCCGAGGCGTTACGGGACGCATCTTGCGGCGGCGTTTCGGTTAATCACTCCCATCATTAGTGAGGAACCGGGGGGCAGACACCCATTTAACGGCAAAATGTGTCAGTAAAATGCTGCAAATGCATATAAGCGCGGTGTGCAGAGACCCGGCGGCCGGTACCCACCTCCGCTCGGACCCGCAGCCCGCAGCTGTACGCTAGCATCAGCGCGAAGAGGCTACCCGGAACCATCGCGTCCGTCCGGCTGCACATGTCACCGGCAGCTTAGGGGCAAGAAACCTTCTGCCATCGCAGACGGCCGGGAAACAACTACAGCAGCGGCAGCACGGGCTTATCTGTCCGTCTCCCGGTATTCGTTTTTCTCCACCGGTATAAAAGAGCGAAGAATGCAAAGGGTAAATGAAGGAAAGTCCGTGATGAAGTGGAAGCTTAGGCGTCGCCCCTCACTCACATCTTCTATAATCCTTTATAAACCTTTAAATGTGCGCCGTCATGTGCCGCCCCTTCGCACGCTCCTGCACCCTGCGCTTATAGCCCGCTGCAGCAGCCCCACGGCATGGGCGTCGCCGCGGTGTGGCCGCACGGCGAAGTGTCCTTTCTCAGCGGCACGGACGAACTGAGGTGCGCGTCCGTCCCCTTCTCGATTTGCGCGCTGATTGCGGGACCCCAAGCCACCGAAGCGCTTACGGCCGGTGTGGGTGGAGTTTCATTTCTCTGGAAACCATGCAAACATCATCGTTACAAGTCTTTATCATACGGAGCACCATCCCCACTGCGCCATATACCCCTCACATTTATCATAACGCGTCCTTAGAATGGTATGGCGGAGTGCGCGCCCGTTATAGGTGAGCGATTACACCACACGCCCCCTGCTCCACTTGCAGGTGGCGGAGCTGAGGGCAACCGGAGCGCCGCGGCGAGGCACCAGACTCGGTTCTCTGCTGGTCAGAGCATCTGATCTGATGGCTCTCAATGAAAAGGGTTTGGATTCGTTAAAAATTCGAGCAAACCACAATATCAAGAGATACGCGCCATATGTACAGCTAATATATAAGGAATTGCATTGCAAATAATTGAATATCTAAACAGAAAATGTGTGTACCATGATACTTAATATTAAAATCGATGTATGACTAAAAATAGAAACGCAAACACACCCAGTGAGGTAACTCCTTTAGGTACTGCTAGCTGGGGGGGGGGTCTCTCCATCCCCTACTATTCTCACTCTTTGCATGTAGGGTTGGACTAACTTCTCTGGCGCCCCCAGGCTGACATGGGCATGGCGGCTTATTAAATGGGCCACTGGAGATATTTTTGTTCCTGAAACAATGGGACAATCAATAATATTCCAATCAATATAGTGGAAACGGCATCAGTAAAATTAGCTGATGGGGAGGGGAGAGGGGGGTATCGTTCCGGAGGATAAATAGGTCAGATTTAAGAAGTTTATTCATTCCGCCTTTCGTCAAGGTTAGTCCTGAACTTCTGCATATGTTCACTTAATTGTGTCTCTGCTTCCGTTTACAATGTAACACTGCAGTGAGACAGTCAGACAAGGGAGGTGTAATTACCGTTAGTCTTGTATCTCTGTGCCGTTTTCTTCTGGTTACTTTCTGCCACTTTTCTTGCCAGTGAACAGCTGGCAGAGATTCCAGTGGTACAAGAAAGTTTTGTAGCCCCAGGCGGACCCATACCCTGACCTTACAGTAGGTCTGTCCCAGGCAGACCCCTACCCTGGCCTTACAGTAGGTCTGTCCCAGACAGACCCCTACCCTGGCCTTATGGTAGGTCTGCCCCAGACGGACCCCTACCCTGGCCTTACAGTAGGTCTGTCCCAGGCAGACCCCTACCCTGGCCTTATGGTAGGTCTGCCCCAGGCGGACCCCTACCCGGGCCTTACAGTAGGTCTGTCCCAGGCAGACCCATACCCTGACCTTACGGTAGGTCTGTCCCAGGCGGACCCATACCCCGACCTTACGGTAGGTCTGTCCCAGGCGGACCCCTACCCTGACCTTACAGTAGGTCTGCCCCAGGCGGACCCCTACCCTGGCCTTACAGTAGGTCTGCCCCAGGCAATCCCCTACCCTGGCCTTACGGTAGGTCTGCCCCTGACTGCATGATCCTTGTTCCTCACACCATACTCTGTAAACTCCAAGCGCTGTAGCTGAAGATCCCAGGAGGGCGGCTGTTCCTGAGATTCGCCACACACGGCACCGGCAATGAAAATCACACGCATCGGCTTTTCTGAAGCTTAGCCAAACAGCTACTGAACCTCCACGCTGCCTGTGCTGGGAGGACAGGGATGTTTGCATTAGCGTGTAGCTGTAGCTAGTAAAGTAGCTAGTAAAGAGTGGAGCCGCTGCACTGAAAGGAGCCAGACGAGGTGGTCTGGGCGTCTTGTCTGGGATGTGCACTGGTTACGTCCCTGGGGAGGTCCAACTGGGAGGAGGCCCCGGGGCAGACCCAACACACGCCGGGGAGATAACGTTTTTTGGCTGGCCTGGGAACGCCTTGGAGGGCGTGGCTGGTGAGAAGGTGGTCTGAGCATCCCTGCATAGATGCTGCCATCACCTGATCCCGGAAAGGCAGCAAACAATCCATGGCTGGATGGTAAACTGCCCTCAATGTGGGTATCCTGCCCAAGGGAGCAGCCCCTTCTTCCAGGGGACCGGCCTCCCTGCATGGCTCCCATCGCCTGAAGTCACAGTTACAGTCGACATTTAAGAATATAAAAATACAATGACCTTGACTACGATCACACTACCAAGCTGAAGTGACTCAAATTGATTTATTTTTTTTTTGCCTCAATGTTACTCAGATCTGATTTTTTCATGGCTGTACGGACAGAGATATTTTGAAACTGGATTTGAGTCCATCTCCACATGTGGTCCTGGATCTGATACACATCCGACTCGTGTCCGTGTGACATCAATGCGAGCAGCCAGACTGGAGTTGATGTGGTTCCTTTGCCTATATGCATGCACTGAGCATCCCTTTGTTGTTAGTGACATGCCACTCATTAGTGACTTGTGCAAAAACACATAAATGTACACTTGTGAACTGTTGGGGAGGACAGGTGCGTTCACATCACACATTCCTGAATGTGAGTCCTCAGGATAGGCAAATCTGACCTGAGCAAAAAAAATCACAATGAGGCTTGTAATGTGAATGTACCCAGAGACTCTCCCTGAGATATGTGTGTTTAGCAGAAGCCGGTATACAGAGTAAGACACGGTGTATAATTGGCGGTCTTGCTCAAGGGCTCAACGGTGAAATAGCCGGGCTTGTTGGGGGTTTTGAAGGAGTGTAGGAACAAGGCTTCAACCCACTGCGCCACACAGCAACCCCCTTGGCTGGGGCACAACAAGACAGCCAGTGACATCAGCAGAGATTCAGCAGCATCAAAAGACCAGAGTGGGGTGAGGCCACTGGAAGTAAAGGTGCTGCTCCAGGTGAGGCTCGAACTCACAACCTCAGCATGGCTCTGCTCGTACTGCTGTATAAGTACTGCGCGCTAACCGATTGCGCCACTGGAGCTCCGCACAGGACCCCCTGCACTGCCCCTGGATGACTACTGTGTTGTACTGCCTTCATGTCCTCCTGGGAATCCGGAATCACATGACATGTGATGTTACAATCAGACATTTTGAAATGAGTTAATGGTTAAAGAATTGCACATCCACATAGTGGCCTATATCCAGGGCAGTTAAACTCGGGCCTGTGCTCTGCTTTGGGTTAGTAATACTGATTAATGATATTATTCATAAATACCATTGGATCTCATTCACAGATATCATCTGAGGCCAATCAAACCTGAGTGTGGGCTTCATCTGGACAGTCAGGTTTCCTCCCACAGTCAGAAGACCTGCAGTTTGGTGAATCGGTGTCTGTAAGTGGTAACCCTGTAACCCGGGCCCCGAGAGCGACGGCGGGGATGAGCGCGGCGACCCCGGTCTCCCGGGCCCCGAGAGCGACGGCGGGGATGAGCGCGGCGACCCCGGTCTCTCGGGCCCCGAGAGCGACGGCGGGAAGCGCAGCAGGCGGTGCTCTGCTCTTCCAGCTTGGCTAAATTCATTATCCTTCCCTGCCATGCTTTCCTGCTAATTACATTTCCAAATATTTAATATAGCTGCTTTTTCCTTCCCAAAGATCCGCGCGGTACAAACGTTTAGCCGTAAAGCTGAGTCATCGCATCAGCTAAGCCGGAGGGGGTCAGAATAAAAGATGTTCAGCGCAGGATGTTAGAACTCAGATGGGGATTTGGGGGGGGGGCAGACTGAGGAGGGGCTCGAAGCGGTGGGAGAGCTTTGGACTCAGAAGCCAGGAAATCACTCGGGGCTTTTTCACCAGCTAGAGAGCAGAGAGGAAACCGCGTTGCCGTTCCTTCTGCTCACGCTGTGCCATCCGCCGTGTCTTCCTGGGTTAATCGGAGAAACGTGCGGCTCCCCTGACATAAAGCCCTTCGCTTTAATTCCCTGTGCTTGTTCCACAGCACCGTTCTCCGCTGACCCCCTCAGCCGCCACGGGATACGGAATCTTGGTCTAGCTCTTGGAGTGTTACTTAGGGACATCTTTTGACTAGACTTAAAACATAATTAAATTTGGTGACATACCTGTTGGGACGTCACTTCTCACGCTGGAGAGTGAAAACCAAGAGCCAGGCTAGAGCATTTACATCCGGGCTTGCCAGCTCCGATCCTTTTCCATTCTTCCTGGTCTCCGAGGAGACGCACCTGATCTCTGGCAGATAGTAACTCATCAGGTAGGACAGAAAGCCGGCTGGATACCAGCACCCCAAGGTTAGGGCTACCTACCCCTGATTTAGTCACTTAAGGCTCATGGAGGTAAGATAAGCTGGTTAAGGGCTTCGATCTGGTCACCACCTGGTGAGCACCTTTGCCTGTTTACCTTTATTTAGCAAACACTTCAGTCCAAAGCAACTTACAAGGGAAGAGTGTTTTTGGGGTCAGAAATCCGGAGTAGCCAGCAGCCCTGGTTCAGTCAGTGTGAAGGACCCGCTCTGGGATTATAACCCGTGACCTTTTAGACACAGATCCCTAACCGCTAACTGTGATGCCTGATGGCAGTGACCCATTAATACTCCGGGCTGTTTGTTCAGCCTGAACATCCTGCTCAGCACATCTGCTGGGATTTGAACCTCTGCCACTCTGTTTCTCACCACACACTGTGTTACATTTAGCATGTCCTGGAAATCAACCCCCCCCCCCTTCGGCAGAAAAAGAGCGGCTATTGATCAGCGGGTCTACGCGCGCCTTCGACTCGCTTTGGGAACATTAGGGAGTGACTCACGCTGGTCTTCCCCGCAGATGAATGCAGACATAAAACCCTCCACAATAACGTGGCGCCGTTGGAGAACTTAGGACAAGTTAGGAGAGAAGGCAGCTGCTTCATGGGAGAAAGAGCACGACTGGTAGGTGGCATCTGCACAACACGCAAAGCTGACAGCACGGTAATCATATGTTCTTATATGAAAGCCACTAGCTAGTCTTTCAAAACAAGGAAAAACAAAAGTCATGTTTCTTCATCATTGGTTCCTTCCTTGTCCCTCACCTGATCTGAGACCAGGGACGCACATGCAAAGTCCCTGTGTTTATGATTGTTGTCTCAGCGACGGGAACCATGGCAGCAGCCAATCAGGAGAGGATTCCGTCTTCCTGTCTTTTCTCAGGTGACCTCAGAACATGAGGTTAAGCCCGGGTTAGTCCTGGAAAGGACGCAGGCCGTCCAGCTGGATCATCTGAGTTAGCTCAGATTACCTGCATGGTCCGATCTGTTTCGATCATGAACATCTTCGAGCAGCACAGTGTAAAAAAGCGGAGCCCTGCTTCCCCAGGAAAAAGGCCTATCGCAGTGAGAACGCAGGCTGGTATTGTGCAACACGCACGGCATTCTGGGATATGGTGGGTGGCACGGCATCATGTTCCTGGCCCGGATGACCCGTCCCGGCGCGGCCCGCACACACGCACTCAGCGCTTAGCTCTGTGTCCTCCTGCCTGAAGTCTTGGCACATTTCACGCACCGCGACGCTGCTGGGCCAGCCGTCTGTCACTGCCCCGCCCCCCCCCGGCAGCGGCACCCCCCCCCCCCACCCCCACCCCGCTGTGGAAACCAGCGCTGCTGTTGGCATGGAAACTGCTTGGGAAATCGAGGCGAAACGGAGCACTTCCCCTCCCCCACCGACCTCCACATTATGTGCTGCAAAAATACAAACGGCGAGTCCTTCAGATCGCAAGCCGGGCTGTCAGCACATAATTTAAAATAATAATAATTTATTCCTGGATGTGTTAACAAACACCTCGCGGCAATATCAGGGAGGCTCGTCAGTGACACCGACGTCCTTTGTGCAAAGGACAGCCAATCGGAGACGGCCGTCAAGTGAACGCGATCACTGTAACGAAGAAGCACATTCAGATTAGAGCGGCCTCTGTATGCGCACTTCTGGCCTTTGACGGGTGACGTAAAAATGACCTTAGAGGAGCGGTCTCTCTCAGTGGGGGACTAGCTGACATGCTGTGCGACCCATCCAGGCTTTCCGATTCCTCTCTGCTGTGGACGCGAGGCACATTTGCATATTCTGAGCCTGTGGAAAAGATTGAGGAGGAAGGTCCTCCTGAAGTTCTGCTTGCGCTCTTGCTCTCACCTGAATGTCATCGGCCCACATTCCAGATATATACATTCAAACAGATTTTTTTTACACTCCTGGAGAAAACAGCTTTCACTGTTAGAGCTCTTAGAGTCAATCATCCTGCACTGGGAGCAATCAGCTGGGTAAAAAAGTAAGAGGAAATGACACGGGTCACATGCAAACACAGCAGCCATGCTGCCTGTTCAGCTGGTTAAATGTGCTCCTTTTGATCAGACAGAGATTTCCACCCAACCTTAATTTCAGAGGGAAAGATAGTAAGGAAATCACTAGTCAGTGCCTGATTGGAGTCCCTGATAACTTAAAGAGACCCTTCGCAGCTTCCTGATAATTTGGAGAGACCCATTGTAGTTTCCTGATAATTGGGAGAAACCCTTCGTAGTTTCCCTCTATAAGCAAAGGCCTCATGTGTCGAGGAAACAGTTGCATTATGCATCACCCACAAAACATTTGATATTGCTGCCCTATTTCTGGATTCTGAGGCAACAAAGGCCATCCTGTCCACTAGAGGGCCTACTAATTACACCTTGGAAGCCTGCATACGTTTCACATAGAGTCCCATCTTACAATCCACCCAGGCTGCACTTTGGTGTAAAGTGGTACTTAAGGATACAACTTCGTAACCCGCTAGGTTGTTGGTTCATGTCTGCAGAGGCTGCAGTATACTTTTCGCCATGCAATAATGTGGCTTCTGGCTCGCTCTCTGGGGGCTTTGGCCAGGGACAATGTAAAGTAATGTAATGTAATGTTGTGAAAATCTGTTATATAAATTAATTTGAATTTAACTGAACTGAATTTCTTCTGTTTACTTTAAAGTAAAAAATTCCATAGAAGCGAAACAGCCAACACCACAAAACTTGATTAGAAGTGTCCTGGTCAGAGGCGTGCCAAATTTCCCCCAAGCATCCCCAAATCCACCAGCTGACTCTATTTATTCTTTACAATGTAACCATTACAACTGGGTTATTGCAGGATTCATTTTTTAGTCGTCTGTGGCTGGTAATCAATCACCTTGGTAATGTGAGAGCAGTAAAGCCAAGCATGTGGCATCACTGCATTCAGTTCATCCCATCGGCAAACATTTTCTTTCAGAAATGGGTACAAATTACCCTTGATTAGGATACGAAGAATACAGCGACAGCAGCAATGGCAGCCACACATAGAAGCGTGGAATTAAATGATCACCTACTGTGAGAGAAAATGGATTCTCGGCAAGCTTGTAGCGCAGCTTTGCACGAGGAGCGAGAGAGAAGGAGACGGTTGCCGGAGGGTAGCAGGTTGTGGTGACACTTGCTGGAGGGTAGCGGGTAGTGGGTAGCGGGGACGCTTTCTGTAGGGTAGCAGGTAGTGAGCAGGTAGCTCACTTATATAACCCTTAACTGGCAATATCTAGGTAACACACTAAAAATAACATCTTGGGCTGTCATGATGTAGCTCATTCCTTGCAGTACAAATAATACTGAGATATGTAATGATGACCGTAATGATGTAGCAATTCCACCCGCCCCTGCATGAAGGCTGACCCTAACCCCACGATACTTCTGGTATTGTCAGGATGGCCGAGTGGCAATGGGCGTCCTGGTCTCCAGTTGGAGGCATGGGTTCAAATCCCACTACCGACAGAAACTTTTCAGCAAAGTACCTGGCTGAGGGGCCATCTGCTCTTATAAATGCACATGGATGACAGGGCAAGTCATCTGCTAAATAAATAAAATGCCACCAGTCAGTCACACAGGCACACCTACGGGCAGCCTGGTAACTCCAATTAGCCTCATTATGGGGGGAGATCGGAGAAGCTACTGGAAAGAGCCACATTATCATTAATTCATCCTTCAGTCACTGAAATTTTCCACTGTACGCAACAAAACTGCAAACGCTGGAGGCACATGGTCAAGGCAGCGATGTACTGCCCCCCCCCCCCATCCTAGGGGGAGGCCTCCTCTCCACGGCCTCGCGGAGAATTGCCCACAGTGTTTGCACCTGGGGTAGCTTGGGCTGGCAGCTGCCCCAGTGTAGGGTAGAGGGGGGGCGCTCCAGGGCGAGTTTGATCCAGAGCAGAATATAGTGGAGGTGCTGCTGGGTGAGACTCGGGGGGCAACCGGCTTACGGTAGAATAGGGTGGAGGTGGTGAGAGACAGGGCCAGAGTGCAGATGGAGAAGGACCGGCGTGGAGGGCAGCTGGTCCCGCTGGAGACTGGCCAGGGGCAGCGTGAGGAGCCGGCGGCCCAGGGGCAGCCTGGGAAGGATCCTGACTTTTGCCACCATTGCCAACTGCCCACCACGGCTGAGATACATCAGAAGGGGGCATCGAACCACGGAGAGATTCAGCGGGAAAAACTACCAAAGGGAATTTGATCTTTGGGCTTCTGGCACAAGGAACATCCAGGAAGACCTAGAAAAATGAACGAAACGGCAAAAAAGCAAAAAAGAAAGAAAAATCAGAGTAAGAAATGGCCGAGTGCAACAAGATAAGGATTTGCAAGTCGCCCCGTTTCAGCGCAGACAGCGTGACTCTGACCTCCGAGGCCATGCCACTCTCACCTGCAGCTTGTACTCCACTCTGAGAATGTTGCAGTTCAGGACAGACACAGGCAGGCCGTGAGGGATGCTCAGCTCCTGCGTGAGGGTTCGCCATGTTCTGGAAGCAACGGGCTCCCCGGCCTCCTTCAGGACCACCTCCTTCTGAGAGGTCCTCGAACCGCCAGCAGAGAAGCTCTGCTTCTGACTCACTGAGAACTTGGGCACGAGTTTATGGGTGGAACTGTTGTCGATTTCCACCGTCACCTTTAACCTTTCACCTGGGGGGGGGATTTAAAAAAAAAAAGCTTCAGCTGCTTTAATTGGCAGCTAGAGACAGGAAACCTGGGAATGTAAAGGAAACGGAAAGTTCTGGACCGGCGGGTCCCGACGAGCCGCTTCGCATTCCCACCCGGCCCTAATTAACCGGCCTTGATTAAGATGTTTGGCAGCACAGCTCATTTCACGTCATCTTGGCGAATAAGTCGCTCATTGACCATGTTAAAGCAAATGAGAGTGAAAGAACAAGTAGGATAAATATAACAAAATTTGAATTAAAAGACAATCAAACTTTTATGAAATGGAATTCAGAATATTAATAATAGTAATAATAATATTACATGGGCAGGTGCTCCCCATCTTCCCACAAATTCAATTTATATCGACTGTTAAAGCTTACAGAGTTTTGTGATGCTTCCAATTGGATTCAATGATTTGACAAATGTTCCGCTCAGTCAAAGGTACTTAATGATCGTTTTTTGCGCATTTCACGCTCCTGTCTGATATCGTGTTAGGCTATGATAATACAGCATGAGCTGTTTCCACGGGACAGCAGAAGGCTGCCATTGGGAGAATGCTGATCTCTGCCCAGGGAGAATGCTGATCTCCGCTCAGGGAGAATGCTGATCTCCACCCGTCCAGGGAGAATGCTGATCTCCACCCGCTCAGGGAGAATGCTGATCTCCGCTCAGGGAGAATGCTGATCTCTGCCCAGGGAGAATGCTGATCTCCGCTCAGGGAGAATGCTGATCTCCACCCGCTCAGGGAGAATGCTGATCTCCGCTTGCACAGGGAGAATGCTGATCTCCGCTTGCACAGGGAGAATGCTGATCTCCACCCATCCAGGGAGAGTGCTGATCTCCGCCTGCACAGGGAGAATGCTGATCTCTGCCCAGGAAGAGGCCGTCGGAGACCTTTCTTTGCCGTTAAGGTCCATCTCATGGTCACATGTACACAAATGGAGTCTGAATGCTTTATATGGAAGATGCTGCATGCAGGGGTAATTTAACTAAAACACACAAATCAGAAACGCAGCGGCTTTGCGGAGGTTCTTTGACTCTCATTTAATAGTCTACAAGTAGAGATCTTTTTAAAAATCTTTGCTCATTACCTTGCATGTAACCCATCCGGGTCATGGTGGCGTACATGGAAACATTCCCAGAGAGGAAAAAGTCCTTCCTGACCATATCGCACTGGGGAGACTGCAAGACGCAAAACAATCCCTCTTACACAAACACAAAAATAGGAAAGTCATAAAATGTCATTCCATCACCTCAGCAGCCCATTCCATGGAAGCCACTAACATGAAGCTCCTGGTATGTTGGAATTAATGCCAGAGAAAGTTTGGACCTCTGCAGTTATTGAGTCTACAAAGTGTTGGTGACTTTCACGCACTATGTGCCTCAGCACTCGGTGACCCCGCTGTCACTTTACATGGTCTGTCATTTCATGTCGGAGTTTCTGTTGTCCCTAAATGCTTCCACTTTGTAATAATATCACTTACAGTTGACCATGGAATATCTAGCAGGAAAGATACTTCAGAAACTGACTTATTGCAAAGGTGGCATCCTATGACAGTATCACCCCTGAAGTCACTGAGCTCCTCAGAATGATCCATTCTTTCAGAAATGTTTGTAAACCCGACTGCATGGCTTGGTGGTTGATTTTATATTGTTGTGACAATGCATATGCATGAAACACCTGATTTCACTGATTAAGACGTGTGTTCCAGGACTATTGCCCACATAGTGTATCTCTGAACTGCATGGATGTCTTCAGACACAGAAGGTTTATGATGATTTGTAGGAAACACTTTACTGTGACCATCATGGCCTGGCTTATGCTGCCCCCTAGTGTATTCCGCATGTAATACACACCAACAGCTGAGCCATGCTCATCTCGGGCTTTGAAACGAAGGTGAACATGGTCACTGATTTACTTGGGATCCTCCAAGACCTGCTCAGCTTTGCCTCCAGCTTGTATTCCACTTTTCCATGAACTCCTTTAAAGGAAGATGGCATGTTCCTGTCAAGGGAAGAAAGCTGAGATGTTTACAGAGAAGGTTCTGATCATAAACCCCAAATCCACAGTGTAGTTCTTACCCTTGGGGAATCTGAAATGTAAACGGGAAAACATGGCTCCCAGCAGGAAGGACAACATCTGAAAACGAAAGAAAATGACTCCTAGTGAACACCTGCTAAATTTTAAATGTAACATCCTCTAAAGCAGGGGTGTACAGTCCTGGGGGTGGGGGGCGGAGCCCTGTACCTATTTGCATTTCCCCTCATTTAACACATCTGACTCAACTCCTTGTGCTAATTACCACACAGCTCTTGAGCTGAATCATTTGTGGTGAAACAGGCAAAGAACTAATCTGCACTGGGATCCGACCCCCCCAGGACTGGAGTTTGACACCGATGCTATGAAGGAAGTACTGTGGCTGCAAGAGGAAGTGCCATGATCGCAAGAGGAAGTGTTGTGATCTTAACAGGAAGTGACACGGTCCAAACATGAAGAATGCACAAAGGACACAAAAACATGCAACTGATAAGTAAACGTGCCTGACTGGTCGGGAGAACATTCCATTTTACGTTTACAGCCCCACAGCCATTTTCGCTGCTAGTTGCAATAAGCAGGCAAACAAACATGCGATGCCTGCAGTGACAGAAGTGCAGTGGTGGGAGCTGCATCCCCAGTCCTCTCCAAAGCAGTGCGTACACTTCGTACACTGATCAACAGACAAAATGATTTCTGAAGCAAGGTGGTTCTTTCCCCCTAATTGTGACCTCCTGAACACGAATATGACCATTTACTTGTGGCTGTAGCTTTTCAGAAACAGGAAATTTTTGGTGACCGTTTCGACTGGCTGGAGAGGGTGGGGCCAAGCAGAAAGTCTTTGGAACCAGTTGTCAAAAGTATGCAGTGTGACCTTGTAAATGCTAAAAAGATTCTGCTTTCACATTTCCATATAAAATTTGGGTAAATGAAGGACTCTGTAATATTTTATTCGAAGGAGCACAAATACTTGACTCAGTTACTGTTGAAGTACGAATAATGAACAAATATAGCAGCTATTTGAGATAAAAGACGTGTCATGAGATCAGTGATTCAACGGGGATATTCTGGGCAGTGAGTGGCTCAGTGGGCGGAGCCGCTATTCCTGTAATCGGAAGGTTGCCGGTTTGAGCCCAGTCTCAGCACATCTGTGGGTCCTTCAGCCAAGGCCCTTAACCCCCAGCTCCCTGGGTGCCGCTACGGGTGGCTGCCCTTCACAGCCAGCTTACTCTCACCTACAGAAAGCATGCTGGGGGAGGTGAAAGGAGAATTTCCCAACGGGATCAGTAAGATATCTATTATTGTTGTTCCTTCAGTAGTTCTCAAAGGTTCACAGAATTAAGTGACATGGTAACAAATATAGCAACTGCTTGAGATCAAAGACGCATCATGATTCATTAATGATGAACGAACATGAGATCAGTATCTAAGACTTAGTTGGTGGTTAATTAATACACAAGTAATAGCATGATACTATATTATTTGTGCCCCCCCCTCCCGAAGTAAAGTGTTACCAAATGTTTGACTGCAGGACAGGGCCTCCAAGTCTGAGAGAGACAAAAATGTAGGAGAAGATTCTCATTAGACCACAGACATAAGAACTTCCAAAGGAAGATCACTTAATTTTTACCCTAGTTCAGCGAAAATGCACTACATATTATCCATCCCACATACAAGGGTTCTCCAAATTTTTATGTTGACCTATAACTAGAAATAAGAAAAAAAATCTGTAATAAAAGCTTCGGTTTAACTTTATGCAATAAAAAAAAAAATTAATATGAATGAGGAATAATTAAATGTTTGTATATAACCAAAGCAAAGTATATTTTTTTTGCTTGTATATCCAAACTCCCTACATGTGATATATTATGAAAAAAAAGGGATAAAGAACGAAAATTTAAGTGAAAAGAAAAAGAAACGTCGAGCATTTGTTGACCTGTGTTATTTTACTGGAAGCCGTGCCGTGTGGAACGTCAAGACCCACAACCCACATGGACTCTCTCCCTCCAGGCCATGTGGATCGCATCCTGCATCGGCACGCTGCGACGAACAGCCTCATCCAAGCTGCTGCACTAACGGATCTCCATGACTCACTCGCCACCTGATATCCTAGCATGGGGAGCAGGGGGGGGCAAACACACCCCCAGGACAGCCCCGCCTATGCTTTAACTCATTCCGAGTAGACAGACTGCTTTGACTTAGCGTTCCAAGAGATCCTTTTAGCGTCCTCGACTGGACACAATCGGCGTCTCCATTTCAGAGGAAAAGCCAGCCTGGGATTGGCTGAGGAGTCAGCATGGTCTTGCTCACGCTGTGGCCGCCGTGTGGGTTTCCTAGCAGTTTGAGGTTCTGAACCCACACGTCCTGTCTGAAAATGTGCTGGTGACATGAAACCGCCACGCGATGATCAGGGCCGTTCGTGCCGCTTACGGGAATAATACTGGAAATCTACGGCTAAACAAGAAATCATTTCACATACTATTCTGCTTTTGTTTAAAAAAATAATAAATAAATCATGAAAATTTCCCTTGAAAATTGTACACACGCCCCAAACTGGAATAATTCTGACAGCTACTGCATATTTCTGTAGTTTTTTTAAAAGAACTTTGGAGAATCCTTTTGCTTTTTACGGTGCTAGTAAAAAAACAAATCATCACCTTTCACATGTGAACAAAACAGTTCTCACCACTAATGATGATGTCATCCAGCTTGAGGTATCTCTCCTTGGCCTGGTACAGTGTGTTTTGGTCATGGCTCTCCATCCACTGGACCTTACCCTCCCCCCGGGCTTTCACCAGAAGCGTCTTGATCTTTGCCTCCTTGGCGAGCACCACAGCGACACGCCCCGAGACCACGTCTCCGCGTGTGAAGCTGTTATCCTTGTTTGTCGCATCGTAAGTGATCGACATGCTTTTCAGGGACGAGGCCATCGCCACCCGAAAGCTCACGGCAAGTCTGGAACTTGTGGGGGAAGATGAACCGACTCCAGCAAAGCATCTATCCTTGACTGGGTCGGTTGGATGACATGATGCCTCTCTTCGCATACCTCACGTCTGCGTCAGCATGCGACGTCGTCTCATTAAGAGACACACCTTGTCACAGGAGACATCGGCGGCAAGTTTCATTTCCCATTTTACTTCATTCCTTTGGGAGCAAATCCTGTGGGTTATGGGGGGGGCGGTGGGGGGGGCTCCAATTAGATATACGCGTATGGAAATGGAGTGAACGGCCAACAGGGAAACCTGACTGACTGGTTTTGCAACAAAGAACTGCGGATGGGCGTAACACGTGGCACCCAGTGCGCTGAAGCCGACCGTTTGCACAGCACTCCGCCTTCACATGCTCCTCATCCTCCATGACCAGGGGCGGATTAACTTATCTGGGCGTGCAGGGCAGACGGCGTCATGGACGCCCAGTTGCTGCCGGTATAACCGACTCCTCCATTTTCCCCCCCCGAGGCGGGATGGAGCCCTAATGACTGCAGCCTTGGACCTCCCCCACCCCTTCAAACACACAAAAAAAAAATCAAACCTATCGCATAATGAACATGTCCACACAGGTCTCATCACAAAGTATGAGCTGGGCTTACAGAAGGTGGAAGTATGCTATGGATCCCACTCATATTCAGCCCCTAACACATATGCAAAAAGGCGAGTATGTGGAAGTTAGAAACTGCATAGAAGTTGAACAATAATCCACAGTCGTTTTTATATTCCTACAAATGATAACATTTACAGTCATATAATGCCCAGCTATAATTATGAATGCATGCGTGTGTATGGGCATGCCTGATGTAATCTGTCAATCACTTTGTTGTGTTTTTTTGTTGTGTACAAGCCTGAACAGCAGTTGAGACTTCATCTGCTAACGTGAGCTTTTGATTAACTCTGTGTGAAAGAACGTAAGGATACTCATGACAGTACCAGGACAGGAAGCCTGACCAGGGCGGGCTGCCTGTAAGCCTGACCAGAGCGGGCTGCCTGTAAGCCTGACCAGCGCGGGCTGCCTGTAAGCCTGACCAG
>JAABNY020000040.1:1764382-1782429 GCA_015164015.2 Brevimyrus niger | reverse complement strand
CCAGGGGCAGGTTGGTACGGAAATCCTCCAGGGGCAGTTTGGTACGGAAATCCTCCAGGGGCAGTTTGGTACGGAAATCCTCCTGTGCTTAGTTCGGCTGGAAGAATGACCAACGGTAACTTGACTTCAGGGTCCGAGGCAAAGGGAACATCCAAGTAAACCTACAATAAAACGTACAAATTAATCTCTGAAACGGAACAAAATTGAGGAAACGACATGAGAAATATAGCTGCGTGCAGCCATGAGGGAACTGCACAGACTACTTCCTTGACGTGGAAACTGTCATTTTGTCAAGAGTATGGGTGTACACACTCACAGGAAAATTTTATGTCAATTGACCACAGATTGGCCTGTTTGGCAAGTTTGTCTCATGTTTGGTGATGCTACCAATGATTTCATTTGATAGTGGCAGATGAATGGTTTCTAAAATCAGAAATCTGATCACTTTTGTGGAGCAAAGATCATCTGGGCTAAACTTGGTGATAGACTGGACAAAATGTGTGGCCGTAATTTTTTTTAAAACCTTTAAATAAAATCCAATATGGAGACCATACCAATTACGCTGACATGACTATCTCACATCTGTTAGCCTTAGGGCCTCCCACAGTATTACCAGACAAGAACTGCTTTTGTAAGGCAAACACATCAACGGTTACTACCGGTTGCCAAGACACATTTTTGCTTATTGGTGTAATAGCATTAATATTTTTTGAGCTTCCTCAAAATGGGATCCTTAGTAGAGCCCGACCGATAAAGGATTTTGAAGGTCGATACCGATACAAATATTTAATACATCACATTTTAATTTTAGAAACGCGCAACAAAACATTACCAGATTTCCCTAACATTAGTTATTTATGAGTTTTAACTAACATGATATGATAATGCATTTTAAAAAGAAACTTGTTTCTTTTATTGTCACAACAGAACTGAGGAACATCGAAATATACTGTCGAACACGGTTATTACGATTTTCTGGGGCCGGCAGATTTCTTTCGTTATAACAGAATTTCGTTATATGCATTTTCATGAAAGATTGCTATGTTTTATGACTGATCGCTAGGCACATGTAATATGACTGTATAAAATAACACTGACCGATCTAGTTCTGTCTATGAAGCAAATAAAAATTCATTGAAATATTTCTTTGGGGGAAAACAGTAGACATCATTATAGCCAAATTTTCGCTATAAAAGAATCGCTATATGTGTGTTTTCTTTAAGGAATATAACATTACTGAAGGTCGGGGATTTGGAATCGAAGCATTACCAGCGTGTTTTCGTCATAGGCTGAATCATAATAACCGTGCCCTACTGTACTAAAGTTCTGATAAATAAAATGTATAAAAATACAAACTTAAGATATGAAACGTAAAGTCCTTTGAACAAAAACAACAACAACCAAATCAAAGTTACCAGTTTAAAAAGACTTGGTAAGCTCCATAAATATAACCTTGAATAGGACTGGAGACAAATTCTGTTAAGTTCTGATAAATAACAACAGCAAAATATAAATTGCTAACAGTATATGAGGTAGTGTACTGAATTAGATCTGCTGGACAAACTATACAACGCCAACACCCATGACATGGTTGAAGGGTGTTTCGTCCGTTTTTATTTTATTTTTGAAATATTCATTTATCGGCCATTATAAATGCCAATACCGATGGTTTGGAAAATGCATAATATCGATAAATCGGTCGGGCTCTAATCCTGAGTCCATGTAGGAAATTTGGTTTTGTTACTCTACTCAGACCCTAAACAATGCAGCAGTCAATAGCAGCAGGTCCTGACTAGCAAAATAAATAATAATTAAGTAAATATTTAAAAAATATATTACTGCAGCAGCTGGATCACACTTGCAGTGGAACATCAGTGTTTTTTAGTATGACTGTTCCCTCTGCTGTTCGAACACAAACAATGCAACAGATCACAGCTCTGCTGGGGAAAGAACCATGTAATATCCGGATTGATACAGTCGGTGTCATGATGGTACTGAAACTTTTTTTTTTTTGCGCAATAACACGAAATCGGACATATCATTACACCCCTACTAGTTAGTAACACCAGGTATTTTTGTAAGAAAATCCAATGTGGCAGACTAACACCGCTGGGCGCACTCGAATGAAGATGACCCAAGGATTCTATGAGAGAAAGATCACCACCCCAAGACAAACGGTTCAAAAGTTATAAGCAAAAATGTAAAATCAAAATTTGGCCTGTTGATCGACCCCCTGATACAATGACACCTGGATACACTGAACCATCCTTTACAAGCATAATCCAGAAAGGGGCACGATGGGCCGCCACAGACTCCCTTGGCAGAAAGTTTAATTACAAAGAATGGAAAATTGTAACAATTACAATGGATGCCTTGTACCATCACGCCAGTCTTGTACAATCCCCGTGTGCCACGCCCACCTCGTCACCCAGTGTTTCATCCTGATTGTTCTCACCTTTATCCTGTTAATCGTAGCTTCTCCTGTGTATTTAGTTCGTGTCTCAGTCAGTATTCCCCAGTCCTGTCATTAATGTGCGCCGCCATCTGCCCCGTGTCTGCACAATAAACCCTACTCGTCGTGGATTTGCCTTCCTGCCTCGTCGTTCCCCCGCGAACGTGACATGTACCTCCTATGCGTGGCCCCTAAAACGATATACAGCCGGTTCGCCCTGGATTGCTTCACTCCGATGAGAATTCTCCAGTTTGGATACGCACCTTGAGGAAATACTCCACCCTGATGATTCCACAGTTGTGTAGAGAGGCCAGCAGATTCGGGGGGAGCTTCAGCACGAGAGTCAGGACCTGCGGCACGTTGGCAGGGATCGGCTCCCCCACATGCTTCAGGATGCGATGTGTACAGACTCTGGTTCTTCCTTGAGCAGAAAAACTCTGAATTTGGTCCACGGCGACCTTGGGTGCGAGGTTACGTGAAGAGCTGTTCTGAACATCCACTGTGACCTTTAATTCTTCTCCTGCAGGGGAATCCAAGGACAGAACACGTCCGTGGATGGTTTCAGAAAAAATATGGTTTCAGTGTAAATATAAAATATGAATCTATGCATAACTATAAGCATAGATCACACTATGTAACACATATTTTGTTTATGGATAGTATGTGTTATTTTTTAGTTGTTTACGTTTATGTCAAGTTCTGCTCTCCTGGTCACTTGTTTCCTTGGTAAAGTTGCAGTCTGACATCTAAGAAAATGTCACTTGAGCCCGTGGTATTTTTGACAGGAACAAAAGAACATACCAGAATGACACATCACAATCTTACTATTTCTAAAAAGATCAAAGTCACATTTAGGGAAAAGCATTTTTGAGGAACAAACAGTATTTTTGGGGTCTCTCCAATGTCTACCTGGCCGGTAAGCCGTCCGTTCGATATTCACACTGATGGCAGCATTTCCAGAGGTGAAGAAACTCATCTTCTTTGTGACAGTGCCATGCTGGGGTGACTGTGAGTGACAGGGCACAAAATCTCTTACTTACACCTGCAAAATGTACATTATCACTGAGAAAGTTCCAGGAACAAAAAGCTAGAAACCTGGAAGCTATTGGGGTGACAGGATTTATTATACTCAGTACAAATATGCTGGTTTCAGATGATTCATTGTATATTTAAGACCAGTTTGAAAGAGACCATAATGACCTGTACTACGGGGTTACTGGCTTATCAGGGTAACTTGTCTGAGTTAAGGTACCACCCTTTAAATGAACTTCATATTCGTTCACTTACATTTTGCCCAGACTACCTTAAATCCGGCAAGTTACCCCGATAAGCCACTAACCCTGCATTGTAGTACAGGCCACAGGTGTACAGCATCACCTAGTGGGCATTGTGAGTACTACACACCATTAGCTGAGCGATGCCTTCTGGCCTTGAAACAAAGGTGAAGGGGGATGCTGCATTACTCGGTAACCTCCAAGACCTGCTCAGCTTTGCCTCCAGCTTGTATTCCACTTTTCCATGATCTCCTTTAAAGGAACATGGCATGTTCCTGTCAAGGGAAGAAAGCTGAGATGTTTACGGAGAAGGTTCTGATCATAAACCCCAAATCCACAGTGTAGTTCTTACCCTTGGGGAATCTGAAATGTAAACGGGAAAACATGGCTCCCGGCAGGAAGGACAACCTCTGAAAATGAAATGGAAAATGTTAATTTTTACAATGTATAAAACTTCATATATTAATGCTATTACTTTAATTATTCTTGTAAAGGTTATAAGTCAATAAATTGTACACCTCAAAACCCCCCCGCCCCCCGAAGAGCTGGTAGAGGTGGCTGGGGAGAGGGAGGTCTGGGTATCTTTCCTGAAGTTGCTACCCTGCGACGCAAAGTTGAATTTCGGCTTACAGAAAGGGCAAAAAAAATGGTTGAAAGAGATAAGTCAAATTATAAGGGAGGTGGGTCCAAGCATTTAGAGGAGGTGGGACATAGACATCTGAATGGTTGGTCCTGCTTCCTCAAGTTGCTTGGGCCCGCATCCTCTATAATCTGATTGGTTATTTCTCTGAACCAATCATTTTTCATTCAAAACAATTCCCTCAGAACAATTCCCGCAAACGAATATCCCAGCGTGCTCGTAATTGTTGTTCGTGTTAAAAGAGCAACTCTGTGCAATTCCGCCACTCCTTGTGTTTCTGAGCTGCCGCCATCACGATGTCTCAGTCTGCCCGGGGCCACAATATGAATAACGTTAATTGTACAATCACGCCCTGGCCAATGGTTCAGTAGCAGTTATGGCTGAATTAAATGTGTACTTTTCATTAGTTTTACTATCCACGTCGATGTAAACATCCTTTTAGTCCGGGTCAGAACCAGTTTCATCTGCTGTGTAAAAACCAGGCCTCCTTTCACGTACAGAATAACACACTCATTTTCAGACAATAGGCCTACATTTAAAGTACCTTCTTGCAGGGTTGGGTTTTCTTTTTGCCTCTTTAGGAAGACAGGAGCACCCACGCCTCTGCCAGAAACGCCATTATCATCAGAAATGCCATTATCATTTCGCAAGTGCACCATGCACAACGATTCCCACCAGATAACCAGCTTGCGCGTCATTTGAAAGTCGCTTCTGGACAAAAGCGTCGACTAAATAAAATAAATGCTAATGTACTGGAGAGAATAACAACAGATATTATTATATCCACACATTTCCTTCTAATTTAAAAACTAAATAGTTTTGATAGTCATGATGAAATCATTTACAAGGACTGAATTACACGCGAGAATATCATGTAGACTTAGGTCCATAGGTTGCTTACACAAATAGTGTAGAGAAAATATTGTATTTCTCCAATGTGATTAAGAAATACGGGGAAATTTTTCCATTTCAAATGGACTGTTGGGGGCGTTGAATAGCCGTTTTTTGTTGTCAAACAGCGATACACTTTTGGTAAAGAACACCATAAGCTTGCGTCCAACTACACAGTAGCAGGGCTAATTAAATAGGTAACTAAATGAAATAAATAACATGCAACATGTACAGGGAGGATAACATGCAAACTCTGGGCACACACACAGAGACCCAGTGAGACTCGAACTGACAATGCCGTAACTCAACAGTGGCTACCACTGCAGAAAAACTGAATGGTGCAGGACCATTGATGTCGAAACTACACTTTTTTTAAGTGCTGTACCTAATTACGATGGTATATTTTGGTAATAATAACACTTTAAAAGAAGCACAACAACAACCAGCGTCCTCACCATTGCCCTTCTCCTGACCAGTGACCAGTTGTTCCAGCTTAAAGTACTTCTCTTTGGAGCTGTAGTATCGGGTTTTATCTCCGTGTCTCTCGCTCCACTGCACCTCGGCCTTTCCTTTCATTTTCACCCGAAGACCCTCTATCTTGGTCTCCTTCGACAGCACCAGCAGGACGCGGCCGGACACCATATCACCGGGGGAAAAGGTCTTCCCTTCATTTACTGCATCGTAATTCACTGTGATACTTTTAATTGAGCTCAGCATGTTTCCGAGTTTCTCTTGGGTCAAAGAATCAAATGTGGAGGTCGGTTAAGGTCTGAAGCCTGCAAATTCCTTAAAATCGGTAATAGTTATTACTAACTCTCTTCTCTTCTCTCACTTCTCCGACAAACACCAACGTTAGTTGTGGGCGTGGATCTGCATTCCTAAGTTAAAGAGCGGAGAGCGGGTCGAAACCGGAAATGCATGCCAAATGGTATAACTTCCCGCTGAAGCTGCCTTACCCAACGTCTCGGTATCGAAACAGTCTTCAATTTTGTAAAAAAAAAATTATTATTTTTTTTTTACAACGACGCGTTCTGCCCCGCCCCCTTTGATCTATAACAGCAACATGGTCGCCTGAAAACACATTCTCTACATATACGTTATAATATGAACTTTTGCAAATTACTAATTTTTATTGTATGCTACACAAGTCCAAGACGATATAACTTAGGGTAAAAAATATGATTGAAGCATAACAATATATTTTAAAAGTATAATACGTCTTGGATTTTGCTTCAATGTGAACGCAGGCTACATATGGCTTCCAACAAATGAATGCTTTATTTGCGACGTGGTAGATGCTCCAGGACACAGACTAAGAGTCTTGCCTGTATAGTAGGCCTACACATGTTAGGGGTTGTGTTTACTAGTAGCTCAGAAGGTTAGGGGTGGTGTCCATAATTCAAGCCCTAAATTAAATTAATTAAAATAACCTGAAAAATAATTATCTCAAAATCTCAAAAATGCTTATGCATGTGATCAGAGGGTCCATATATCAAGGGAACACAGTTAACCCTGTATTTTAGAAACTGGATGGATTATGAGATTTTAACACACAGTGTTACCTGTAGTGTCTGCATACAAAGGAGAAAACATTATTTATGTGAAAGTTAGGCTCGAAATCATTACCAAACAAGTAAAGCATCACCGCATTATATCAATCTTAATCCAAGTGTGTATTTATTTTCAAATACTTCATTTAAAAGATAGAGCCATTTTGTTTGTCAATTACCAACAATAGATAGATAAATACATCCAACCAAACATAAATACTTTATTAAGCCCGGAGGAAATTTTTTTGTTTGTCTGATTATTTATTAATTTACTTACTTACTTAAATACTACCCAGGGCTGTACTGGGATTAAAAATGGATCCTGGACATTGGCTATACTTGCATACCTGCCATTAATTTTGCAGACTGGGGAGGGGGGACCCACACAACAGATAAGTTTTGCCGACCACAAAACCACCTGCGCACTAGGAAAATGCTTGGTATGCCAGATGGCCAGTTCAGGCTTCAAATCTGTATAAATTTTATTACATGTGTTATGACAGATAAGATAAGAATTTATCCCTTTAAAGGCTCAATGTCTAAATCAATCATTTTGAGCTGGTTTGGCCCCATGACCTACATTTTCCTTTTGGGAATTAAGTCACAACCCAATTAAAAAGATATGAACCAAATTCATTTAAAAAATAATAAAACACGATGATAAAACATGTTTAATCATACATTGAATGTTCCACTATAAATGGTCCCCTGATCCACATTTTGGTCACAGACCAACAGTGCAGAAATGGTAGTCTGGGTGGGCAACCCCTATGATCCCACTGTAGTCTAGTTTTTATTAGACTACACGTAGTCAGCCAGACAGACCTCTCAACCAATGGCTTTATTGTGGCCGACGTCACTTTTCAGTTTTCTGAAGCATTTATGCTGCTTAAGTCTAACTGCACTGTTAAACACAGATGGAGAAAATGATCACATTTACTTAAGATGGTAAGTACTTCTCCAGATTTCTGCAAAATGAATCTAGGTTATATTATTCATTTAACAATCAGGGATTGGCTTGGGCTCAACAACAGCACATCGAAACCCAAGAAACCCCCGAACAGGTTAAAAACCTAGAACATTTACAAAACTCAATTTCCGCTTTAGCATAGTAGGAGACCGTCCTATGGGGTACTTTGTGGCTAACCGGGCAGGCCTCTGCTCATGATTCGCTACCAAAATGCGAGTGATATCTGTAGCGTCCAATGGAAAGGGCGAGATGTAATAATTGACACGCAAAGGCACCAATAAGCAGCAGATTCCGGGTCTGCGGCGGCTGCGCACATAAAACGAAATTTCAGACATTAAAGCACTACTGAAGAAGAGAATTGTTCCTCGTTTCCGAATATACTGTTCCAGGATCAGTGCGACACAGCTAAAAAGCGAGCAGTAGCCGGGGTAAGTACGAAAACCTCAGCTTGTAGTAAACTTCCCGTCGGATCCGAGTCCATGGAAGTGATCCGCAGGGCTGCGGCGGCTGTGCCATTAGCTGCGTTTTAAACACATTTGCTACGTCGAGCAGTATTAGCGCAACGCCGAGCTTCCTGACAAAAACACGCCGAAAGATGGAAATTGCACTTTGTTCACCCACGCACTGGTCTAGGATCAGTTACTCTGGTTGGGGGGGAGGGAGAGAGAGATTCAATTAACGGAACTTTTTGTTGACAGTTATATACATGTATTATTTATATTTCTCTGTGTAAATTGTTTTATATACCAGACTGCTTAGTCATGTAGTACACCGATAGCAGGGACTGCCTTACAGGGCGGATATAGCGCCTTTATGTTCTCCAGCCCACTTGGCTGATACATGACTCCTTCTCTGCATTGCAACTGGCATAATGGACCCAGGGTACATCACCAGGAGGGTCCCAGGCGCAGGTCTGCCAACCGGCTACCGTGTGGATGGAATGCGTTGGAGAGTTCGGCTGCTGAGATGGCGGCCAACTAACCGCCTGCTAATTACCACGTGGTCTGATGTGGTCCACGGCCCGCTGCGGGACGTCTGCCGTGGTTTAATGATGTCTGGTCGACTACTGCAGCCGGAGCTAAACCTAACTGGGCTGCAAGATACTGCGCAAATGACATTAATAGTACAGAATTGTTAATGACTGTAAGACCAGTAATATGCTTGCTTTACACAAGCAGTTATGTTAACATTAAATCTCATAAAGATATCCATACATAAACAGAATATAAATGCTAAGCCATATAAATATAATATATACATGTCACATGGCAAGACAAACATAAATATACAGTTATCAAACTGATTTTTGAGGACGATTGTGTAAATTGGAACAGAGGTTTGGCAATGAAGCAAAATATGCAATAAATGAATAGATTTATATGCAGGGTTACAGGCAAGCTGTGATTCAGGGTAGCCAAAAAGACACCCCAATAATAACCACAAAGAAACACTTAGGGGCCCAACTCTGCCTAGTCTGCAACAATAGGCAGTTTCTTCAGTTCTGTTAGGACAATTATTCAGAGCTGGTAAACAAGAGGAGGGAGGTGGTGCACATTGGGTACTGAGGAACAAGACTTAAGTTGTTATTCTCGTTTGTTGGGAGGAACACAATGAAATTAAAACAGTTGTGGCACAATGCAGGACAAAGTGCATTGCAATAAAAAGCGGAGAGTGCAATGCAGGAAGTGAAATGGTAACTGTGCAATAAAAATATGGTGCAAATAGTGAGGGCCAGCCATTTCCTGTCACCCTACCCTACCCTCTCCAATATGGGCCAAAAGAATACATTAACCTCATTGGCTAGCCAGTTATTTTTGCTGTCAAGGTACTTGCTTATGTTTGTTTTTGCTCTTTTTTTTCTTGAACAATGTTGAACGACAACAGTTAAACACGGCGAGAGGCTTTTAAGCGATAGTCCTAACTCTTAAGGGGAGAAAATGTCAAGATGTCTTCAGAGGAATAGAGAATAAACGCTGACCAGCAGCAGCATCACTGACCAGGAAGACGGAGGGGATGGAGGGGGACCCCAGCAAGGAGAGCGATGGCCTGCACGAGGTGCAGATGGTGGAGGTGGCCCTGGAGGCGCCGCTGGTCGAGATCGTGGAAGTTCTGCATAAAGCCCAGAGTGAAGGACTGGGCCAGGCGACAGTGGTGGCCCTGGGCCAGGCGACAGTGGAAGGGCTGGGCCAAGCCCTCGTCGCTGGAGTGAGCCAGGCACAGGTGGAGGCGGTGTCCAACGGGCAGGCCGTGGAGCAGACGGCGGTGAGCGCCGACGGGACCGGCCCCCTCCTGAAGATGCCCTTTGCTCAGGTGGCGTCGCTTCTGGACCCCAACATGAAGAGCTCCAAGGCGCTAAAGTACCAGATCCACTACGAGGAGGTGAAGAGGCGCCTGGAGGCGCCCGAGAAGATGTCGCTGCGCTCGCTGGCGGCCTACACCCGCGTCAGCCGCGGGCCGGCCAGCAGGAAGGCGCTGCTGGAGGCCCTCAGCTCGTTCGGGCTGTCGCCCAGCACCACCACCGCCGTGTCCAGCTCCTTCTCCAAACTGACGGAAGGTAGGCCCCCTTCGGCTCGGCCGCCCGGAGAACCGAGAGCTTCATACGATGGGAAATGTCTCCTGTCTTGTCTTCTGCGCTCCTCGTGTAATGATGGAGCGTGACCTCGCATTTCCAGGTGACACGGCCGCCCTTTGCAAGGACGTGAAGGAGTTTGCTTCCCAGTACATGGATTATGACAATGTGGCAAAGCAGCTGCTTCCCGAGACCAATCAGGTGCAACATTGGTCCAAAATCATCGAGACGAGGTGTGTTGCCATTTTCTTTGTTCTGTATGAGATTTACGAGAAACGGCCGAGGTACCGATCGAGTAGCTTTTCATGCCTCTTGAAGTTCTTGCGTGCTGTAGTTAAACGGAATGGAGTTCATCAGCTATTCTCCTTTTTTCATTTAGGAACTATCTCGAGGAAATGAGGAAGTCGTTCCATGACCCGGTGAACAGCAGGACGTTTAACAACGCGACTCACGGCTTTGGGGCCGGCATGATTGACGTGGCCTTTGAGATGATTGACCGTGTCATCGACAAGCAGATCCGGATCCTCTCGGGGGAGGTGGATCCCAAGGAGACCCAGGGCGGGGACACCAGGGTGAGGAAGCGACGAGCCAGGACCAAGAGCGACGTCAAGGCCAAGAACAGATGTGCCAAGGCCAAGAAGGAGGAGAGTCAGGGGGACAAAAAGACGAAAGCCAAGACCGGGAGCCGGAAGCGGCCAAAAGAGCCGGAGCCGGTTCCCGAGGCTCAGCCGGAGATCGAGAGCAGTGTTTTAACTCTGGTCTCTGTAGGTTATGAGACCATCTCCAGTGGTCTGGAGCCTGGAACGGCTGGTGTGGCCTAGCGAGTGTGCCCTAACCAGTGTGCACTACCAAGTGCGCCCTAGCGAGTGTGCCCTAACCAGTGTGCACTACCAAGTGCGCCCTAGCGAGTGTGCCCTAACCAGTGTGCCCTGGACCACAAACTACTTGTCCTTCCTGGTGGCACGGACACTTTTTAAAAAAAAAAAAATGTTTTTTTTGTTTTATTTTTCAGTCATTTTTCAGAAGCTAAATGACAAGTGGTTTCTAGTCAAGCTGTCTGGATTCAGAAACTTGCCTTTTTGTAATGTCCCGTTTGTTCTTTTAATGGCTGGTTTTGCTGCAGCTCGGAGACTCTGCCGTGTTATTTTTTTTACTCCCCAAAATGACGCGCTGCGGTTTCTGCCGGTGATGTGACCCGGTCCGTGTCCTGTTAGCAACACGCAGGTGGTGGTGTTGCCTTAGCGGGTGGCGTCTTCATGCATTAAAACACGCATCTGTGATGCCGGCTTATTCTGAATCCTCACACTCAATGTCTCTAGTTTGAAACTTTCATCCCGCAAAATATCTTCAGGTATCTAATGTTATAGTCGGGAAGAAACATCCACGAGACTGATGATGATTAAACTGGCTCTAACTGGGTTACAGCTAAATATGTTTCTGACCATGGATGTAATTTTTCTTTAAAAAAAAAAAAAAAATCAAATGCTGATTGTAAATCATATTTGTGGTTGTGAAAAAAAAGCCGGCCCGGTCCTGTGTGGTTCTGGGTAACCTCTTAATCTAGTGTTTAACTCGTATGAGTGCAGGGCCAGTTAGTTAGGTTAAGGACCATGTGGTTTTTAAGCAGGGATATTTCAGAACATTAAAAACATTGTTCACTCAGCTGTCTTATCACAGACCTGAGAGGCCAGCAGAATGCTTATTCCTAAATTAACCAGTGATGCGAGGTGGGGTTAGAGAATAATGCACTGAAATGTTGTTTTTCCTCAATGCCGTAATCTTGGTTGTCTATGAGCAACTGTGCTGAATAAAGCTGTTTTAAGACGTGCGTGCTTTTTACTCCTGTCACAATCTGTACCTCTCCAAGGGTTTGTTCTGGACATAAACAGCCTCTTGTCTGTGACTCATGAAACGAAAACTGTCCGTGATTAAACTGGATCTACGAAGGAAACGGAAATGCCGGCGACGTTGGTTATTTGGACATCTGTAGCCTGGGTCTCAGATTGGGTGACAAGAACGTCTGGAGCTCAACTGGGATTCGGAGTTAAGACGGCATCAGTGTAGGGTTAGGGAGAGAGAGAGAGAGAGAGTGTGACAAAGAGAGTGGGAGGAGCATGCAGAGGGAAGACAGGTGGTTGAAAGCCCAGAGGAGGGTGTTATTTTCCAAAGGAGCTGAGCATCTACCACGCTGCCCACACTATTAGCCGGACCCTGAGAGCAGGAGAATGGGGAGTGCAGAGGGGGCTCGGGACAGGATTCAGGCTTTGGAGGTCACGGGGGCCAAGGCCATGGGTGAGTTTACTTCTGTGGGGGGGGGATCCCATGGGAAGCTCAGACGGTAGGTATGTTCTTGTATGGGCACAGGCGGGAGTGTATCTCTAAACTAAGCTTCAAGGTAGTGTCACCCCTGCATTTCCCATAATGCACTGGAACCCACCGATTATAGTGCCGCCGACTGGGTAGCTGAGCGAAAGCCTTCGATCATGCTGTCTAGCCAGTCATGTCAGCTACACAGCTTATTAGCGATCTGTGAGAATACTTCTGATGGGGGATGTTTGCCAGGGTCTTTCACTCAGGCGGTGGAGGCCATCAGCGTCAGCACCGAGCTGGCGGTGGAGGAGCTGGCGCCCCACCTGGATGTTCTGCTGACAACCCTGCAGGATGGCAGTGAGCGGAGCGCCGCCCCGTGGCCTGCGGTGGAATTGCACGGATCTACATATGAACAGTTAGCCTAGCGCATGTCACGCCAGCACGCACGGCACCATGAGAATGACGGAGGTCATGGCAGCTCCGGCTTGGGGTTGGGGTTGGGGGTGGCATTTCCTGGCCCTCAGCTGGAGGGTTTGGACAGGGTATCTCACCGCTAGGTCCATACGCACGGGGTCCGGTAAAGTCCCATTTATCACTGCAGCCATCTCAAAAAACACTGCGTCTGTTCGGGTCTTGAATGAGGCGGCCTGGGAGAGTCCTGAAGGTCAGCAGCCTGAAAAGACAGAGAGACGCTAATCCGTATGTTAGCCACAGGTCAGATTAGCTTTAGCCATATTACGCCAACCCCCCCCCCCCCGCACTCCTGCCAGCCCCACGGTCAGCTGAAGGTCTTTCACAGATAGGCTTTCACAGATAGGTCTTTGCCAAGCTCTGAATATTACATTCTTAAATAATTCTGGCTTTCAAATTTTTAAAAGCATGCCTTCACACAGATACCATTTCACTGGGGCGCAAAACTGACCCCAAACCTGTGTCTGTCACTGTTGGAGCGCTAAGAAGTTTGTGCATTTATATTTGTGTCCAGCAGAGGGAGCGGCTGAGTGGATCGCAGCAAGTGGGATTCTGTGCACGCTGGCACAGATACTGAGGACAAGGGGCCCCCTCACGCTACAGGCGGCCCAGCTAGTTGCTGACCTGAGCGTGCATGGTAAGGAGGGGCTAGGAGGGGTAACCAATGAAGAAACCATTGGTTACCCCTCCTAGATACATATGGGTTGAGTACTTGTACTGGATTTGAACTTCTTCCCTACATTTACTAAGTAAGCTGCAAGCTATTCAGACAGCTGGTTAAAAACATCGGTTTTAATATAGAAGGACATAGGTTGAGGTCCCACAAGTGCTAAACAACTAGCAGGGACGTTGAACTGCAGAAAGCTGTGGCTGTCAGCGCAGGTCAGTGAGCTCCCCCTGGTGGATGCCAATTGAAAAGCAGCATTACGCGTCCCTGCAGCCTTTGTGAGAGGGCACTGCATCAAGGCGGGACTGGCACCTACTCTGCTGGGACTGCTGGCATGCGGAGACCAGGAACTGCTGCTGCACGCCATCCGGGCCCTGGGCAGGATCTGCCTGGGTGACTGTGAGTTCCTTAGGGCCACTGCAGAGCTGGTACCCCTGGCCTTTTCGATAGATAGAAACTATCTACTATCTAGTAGATAACCACACTGTGGAAAACCACACTGTAACATGAATGATTAGGCTTCAGTCTAATCTATTATAAATCTATTTCTGCATTTCAAATCCCATAACAGTGATGTGCTTCCCTTCACTCTCACAAGAGTTTTTCATGCATCAGTCACTATAAAAAACAGGAATTTTAATGTGTGTCTTGCGTGGCTAACTGGTATTACGCTAAATGTCTTCTGCATTAAATATTTAGGGACCCCCCCCCACCCCCCCAGACAGTCTTTGTTTTTGCTCCCTGCCAGTCAGTCAACATTTTCGTTGAAATTGGTTTTTGCAAGAACGGGGCCCGTCTGGGGCTCCCCGGGACTGTGCTAAGGTTAGAAGGATGACTATATTTCCGTAGCTCAGCGTAAATCCATCCAGCTGAAGCCATTTTGCCCGGATCTCGCAGACGTCCAGCAGGAGCTGCTGGTGCGGGGCGGAGCACTCCCCTCGCTGGTGGAGACCGTGCAGACACACCCAGAGAACCCCCTGCTGGTGCAGGCCTGCCTGCAAGCACTGTGCAGCCTGGCAGGTATGGGCGAGGATGGGGGCTTGGTGATGGATTGGAACAGGGTGGGGGTTCTTGGGGGTGATGAGTGTGTGTACTGGGGTACTGGGTTGTACTGGGGTACGCAATGCAGCCCACATGCCCTGCTGTCCATGGTGATGGTTGTGAGGCTAAACCAGGGTCCACGGGGTCACCACTCAGTCGCCGTGGAAAGGCTCCAGCGATGCTCACCCACAGTCTGGAACGCCCAGGCCAGTCGGGCCTCCCCCCCACGCTTTTCCTTCATACCCAGAGGTGTCTGCTCCAGGTCTTGGAGGGTGATTGAGCGCTGCGCCTGGAACGCTCCCAGGTTCAGCAGTCTGCGGTCCCGAGTGCTCCACACCTTGTTGTGACCGAGAGGCCTGGGGGAGGCCGGAGGTCACCACTCAGAGAAGCTGCAGCTTCAGTAGCCTGGAGACAGCTACCGGCGACAGGAAGTGGAGAAATAACGTCGTCCTTTCAGCCGAAAACCAGAAAAACACCGAAAGGGCCCCCAAACGTCAGACTGAAAGGGGACGTTACATCTGGGTAGCTGTCTGACAGCAGGTCATCGGGTGCAGACCATCTCCACCGGAGTTCACACGTGGTGGGGAGCTGACACCACAAAGTCTCAAAAAAGACCAAAAAGACCAGACAGGCTCAGCAGGAATAAGCTGACCAGGCTGTTTTTGCTTGCATTTTATTTTTAAAGTTTTTAACAGTTTATAATCTTGTATACTAATTGTTAATCCTGCAAAATATACGATTACATTGTCAACTGTACTTCTGTTCACAATTTTTAGATTACTTTATGGCTGAATACAGTTTAATCCTGGAGGACAAGACTGGAAGACTGCCAGGGCAAACATACTGTTTTTGTGTGTTTTTCTTTGTTAAAGTGATTTTAATCTTGCCCTTTGGTTGATACATGCACCGGATGGTACAAAAAGCCATTTTTTACAGCTTGTTGTAAAGTTTATGATTTCTGTCATGAGCCTGCCACACACAGCATTTTAAAATCTAATAAAGTTATACACTGGGGCTCAGGACTTGACGATGTCATTTGTAGCTGTAAGCTTCCCTCAGTGACCAAGCGGGCATATTGGGCCATATGTCTGGTCTGTGAGGGATGGCATTAGTCCGACATTTGGATCTCTTTCTCTGTGCTGTATGATGAGGGGCTGGGAGTGGTATCTGCATTCAGGGGGTGTGGTGTCTGCCAGGGGGCGGGGCCAAGACCATGCCATTTCCTGACCAGCTCCTGGGGTTTGCTGGTCATTTCACTCCAGTGCTCCAGCTCTCTGCCGCGGGCATACATGAAGGGGCCAATCACTACCAGGCCCACCGAGCCTATCAGGGGTACAGGAGGTGTACGATCAATAAGCTGGTTCAGGTCTGAAATGTGTTACAGTATTTTAGAAATGATAGTGTTTGTGATTTGATGTCAGTGTGTGATGTCATATTGTTACACAGAGGGCTCCGTGTGTGATGTCACTGTGTCATGTGATACTTACAGAGCCCTCCTGTGGAGGCCTGTAGCACCTCCAGACTCAGGCAGGCCTCATCCAGGTGCTTGGGGGGTAACTTGAAGGAAAGCCTCTCGCAGAAGGTGGGGTCTGCACCCCCCCTTACGGCTGCTGTCCTCTTGCGGGTTACGACCTGAGTGTGGATCTGCAGCGTCACCTGAATGCACATGCCTGTCCAGAGCACACGGGCCCGGATCAGTACCAGAGCACACGGGCCCGGATCAGTACCAGAGCTCACGGGCCCGGATCAGTACCAGAGCACACGGGCCCGGATCAGTATCAGAGCACACGGGCCTGGATCAGTACCAGAGCACATGGCCCTGGATCAGTACCAAAGCATACAGGTCCGGATCAGTACCAGAGCTCACGGGCCTAGATCTGTACCAGAGCACACGGGCCTGGATCAGTACCAGAGCACATGGCCCTGGATCAGTACCAAAGCATACAGGTCCGGATCAGTACCAGAGCTCACGGGCCTAGATCTGTACCAGAGCACACGGGCCTGGATCAGTACCAGAGCACACGGACCCGGATCAGTACCAGAGCACACAGGTCTGGATCAGTACCAGAGCACTCGGGGCTCGGATCAGTACCAGAGCACACGGGCCTTGGATCAGTACTGGAACTTAAGGGTGCCCTGGGCCCAGCGCATACTGAGCTTCTGGCTGTCAAGCAGAGGTGGGTCTGTGAATATTCAAAAAAACTCCAATCATTCAGTAATATAAACCCTAAAAACTCCCTGATCCGTCTCCGGTTCCCTTGGGGCCTGGTTACCCACCTGGATCGCCGTGTAACCTGCGCAGGCCCCGCAGCCCCCGCGCTCTCAGCACCATCACCGTCAGCCGCTGCAGGGGTGGGCTGTAGTTCAGGGACACCTGAATGTCACCGTGTTCGGAGCAGGGCTGTGCGAGGGCAGTGAGGGGGGGAAGGGCATCACAGCCTGTCTATCGACCCCATCGTGTGCCACTCCAGGGCCGACGTCGCCCTCTGCTGTCCGCTGGCTGTACCTGATCGTTGTCAGTCTCCACGTCCCTCCACAGCGCCCGGCCTGTGTGGTCTCGCAGAGCCCACTCTTTCAGGGGGTACAGGACCCTGCCCTCCAGATGGTGCTTCTTCAGGCCGTCCACACTGAAGAGGGACAGGCACAGCGTGCACTGGTCCAGGCGCTCGCTTGACACCTGCGGAGACCAGGTGCAAATGGCTGTTTGCCTAGGTGGGCCATTTAGGCTATGGTAAGATATTTAGAGATCTGCCTACCATACTCTAACCCTACATACCTACCGCACTCCCACCCTATCTATCCACCACATTCTAACCGTGTGAGCCTTTCGACCAAACCATTCTGGACCGCTGAGAAGCATCGTATTTAATATTATGACAATCTGAATGACATGCACTTTCATTTACTCTTTATAAAAATTGTAGTGAATGTTACCAAAATGTTACGTGGATAACTATATACAAAACACTGTCTGTTTTGACCACTAGAGGGAGACAAACACAGGTCTCCAGTGGTCTCGGGGCAGACAGTTTCAGTCGATGACGGATGCTCTGAAACTAGCAGTTTATCACAGTTAACTGGCGACTTCTCTGCCAGAGTGAGAACTGCTGCGGGTGGCGATTTCATGCTACAGGACAGTGTTTGGGGACACCCAGACGGTGCAGGTGTTGCTGCAGGGGACTGTCGGCCGAGCAGATGCTGCTCTCAGGGTT
>JAABNY020000040.1:1720222-1730929 GCA_015164015.2 Brevimyrus niger | reverse complement strand
ACGGGGGGGGGGGAAGACGCGCGCACGGGGAGAAGCTGACCCCCACCATGGACCTCCCTTCTGATTTAATGCTTGGCCAGCTTATCTACATCAAACGATATGGGTTCCTTTGGTCAGAGTCCAACATATCCAAATCTGAAAGGATATAGTGATGAACACGAGGGAGGGGGGAAGGAAGGGGCCAAAGCAAACCCCCAGCATGCTCCTCTGGGGGGGCAGAGTGAGGAGTCGGGGTCACTCCGGGTCATTGCAGCCGGAATCGTGCCGCAGAGCAGCAATACAGAATGGGACCTGTGATCAGAGGGCCGCCATGCTGCCCATAAGTGGGGGGGGGGTGTCAGGGCACAACTGTCACTCAGCTGGGGCCCTGCAGATCACTGAGGGGCCACAGGGTCACGCTGGACTCACACCTGTGTCCTGTATGGGGTGGGGGGGGGGATGACTCTGTCCTCTGGGGCCTTGGGTACAGGCAGAGTGAACGGTCCACATGCAAGAGGCTGAGCAAACAGCAAGAGGGAGGCCAACGCACAGGCATTGCTGGGAACCAGAGTCTGTACTGGGCTACAGGGCACATGGGCATCCCACAGTACTCACATCGTGGCTTGGGTACTCACGTCGGGGTTAGGGTTTGGGTACTCACATCAGGGTACTCTTTTACCGGAACGTAGAGCTTCTCCTGCAGCTGCGCCATGGGGCCCACGGCCTCGGGCAGTTCCGACGCCCGCCGTTCCGTGCTGCCATTCAGTGTGTCGTTATACATGTCCTTCCGCACTCTGCCGATCTCTGCAAAACAGCATTATGGGATAGGCACTTAGCCAGGAATACCAGGGAATTTACCAAAGAGCATCATGGGATAGGCACTTAGCCAGGAATACCAGGGAATTTACCAAAGAGCATCATGGGATAGGCACTTAGCCAGAAACACCAGGAAACACACCAAACGGCACTGAAATATACCAACAAATTAGTAAATCTCAGTAAGGGTCACAGATTCAGTGAGTGACTTCACTCCAGAGGAATGACAAAATGATGAGGTCACACAAGCAGGGCGCCCCTCCTCACTGCCAGGGCGCCCCTCCTCACTGCCAGGGCGCCCCTCCTCACTGCCAGGGCGCCCCTCCTCACTCCAGCGCTGTTCAGGGGGGTTTTCAGTTTTATGCAAATTCTCTGGGTCACCCCCCCCCCCCATTTCCACCTCCCCGCTCCTGTCACCCAGCAGCAGTGCTTGGTATTTATTCACATCAATTTCTCCAGCCTCCTGGTCACAGAAGGGTCACACGCTGAACACCCCGCCCCCCAGGAGAGCGTCTCCTCGGCGCACCTCCGGTAAACACCCCCGGAATGAGGCACACGCTGATCCCCAGTCAGTCCGTGTCAGTGGTGGGGGCACTGAAACCCCAGAAGGGTGTCTGGCGCCAAAGCGGGACTGTGTGACCTTCACACAACCTCAGCGGGGCTGGGAGGGTCTCTGGACGTCTAAGCGAGACACAGCGGCTGGGACAGCCAAATAAAATCTCCCCCACATGCGATATGTGCTGTGCGTCCCCCCCCCCGCGCGCACGCGCGTGTCACAGTGCTAACACCCTCTGTGCCATGACAGTGCCTATATGCACAGCGAAAGCACAAACAGACCAGCCAAATCTCCAACCCCTGATTCGGTTTGCCCGAAATCTCTGTGGTGTCCGCCCTGGAAGATCTCTGAAGGTCTGGACAAATCGCCTGAACACGCGTGACTGATATGCAGAGGCGTGGGGTCCGACTGCAACCAAACGGACCCGAACTGGATCTACACTGGACCTTCCCCCGGGGGGAGAAATGAGGCAGCATCTTCTACGCAAACACCCATTTAATAATAATAAACGACTACTTGAACCCTGCGGAGAAATTCTCTTTTTGCTGACCCCATCTTAGTCTCCGGGATGCACATGCGGGTGAGGCAGGCTTGGCAATGACGGGCACTGAGCCACACGCTGCCTCCAAAGGCAGGAAGCTCCCTCTCTCTCCAACACGTATCAAAAAAAAAAAAAAGAAAAAAGAAGGGAAAAGCGATTCGTCCTGAGCTGTTTGTCAGCCTCCAAGCCGCCTAACATCATTACAACGGACAATCAAAAACTGAACCTCCAACTGCTTTGCAGAAGATGCCGAGGGCAGATGTGACACAAACAAGGTTATTACACCCAACAGAGGCCCTGGGAACACAGAGATATAAGAACAGAAAATTTAACAGCTCCAGTCAATTTCCCAGCAACAAAGCGATAAAAGCTCTCTCCTCTGCTCAAACACGGCTGGCTCCTCTTTAAAACCCAAACATATGGGCTAATATCATGGCATCATAAGGCCCAGGAAATAAACTCGCGACAGAATAAAACCCACAGCGGGTCTCGCCCCCAATCCCAGACCGGCGCGTCGGCCCAAAGGCCCGCTTTAGGACTGTGAATCCGGAAGCACAGCGACTCCGATATGCGATCCTGAGGGCCAGCTGGACCGGGAACCAGGTAAGGGACCCAGAAGCGGGGCGCAGGACACGCGCTTCAGAGTGACAGACAGCAAACGAACAAACGGCAGACGAAAACCAGCTCTGGGGTGGAGAAAGACCCCGAGCTCAGCGTCCAGGCAAGATAAGGGGGGGGGGGGGTGCAGCCCCATGTCCACCCTGGCCACCCAGGGAATACAGGCACACACACGCACACATGGGCACACGCACACACACACACGCACACGGCAAGTGTGTTCCTGTCGTCAGAGAATGTAAGATCTGCAAGTCCAGCAGTCTGAGACATCAGATGGTCCCCAAACCACGCTGGCGTTCAGAAGCAAACATTCACCCCCAGGCCACCTCCCTCGAAGTCGAGGCCAGCTGAGGTGTCCTGGGGGAGGGACACATCAGCGGTGCGGGTCAATCGCCTCCACCCCACCCCCTCAGGTGATTTTATTACAATCATCACCCTCCTCACCACCCGCATTTTAGCCGGATCCCTCCCTTTTACATCAGAGGTTAGGTGGCCTTTGTAATAACATCAGAGCTAATTTCCCAGCCGGCACCTTCGTCAGTCTCATACAGCCCCTCCCACTCCGCCCACAGGCTGCTGATCCCAATAAGTCACCGTTTGGGTCTGAAGTTGAATCCGGAGGGGAATGGGGGGTGGGGGGGGGCGGGCAGCGAGAGCGAGGGTTCAGCCAGAGGGAGAAAGGCCAGGCTTCAAACAGGGACGCCATCTGGACCACCATTGCCCCTCACTTTTTACCGTTCATCGGCTCACAGACCCTCTCTCTGTGAGCATGGCGCCCCCATCAGGCCGTGGACGGGACCGCGGGGTCTGCCAAGAAGGTCCACCAACTGCATTTTGACACAGGGCAGCTTTAAATGTGAGATGGCATTAGTCAGCCATAATAATTTTTACAACAACAATAACAATAGCTATAAAAACCAAAAAATATAATAATATTACTATTAAATTAACAACAACAACAGCAGCAGCAGCATTAGCAGCAACGGAACCAGCGCAAACAGGAGCTGCGCACGGCGTCATTATAAATGCGACGGCAGGTCGGAGACGCCCGGGGTTACAGAAGGCAGGCTGGCTTCATTCACGGGCTAAAGGCATCCGGATGGATGGCTCTGTGTCCCCACCTGACCGTACCTGGGCAGGGGAGGAGCTGTCAATCAGCAGGCCGCCCCCCGACCCCCGACCCCCGCGCCCACGCAGATGGGCTGTCGGCTCGCACCTGCCCCAGGACCGCCACGCGTGAATAATTCATGAGACGCGCGCCTGGGTGGGACCGGGGCTCCGGGTGACGGGCGCGCGAGGCGACGCCCCGCATATCAATGGTGGCTGTGGTGAAGAGCTGCTGGGGCCTCCGGAAAGGCCCACCCCCCCACGGAGACACTCGTAGCTGCCTCACGGGGGGCACCGAGGAGGGGGCTGCTAGCCTAGTCTGTCGCATGCATAAATGGGGGGGGGGGGGTGTTACCTTTTAAGGCTTTAATGACCTCATCACTGATTATTACGACGCTCCGCCCCCTTAACCACGCCCCCAGTGCATTAAGCACTGCGCATCACAAAACCGGTGCCAAGATGTGCTTTCTGTCTGCTCCAAATCGGCAGCTGCGGCAGGCCTGTCTCACTCCGCCCCTTTCGGTCTGCTCCAGGTCCTCGGAGAGTACACACAGGTGGACGGACGGGGAAGAAGGTTTGGGAGGCCGGCACAGTTAACCTGGCTGGTTCCGGATCATTCCGTGGACCGTCCCTGAACGCTGATCGCATTAAAGACACCAAGCGGTCAAATATAAATGTTGTAGGACGACAGGAATCAGAGAACCATAGAACTGATCAACCTAACCCACCAGCAGATGGACGTGGAACTGCGGGGGCCGAGTCTGGCCTGCGTGAACACGGAACGCACAGGGGACCCAATGTGTTAGAGTACCAAGGGAAGAGCAGCAGAGCAACACAAGTCTGACTCAGGGGAACCTGCCACAGGGGAACCTGCCACAGCATCCCCAGCTGCGGCGGACCTTCAGAGATGTGGGTAAAATGTGAAAAAAATGATGATTTATTGAACAGGCATCAAGGTCTGGTAAGACAGGGACCTGCAGCTCTGTACCAAAAAGAGGGAGCTTTCAAGATCGTGCCGAGATGAGCTCTAAGAGACACCTCTGTTATCACCAGCGTGCATGGACTTCACAGGAGGAGGGACCTTAAGGGGAGGTGTCATCACCCCCCCAAGCGGACCTCCGGCAGATAACCGGCACGATGACCAAAGCAGGCAGACGCCAGAGAGCGACGGGAGCGGCCGCTCAGACTGAGGTTAATGCCTCCGACGACAGGCAACCTCGAGTTGAATCGATTATCGTGCGTCACACAACGGCGACAGTATGGTGATGTGGTATCACAGCCTCCTTTCAGCACAGATACACAGGAGGCAGCCTCCTGGAGAACATGCCGGATGGTGCGGGAAGGCAGCAGTATGGAACGCCGTCACGCAGACGCAGCCACGATCCAGCACTGACCAGCTCCAGAATGATCCACGGATCACAGGCAGCAGGGCCAAGGGGAGGAGCTACACAGCACAGCAGCCAATCAGCAAAGGCTAAGCCCCTCCCCAGTGTGCTGCCTCTCACTCATAGGCCACGCTTGCCCCCTCGGTCCCAGGGGCTGGTCGCAGTGACCGCAGGATGCAGGTGCTCCTGCAAGCGCCCCGGAGACGCCGCTGAGATGCCAGCGACTCATTTATCTGTTTCGTTACACGAGATGATCAACCTCAGGAAGTGCGGAGCGTCGGGGATCAAGGAAACACGGTCAAAACAACGGCGGCGAGAAGAAACCGTCCAGAGCTGTAATCATGTGATCAATTTCACGGTCCAGTGGAAGCCACTGATAGGCTGTGGAGCAACCCCCCCCCATCCCACCCCCTCGGCCGAAAAGTGCAATCAAGTGTGGGAAAAAAAACCCAAAATAATTTAATGGTTATTTTCAATTCTGCAGGAGAACCAGCTTGGTGAAAGACATCCGTGGCTGGCAGGCGGAGTGGGGCAGCTGATGACCACTCTTCTGATTCATGGCCAGGCTCCAGGCGGTGGGGGGATAGGGGACAGAAGCCCAGAGCCCGGAGCTGCCGTCCAGCTCACACGCTGGAGGAGGACTGCTGGGGTAGCTACCCTGGCCCATTTACACCCTCCGCGGCAGGACTTCCTGTTACAGGCCCGACACGGCTCATCGCATTACCTCTCTGCGCCACAAGGGGGGCGTGGGCACGGCTATGTGGCACCACACACTGCCAAAGAAACACAGCACTGCAGTCCCACTTACTACTGGGTTCTTCCTCTTATTTGTATTATGATAAACTTTAAAAATGGTCCTGAGAAGATCCCCCCCCCCGGGAATGATAAGTTCATCTCATTGCATCTTCAGGTGGCTGCAGAAATACTCACAGGAAGAAAATGACGATTTAAAGAAGTCGCACGGCGGTCACAACTAATTTCGAATTCCTCCCTGGAGTCTCTCTCCAGCGCACCCTCCTTCCCAAACGTGCAAAATGTCGGCCGCACCCCGGCAAGAGGTCAGGGCCGGAGCCGCACATCTGCGATCCGGAGAGGCGGGCCAGACCGCCGCGGCATGCAAACGCAAGCACGGCCCCATGGGATTCTGGGAAAGCCGGTCTGCATAAAAAACGAGAAAGCAGCGAAGGCAGAGCGAAGCGAGTGGCCGGACCACGGAGGACGCGTCATTAAAGAAAGCTAAACAAAGAGAGAGGTGCACTTGTTCTGCGATTCCTGCTTGGAGGACGTCAGCTCCCATAATGCCTTTCCCATAAGGTCTTCTTAAAACGCCACGCACGAATGACTACCTCCTCCTCGATTTTTATGACTTACGAAGTCTGCTTTTGCTTCCTACCTTCAGATTTCTCTGTTTAACCTTCGCTTTCTGCAATTTTCTTTTCCACAGGGAAAGGGGGAAAAAAATCATGGTTTAAGCAGCATTTTGACAGAAAAAAAAGGGCCGTAACCTTATCTTCTCACCACCTTAATGTTCAGGAGGCCGCAAGAATGCTGAGGTTCCCAGCCCTGCTAACTGAACCGTAATGTCCACAGAACCTTCCGGGAATAAAGCATTATTACACTGTGTTCCTGGGCTTATATCCGAGAAAAATTAGATTCAGCCAGGAACGACTGGGCCTCGCTAATTATTCAGAGCTGTGTGTGAGCAGCGTGTAAAATGGAAAGGTGTAAATCCCACTGAAGAAGGGGGGGGGGGCACAAGACTGGCCTGTGGGTGTGCGCAGCTCACCCTGCTTCCAGACCTCACCCCGGGTCAGCTTACCGACTCCAAGGAGGTTCACCACCACCCCTCCCCCCCGTTAGAGAGTAAGCAACGAAATGTGGAAATGAGACAGTGCCATTTTGGTCAGTCTTATACTAATTCCTAGAAGACTAGATATATATCTTACGATATATATATATATATACATATAAAGGTCTCCAGCATAAGGCTCATTCTTAGGATGTTGAACATGAAGTGAAAAGTGTTGGACAGGACCAACTCAGTGCTCACAAGAGTGCATCTGTGTTACTGTGTGTGTGTGTGTGTGTGTGTGTGTGAGACGCTCTGTTTGTGTGTGTGTGTGGTTCTCTGTCCCTTGCCAGACACTCTCCTCAGTGTTCACAATCTGCGTTTGAGTAAGCAGAACACGAGTGTGTACTCTCTCTCTCTCTTTCTCTCTCACACACACACACACACACACACACACACAAATGAACGACAGCATACATTTGCTCATTCACTAGCGCGTGTGTATAGGAATGGGAGGATGGGGGAGCCTCACAAACCCAGCTGTGCGTTTGTCTCGCCGGTCAGGAATGTAAGCACAGATGGGTCATTCTCTCCTGAGGAGAATGGGTCGCTCGTGGCAAGAGAGCACCACACCTTAGCCTCAGTGATCCTGACCAATCACACATGCTGGCCGCCCACACCCAGCCAATCACACGCGCTGGCCGCCCACACCCAGCCAATCACACGCGTTGGCCGCCCACACCCAGCCAATCACACGCGTTGGCCGCCCACACCCAGCCAATCACACGCGCTGGCCGCCCACACCCAGCCAATGACACAGCAGGTGTTTACCCAGCACATGTAGCGATGAGCTATTTAATTCCACTCAGTCCCTGTAAGAGTCTGGCAGAGTGGCTCGCAGATTTGGAAAGCAGTGGGTCTGAATCACAGACAGTGCCCTGCAGTGGTGATTTCAGGCATGGCAGATAGATGCACCTGAACACACTTTATATTGATCTGTGTGGGGGGGCTGGAATATCAGTCATGTCCCAATGTGTCTCCCTGGGAAGAGTGAGCAAGAGTGTTTTTTGGGGGGGGGGGGGGGGTACTCTGGGGCCCCTCCCAAAGGAAAAGGGCTGATCCTGCGGATAAAAACCTAACAAGAGCCAATGCAAATGCGGTCAGGGTCCGTCCAAACCAGAGCAGGCGAGCCACGGAGCAAATTCCTCCCCAACTGTCAGCCCTTACCCTCCCCAGCAGTGGGCGATTGAAGCAGCCAGTTTAGGGCAGGGAGGGGAAGGGAGGGGAGGGGGGTTACATTCTCAGTGCCGAATTAACCATTTAGTCAGAATTCCTTATTGTCATTGCTGCAAAAAAACTTTGGCTCACTCTTAATAGCCTCATCAGTACACCACCAAAGACATGTCAAATCAGTTAGAGACACAAGGAGACCCAATAAACAACAACAGCAAACAGATAAAAGTGTCGTTTGTTGCTAAAAGGCAGGTCCTGGGCATGTGGCGTTTGCCGGCAGCTGTCGTGGCATCTCTCCTTATTCCTCGCCTTTATTTCCCTTACTCAGGCAGTGTTTACCCTGAACAGAGCGGGTCACACACAGGCGGTCAGGGCGCCTCTCATAACCAGCCAAGTCGGCCATTCTCACCCCGCTTCAAGTGAAATGTATGTAAATTGCTCAATAACAGGCTGTCCCAGCGCCGATACACTGATCCGGACAGTCCTCCCCTTTTGCCTAACAGGGACCCCCTCGGTGCTTCATCCGGCCCGAATGACGGAGGTCAGACCGCTCTTATCGCCGGACCCCGGCCAGATTACAGCATGGGGCGAGGGGTGTTCACAGAAAAAAAAGCTTTTTAAGTGACAAACACGTCCTCTTGTAACGGGGCGGGGGGAAGCATGTGCGGGTAAAATCTCAGCGCGAATTAACGGCCGGGCTGCCGCAAAAATAGCATGTGTAATAGTGGTGGCCGAGATGCTGCCTGGCTCGACTTTTCCAGCCGGGAAGTTGGCGAAGACTCCCGATCATCAGCCCCCCCGCGCCGACTCGGAAAACCGCAAGACCTGTTGAATACTAGAGATAACAAGTGTAGCGCGGTTCCCAGCGTAAACACTCCGTCAGCCCGGTGTATCGGGCTCCCGACGCGGTGACACCCCCGCAGAACGGGCAGTTTGACCCCCCATAGCGGACCACACGCAGAAAAGTAAGCAAGCCTCACTAGGGTCTTGTGAGAAACAAATAGAAGGAATCTACAAAAACAGCAGCAGAGCCGCCGCCCCCGCCGGACAGCCCCGCGTCCCGCCCGCACGGGAGCCGCTCGCACCCCGTCTCACCCTCGTCCAGAAGCCTCTCCAGGTGGTTGAAGATCCCGCAGAAGTTGGGCAGGCTGCTCATCAGTTTCTTGTCGTTCATGAGCTGCATTAAATAATCTGGGGTCGGTTTCGGCTTCTCCTTCGCTTCCATTTCCCCAACCATATTTCAGCTTTCCGATCAAAATACAACGGCGACCAAAAAAGGAGGAAAAAAATGTATAAAGGTGCGAAACAAAAACGTATAAAACAATACAAAACCTGTCTGGTCTCTTCTTAATAAACAGCGAAGTCTCTCTTTATACCAGGAGTCTCTTTCTTTTTCTTGCCAGTTGATCCCGGGTGAAAAGCAGTTCTACGGTACCGAGGCGGCTCGGTCGCGCTGTTCCGTAATGATTCCTCAAGTCACATAAAAAGAGTAATAAACTCCCGCATGCTGGTAGCTTTCAAAGCGTTTTCGTTGTTTTAATTCCCCGAAGTAACGCTCTCCCCTTCCCTCGGCGTGTGTGCAGCCTCTCCCCGGCTCGCAGACTCCCACACTTCGCCGTGTGTGTGCGCGCAGACCGCCTCCCGTATCCCCGCTTCTCTATAGCGGCCCCGATGAACGCTCCGCCTGGGTCTCCGGCCACCGGGCCGGTCACGTGACCGGGCTGCGCGGCGCGCCTCCGCGGGGAGTGGAGGGCTCTGCGTGCACGCGCGTGGACTGGGGCTGAGGGGGGGCGGGGGGTGCAGCCTATCTACGCATTACGGTCGGCTACCTGCTTGGAGGTGACCTACATGCTGAAATGCGGAGCGCTTGCTGTTGGTAGACCTTCCGAAAGGTCCGGAGGATCAAACCGCTGAGTTTAAAGTTTCCACTTCTCTGCCTCGCGTTTGTGTTTTGTATGTATTCGTCTAAATTTGTGTTCCACTTGTTTCTCCGTTTGCTGAATCTCACACTTTTGACATTAAGTCAACTTAAGCTATTTTTATTCCGTTTTTCCCAAGGAATCCCCGTGTTAAAAGATCACGAATTACACAGCTCCCTGTGGCATTAACGAAGCGTGCCTTCTCCGCAGAGCCACTCCGCAGAGAGTGATACAGACATTGCGATATTATATTCTCCCCTCTGAGTGTCTGCACAGTAACTTCGTAGTGTAAGTGACTGGCATTGATTTCGTAATGCTTATCACCATTTTGTTTTTGAACACGGTCAGCCGCTGTGGACAGCCTTTTCATCTTTCAAGTAAAGTTAAAGGGCTCTTGCAAGACGCAAAGACAGACACACCCTAACTATGTCTGCTAGAAAGGCCTCAGACAAAACGCGTTCCTGAACACAGGAACCCAGAAAACAGGCTGGCTTGCACTTGTCACAGAGCCTTCTTCTTGCTCTGCCAGTCTCGTTCTCTGTCTCTGTTCATCTCCTCCCTTTTTTGCCCCCCCCCACCCCCCCCCATATTATTCACCTCTGTACTGGGATGGCATGCAGGCCTCTGTGCAACCGTGCTCAAAATAAAAGCAGCCTATAAACGCATGGAACTAGATCTGGAGTGCGCCCAGTCTGTCTTAATACCTACTGCCAAAGGATTCAGTACCATCTCCCACTCGCAATTCTAAGCTGAGCCAGGTCGGG
>JAABNY020000040.1:1659594-1688287 GCA_015164015.2 Brevimyrus niger | reverse complement strand
GGGGAATAAAGCCCGAGCAAGGAGAGGAGCGGGGAGTACAGCCCGAGCAAGGAGAGGAGCGGGGAGTACAGCCCAAGCAAGGAGCAGAGCGGGGAATAAAGCCCGAGCAAGGAGAGGAGCGGGGAGTACAGCCCGAGCAAGGAGAAGAGCGGGGAGTAAAGCCCGAGCAAAGAGACGAGCGGGGAGTCAAGCCCGAGCAAGGAGAGGAGCGGGGAGTACAGCCCGAGCGAGGAGAGGAGCGAGGAGTACAGCCCAAGTGAGGAGAGGAGCGGGGAGCAGCGGGGCATCCTGATCTAGATTCAGCTGCAGGTGCTGTGGAGGGGGGTCGTCTGACCTCTGGGCCTAACATGGAGCCCAAGGTTCTGAGAAATGAAAAGGGTCAGTGGCACCTCAGCGAAGTGGTGGCTTTTACCACTGAGCAGCGATGGTCCAGACGCAGCCTAGGAGAATGACAGGGGGACACTGGTGCTGCCATTAAGATGCCCGCTCTCCGTGAGCTTCAGCTATCCGCTCTTTCATCTTGGCTAAATGCTAACTGAAGCATCATTGGATAAATGCTAATGAAGAGAGAGGTGGGTCCGTAAAGCTCAAGATTTGTGGGATTATCTACACTTTATGCATTCAGCAGACACTTTTATCCAGACTGTCATGCATATTTAAGAAAGCAGGGTCACCGGGCCCTGGAGCAGCTGGGGGTTAGGGGCCTTTTCCAGGGGCCCAACAGTGACATCACCCTGCAAACCCAACGTCTGACCTGGCAGCCAAACCCCCTGAGCCACACACTGTCTGTCAATCACTCCCGGGTATTTAAGCCAGCTGGTGGTTTCATTTCTGTTAAATAGTAATAATCCCACACAGCAATTCCACCAACCAATGTGTCTGAAACTTAGCTGCTTCTCAGAACTAATGAAAATACCCATGAAATGACTACAAAGCAAATGTGATGTGACCGTGTAAAAGAGCGATGGTGAGAGGAAGGCTGTCTCTCAATGCCGAGAGCGCTGAGGTCGTGCTTGTGCTCTCAAGACCAAGTCCTGCTAACTTGGGCTGCAATGAATCACGGGACTGGTCTTGCTTTCCAAGGACGCGACTCATGTACCCTTCATATTTGGGACGGCAAGAACGACATCTGGGGATTTTTACGGCTCTCCATACTTCCGTTCTATTGGAACTGGTCTTTGGCAGTGGAAGATGTCATAAAACGTGTACACGAGAACACAAGTATGGTCAAGTATGCGTACTGAGAAGCGCCCAAAGTCTAGTTGGCTATGTGCCATATGGGACGGGATTGGAAATGGTAGTATAGTGGTTAAGAAGCTAAACCCCTAGGCAAAAGGTGGTGGGTTCAAAGCCTAGCATACGTGCTTTCAGGTGCTCTCAGTCTTCAAGAGAGACTTTGTGCCTTGACAAGAAAGGGAAATACTCTGAAGCTGGGTTACACGCTTGCTTCTGAGCTTGAAGTTCTTAAGGACTTAATGACGGGCAGAGCAGCCAGATCTGCGGCTGAAAGCTGATCACCTCCAGGACGTCGAGCAGCAGCACCAGTGCGCCGATGCTGCTCATCATGCCGCCGTAGTAGGAGAGCAGCGCCTCCCTGCAGCCACGCCTCCAGATGTTGAGCTCCTCGCTGCGGTGCTCGTAGCTGTAGTGGGCGGAGTCATTGGTCAGCTGCTGCTGGATGCAGGGCCGCGGGGAGCCGGGGTTGCAGCAGCTAAACGGGACGCTGTCCATCAGGTACTGCCCCTCCACGTTACTGCTGATGCGGCTGTGGGGGGGGGGGGCAGAGGCCCACGTCATTCCGGAGAACAGGGGCAGCATGCAGCTTGACTGGCGCTACACGCTGACTAGCACGTCATGGTACTGACAATATACAGCACTACACGCTGACTAGTAGTCAGTGGCGTTGTTGATCACCACGCGAACCACTCATTTGCATGGGTCCCCCATGGATTTAGAGCCCTCTGTTGGCCACAAAGAGTCACTGCATTGGGGGCAAAGTGATTTTATTTTTGAGTGGTGGTCCCTGTAATAATGAGTGCTGGTCCTTAGCAGCACAGTAAACCAAGCATCAGGCCTGCCATTCCAGAGCGCTGATGCTTAGAGGCACACTAACCCACGCATCAGGCCTGCCATTCCAGAGCGCTGATCTTTAGAGGCACACTAACCCACGCATCAGGCCTGCCATTCCAGAGCGCTGATCCTTAGAGGCACACTAACCCACTCATCAGGCCTGCCATTCTAGAACGCTGATCCTTTGCAGCACACCAATCCACGCAACAGGCCCGCCATTCCAGAGCGCTGATACTTAGAGGTACACTAACCCACACATCAGGCCTGCCGTACCAGAGCACTGTTTGGATATCACAACATCCAGAATCCCAAAATGCAATATTTTCCGGAGACAGAGGTGACAGCTAAACTTCTCAGCTCAGACTAAGAATCTCTGCCAGGAAATGTATTGCTGTCAGGCACCGACTCAGACTAGTGTGTCTATTAAGAAGCTCTTTAGTTGTAACGTCGCATGGAGAACAGAGGCTGGCTTGTGTAGGACGAGGCGCTGGCATAGGCGGCTGCCTATGTGGCCTGACCAGCTCTCCATCCACCTCTGGTGCTTAGAGTCAAATCCAAATCTGAGAAGCTGGTGTTCTTCAGGCCCATCAAACAGACACAGGCACAGAAATGATGAAGCACTTAAGCAGAAACCGACCTGGTTTAACATCATTTAAAAAAAAAACATTAAAAAAACTTTCTCAACTGAACAGAAGGGTAGAATTTAAACTTTATGTCCTTCATTCTAAGAAAATCCCAAAACAGCAGGTTTTAATTAAATTGGCTCATGGCTACACTGCAGGCAGCAGACACACCGGTACAGACCCCCCCTGCACGTGCAGAACATCTGCAGTTTGGAGTCATTGTCTGTACTACTATTACATGACAATGGCCATTGTTTCTAAAGTGTAACGCTGTGGGTATTTGTGCTTCTGACCAGATTGAAGCTTAATCAATCTCTTCATTTATACACACATACATTATTATTACTTTTATTCTTGTTTGTTTTTTTTTAAGATGTCGGTTGTATTAGAGTGTCGTTATATTAGAGCCTTCATATCACAGTGGTAAATTTTATGATGATTTTATAGCAGGGGTGTCAAACTCCATTCCTGGGGGGGCAGAGCCTGTGGTGGAACAGTTCTCTCTGTGTTCCACCAGAAATGATTCAGCTCAAGAGCCGTGTGGTAATTAGTACAAGGAGTTGAACCAGGTGTGTTAAATGAGGGTGAACCGAAAACTGTGCAGGGCTCCGGCCCCCCAGGACTGGAGTCTGACGCACCATCCTCAAAGGGATCTCAGCATCATCTGGAGCTGCAACAGATTATACTGCTGCACAAAAACCAGGGAAGATTTTAGTATTTTTATACTTAATACAAAGCAATATCTGCTCCCTAAATCAAATGCAGCTAATAGAGTTATTCAAAAGTCAGGATATGCTTCTATTGTTATTAAGCTACGTCAGTAATAAAAACGTATTTAATTAAGAAAACGCATAAATCAAGAATTGATATGATCGTCATTCGATGGCACTTTCAAGGACATACTGACAAGGCCCAAGAGATGGCCCCTCAGTCACCACTCACTCTTTAACCTCTTTGGAGCTAAAATCCAGGTAACGGTTGCTGATCCACTGGATTTCAAACCAGTCCTTGTAGTTGTTGTTTCCACAGCAGTGGAACTCGATCTGTGTCAGATCCAGCGTCCTCTTCATAAAGCAGCGGCCCGGAATGTCCGTGTCCTTGTAGAACTTCATGCTGCTCTTCAGGCCTTCAGCCAGAGTGAACTGAAGGGAGAATCTCATGGTGAAGCACAGAACCGCCGTGAAGAAGAGGAGCACGTCAAAGAAGACGCAGCCAATCAGAAAGGGCCTCAGCAGCGGCTTCCACTTGGGGAACTTGGCGGCGTCCAGCGAGTCGTAGGTGATTTTCCCACCGAAGGCATTGATGCAGCATCCTACCAGCCCCACCAGGATCAGCAAGTTGGGAACAGAGTGGCTCTCCTTGTTGTCCATCATATCGCTCCGCTTGCGAAGCTCGGTCTTCAAAAAGAGACCCACACTAAAGACCAGGACTCCCGCCACAACGGCAAACCAGGACATTAACCAAAGTCCTTGAGCTAGCTTCACGCGCTTCTTCAGGTTGAACTTCACCTTCATTAGTGCCATCCTGATTCAGTCGGTCTTTGCAGCAACACGACGGTTTGTCTTCAGGAGCTGACTGATTCACACTTAATCACTAGTGTCTCCGTGATTACAGTCAGAGGTGACTCAGTTTCAAAAAAACATTGTGCAGGCGAAGGGTGTGTGCAAAGGTTCAATCCCTACCAAAGGAAAACACCCCTTAGTTCACAGGATCTTCTTCAGATAGGTTAGTGGCTGAGCGCCCATGATCCAAGGTTTCATCCATATGAATCTGTTTTTCATAGAAATCGGCATGAATAGGACAGAACGGCCGGACTCACCATCTAACACTGTCCATTCTTCTTCCATCCTAGGGAGAAGGATCACGAAGGATCCAGATGATTACAGTCAAAATCCCTGTACGTCATCCTACACCTCCAAACTGGTCTGATCCCATTTGTGGAAATCCTCGACGACTCATAAGCCCCAGTTTAATCTCCAGTTTTGGAGTGTAATTGGTTTAGGTTCTAGTTTGGTTCTTCACATAGCTGGTCTGTTGTGTTGCGAAAGTTAAACAAAAGAGACCCTGTATTAACTAAGTGAACACGGTGAGCCATAACTGCAATACTCCAAACAAGGTGGACAGTAACGTTTTCCTTTACAGTAAATTTATAACATTTTCAACTTCATTTAACTATTAAAGACTATTATAAATTACTGTCATCTATCTGAAGAATTCATGATAATTGCACGAACCCTGCATGGTATCCTGTAGTGGCCAAAAAGCACAGACAAAAAAAGCAAAGCGCACTTTCTGGTCACATACCACCAGCAAATCAACCTGTTAAGTGGGCTAGAATGGAGTGCTCTGAGTTTGGGTTGCTTTGTGGGGCGTCTATTTGCAGCTTTTTCACATACGGCTCATGTTTTTGTGATAAACACACTGAGTCCCCTCGAACTGGCAGAATCGAGCCAAGTATGAACACATCCTAAGACAGTCATGGTCCCTGTTACAAAAGGAGGGAGTCACAAAAGTGCAAATAGGCCTTTGAAGCTTGAAGTGGCATTGATCCACCTCTAAAGAGCTGCAAAAATAATGCAGCTAACTGTTTGCAGTAGTTACTGCAGAAGCGTAGTTTGCCTCATTGTTTATCTGGGTTCTGCGAGGCCTCAAGGCTCGGCACTGAGTGTCCTGGCATCTGAACCGCCACCGTTATCCAATTGCGGCTTAGTTACTCTTCAACAGTCTTACGCAATCACCATTGAGAGCAGCCAAAGCTTCATTCAAACGCAGGATATTGCCAACAGCCAGCAGCCACAACAGGCTTCAGAAAACAGAAGATCTGTTCCCTCTGTTTAGAAACATGTGATTAGTAATTATCTGCCAGGACCCTAAAAATATATGTATGCAACATGGATTTATGCTCCACGATAATGACAGGCCTACCTGGGACTGTCAGTTACCCATCTGACATACTGATACTGGAGCCCTTGCTCTAGCAGTGCTATGCAGTTAGCTCCAGTGGCGCAATCGGTTAGCGCGCAGTACTTATACAGCAGTACGAGCAGAGCCATGCTGAGGTTGTGAGTTCGAGCCTCACCTGGAGCAACATCTTTACCTCACCAGACTGACACCACTGAATGCTGCACGTTGTCAGATGATCTCATTAATACCCTGATTAGGCTGCTGCTTTGCTTGGTAGTTACGCAGCTCCTGCTCTGACGCTACTCTTTACACACGTTGGCAAATTATTGTTGTCTAACCTTGCTTTCACAAAAATGTACGTCATTTTGGATAAATGCATTAGTAATGGACTGAAGCCACATCTCACTAAGCTTTCCTGTGGTCAGTGAGATGGGAAGCACGTTTTCCCTGAAATTCATAATAGCAGGGAATGAGCATTATGGAAGACATGCTTTTATTTACCAACCTTTAATAACTATCACTGATAGTTCCGTGTTTTGCTTTTAACAGCTACTTGTTTGCCCTCTCTTTCTTCAGGGTGTTATTGTGTCTTACTGTGTTTTTATTTATCAGTTTCATTGTACAATTAGTGTAGAGCACTATATGTAACGTTATTGGTGTTGTTTTAAATGTGCTATATACACTCACCTAAAAGATTATTAGGAACACCTGTTCAATTTCCCATTAATGCAATTATATAATCAACCAATCACATGGCAGTTGCTTCAATGCATTTACGGGTGTGGTCCTGGTCAAGACAATCTCCTGAACTCCAAACCGAATGTCAGAATAGAAAAGAAAGGTGATTTAAGCAATTTTGAGTGTGGCATGGTTGGTGGTGCCAGACGGGCTGGTCTGAGTATTTCACAATCTGCTCAGTTACTGGGATTTTTGCTCAAAACCATTTCTAGGGTTTACAAAGAATGGTGTGAAAAGAGAAAAACATCCAGTATGCGACAGTCCTGTGGGTGAAAATGCTATGTTGTTTTATTTAAAAAATGCTGTGATTAAATTTCTGGAAGGTTGTTTTCATTGAAACATTCAGGGATGGATGCCGTGTCAGAGGATCACAAGTTTGTCAACCAATCACACCAGTGCAACTTAGCAACTTAATGTAAACAACACCCCCAATTATGCCCAAGTTGACAGTGAAATCTCTGGGCAAGAAAAGCATCAGGCACATTCATAACAGACATTGTACAGAAGGCTGCAAAACCACAGCGCAAATGCATTTTTTATTTGACCTGCAAGTGGGTGCTTTTTGTACATAATATAGTGTAGTTTAATGAAAGTTTATCTCCTGTGGACACACAAGACACTCACTTAACAGGGACAAGCATTAAGGTTAATAATGGAGATTTATTTTATGGTTTTCTTGCAGGTAAACCCAAGAATTACCTGAAAAACGTCATGAGCTTTCTCCTGTTAGATTGAGACATTAATCATAGTTCAGGTTACTAGAGTTCTGGCTTTATCTTTGGGCTTGCTAATTGTTTGTAAATTACGTGAAAATAAATATGGCCTTTAGAGGACATAAAACCACTGCCATCGTCAATGAATGCCAGGCCAGCATAATACATAAATCAGTCCCAGCTGGTCCTCCTTTCCGACTCCGGAATGAGCGTCCAGTTCGGGGACGGCGTATCCGCCGCCAGCCAGTTGAAGTCATCCACTTGGCTCCAGTTGTTTCTGCACTTGTCCAGTCCGGAAGCCTCGAAGTCGGCGTCCAAAGCCGGATAAGTCCAGCTGAATGGGGCGAAGCTAACCCCAGTGCAGTCCTCGATGATCGCTCGGCTGGTGACATGCAGGTAGACTCGGGTGTCGCTGGTGTTGTGGGTCCGCAGCTGCTGACAGGGGACGGCAAACGTGCAGCCGGAGCAATCGTCCACGAAGACCGAGCCGGACACGGGTCCGGATAGGATCTCTGAGTCGCGGATGTGTTTTATATGCAGGGTGCTGGGCGCGCCGTAAAGCCTCACCCGGCAGCCCGTCAGGTGCGTCAGGAGCACGTCCCGCTTCCAGATCTCATCCGGCCCTTTGCTAAGAACCTGGCTGGAGACGTTGGAAAAGCCGCACTGTCCTGCCACGCCGACACCGGCGCCGTCCACGAATGCGCTGCCGCCCTCCTCCGCCGCATGCTGTGCAGGAAGCGCGCTTGACGTCTTGGTTTTGCTCGGCGCTGAGTTCCGCGATCGGAAAGCAAACCTTTTCTTGGGCATCACCTCATCCCGCTTGTCGGCCAGGGCGCCTTGTAGCTTCTGTAGTGACGCCTGCGCCTGGCGGAGCTCGTACTGGGTGAGAAAAGACATGCTGTCATTGAGAAACTTCTGTAGGCGCTGGATCCTGGAGGAGACGTCTTCCAGTACCGCAGCGGCGGCGCCGCCATTCTCTGCGGAGCAGCCGGACAACAGCTCTTCAACTGTGGCTCTTTCTATGCCAAAAGCATTAGAAAAGTAATCGATTTTCTCTTCCGCAACCGATTTGCTTTCTTTGGCCTCCTTACGTCGCTCAGCCTCCTCTTGCCTTACTTGTTCTCTCTTTAACAGTCTGTCGGGGACTTTAACCGTATCCCCGTTGCCTTTATGGGACTCATCCTCCGGCAGCACCAACGCCTCCATCGCAGCACAGGCATGTACAGTACTTCCAACAGGAAGCGACTGGACGCTGCCGAGTCGCCTCTATACAATCGGCTTTATGATTGGATACGAATATGCGCTCGTGTGAGTGTACCGTTTTCCAATTGGTGGATTAAAGCTAGGTCAGAGGGCAACGTTTCAGGCGTTAAATAGCTTTCATTACACATAGAAAGACGTCACTTGAAATATATCCATCTGCCAGTTTAAGAACATCATATTAAATTTGCCTACAATACCTGGAAAAAGGTGCATTTTGTTCGGCTTTTCAGGTTTTAAACTCGAGTCCCGTACAGCTCCATACCTATGTTTTGATCGCAAGTACAATGCATTAACATTCAACCTATTTAAAATATTTTCTAACACAATTCACATACCTTCCAAAACGTATTAGTCCTTTGAATGCTTCATGCACTTTCCAATACTTCTAATCCGAGCAGCTAATTACATACCATAAATAGACATAAAGGTACTACTCACATTAATATCTTTCATTTACATGTATATTTTAATAGTTATTTTTCTTCAAGGTAATGTATTAGAGATAAAGCTTGGAGTCAGAGAGCGGGGTCAGCCAGCATCCAGCAGCAATTAGGATTAATGTCCCTGTTCAAGGTGAAGTGAAGGTGAATTTGAGTTGCAGAATCGCCCATCCTGCTGAATGGTATGTGTTCTGTGATGGGTTGGTGCCTTGTCCTGGATATTCCCCTGCCATTCACCTGTAGCTTCTGGTATAGGCTACAGACCCCCACAACCCTGCGCAGGACGAGCAGATACAGAAGATGGGTGAGGGGTGGATGGATGGGCCTGCTCTATGTACCAGTGGTGAAATTATTGCTTGTCTGACTACTGTATTCGAACCCACAATCATCTGCACACAGACCACTGAACTACACACTACCCCACATAGCCACTTAGACTTACCATTGTTCATTATTTTGGATGTTTACAGGTTTACCATAGCAAACTATTTCTATATGCTACTGTAAGAACTGTACCCATAACATATGAACCAGCAGTAGTTTTACAAAAGTCAGATAGATGCCAACCATTTTAAACAAAGTATGATTATTCAGCAAAGACAGCTATAGGTCAGTATAAATTACAAGAGGGGAAAAAAGGAAATTATCTGGTGTATGATCAGGTAAATATTTCAACTTGCTGGAAAAATAAGTGAAGAAAAACAACAATAACTGAAGATAACTATGTGGGGGGATGAAACTAAGTGCTGTATTTAGTATCGATGTACTGGAGCCTATTGCACATATCAGGGTTAAATATTTCTTGCACAAATTTCCATTCGCTGAAGTGCTCTGGGTTTCTGGTATTATTGTGTGAGAAACTCAAAGCCCTGGGCCCCAGCGTGACTAAATTAAGGATGGAATCATTAGTATGAGGCAGGATAAATATGACAATGAGAAAAGAAATAATTTTCACGACTGAAAAATCTAATAGCTCGCAAAATAGAAAAAAAAAGTCCTTCAGTGCTGCAGATGACATCCATTATTGATGTATTGTTTTTAAAGACAACAAAGTTATGACATGAAAGCATGATACTTGTATGCATATTTGCATAATAATCCTAAGTGCTTCTCTATTTTTATGTTACTGTGGAAATTATCATTAATATCGCATTTGTGCAAATATATTACACCTCATAAATCACAACACACTATAAGTAGATTTTCGTCTCATACTTTATCATCAGATCTGCATTTCCTTTGAAAGGCAAATTAATCGCCACACACGTTACTATAGTAATGCACCGTATGTATTATTGCGGAACTATTGTTTTTTTTGGCTTGATAGCGACCTTATGATGGATCTCATCAACCCCCTGCTGACCGGACTTGTATGTAGAACTTTAATGCATATACAAAACCTTTGCTCCTTTATTGACGACACTAAAATGAAACAATCATATCTGCGCATTTTTTTAGCACTGTCTGTCGGTTATTCTCCCGTGCTGCCCCCGGTTTCTATGCAGCCACTATGAGGCCGCAGAGCAGCGCGGCTGCGGCGGCGGCTTCCTCGGGCTGCCCGCGCGCCCGCCTGCCTGCAGCTGCCGCCGTCTGCACGAGCGGCGCTGCCCCCGCGGGCCCGTGGCGCCATGGCGAGGAAACCCCGTCCGCCGGCCTCTGCTCTTTCATGACGGTGAGTTTCCCCCTTCGAGTCGATTCTAATTTCGTGATAAAATTTTCAAGGCAGAAAAGACGATACGCAGCCACACAGCCTCATTCCGTCCCCTTCCTACGGGGAGGGAAGATAGTGAGAGGGGAGAAAATGAGACAATAAAGAGAAAAGGCAGAGGGAGGAGGAAGAGGGGGGCTCATAAAAAAGTTGCCAAATGGAGATATTGGATTTCAAGAAGGGAGACAGAGGAGCCAGGATCGCCTCGGGATTTTAGCCGCCTCGCGACACGCAAATCCAAATAAATATTTATGGTTATGCTCCATTTTTACAAGTCGCGGATGGGGCGGCAGGGAAGGCGAGGCACCGAGCGCAGGAGCGCCATACGGCTGTCTGAGGAGCGGGGCGGGCAGGAGAGGCGAGCTAAGCCGCTATCGGAGCAGAGCCCGCGGCGGTAACGGGCCCGTATCCCTTCGCCGAAAAATACCCTCCCGCTTTAACAGGACGGGAGAAAGAGAGCCTGTACCGTCCCCTTGGCAGAGCACCACGATTAGGTTTGGGCTGGGAGGGGACAGGGGGAGAAAGGAACCCCACGGCCGCCGCACGGCGGAGGCGGGGGACGGGACGCTTCTGTCCACGCTGTCCCTCTGCTTGGGTCCGGTGCGGACGTGGGTGTCCGGGCGAGGAGGGTAGCGAAGGTCGCCCAGAAGAAAGACGCCGCACGCCAAACACAAAGAGACGTTTCGGCGTTTTAATGCCCCAGCCCGCCTGGATCACCGCATACGGGATAAAATTCAACAATTACAATTTCACCCCCTTTCGGATAAGAATAACGCGGCTAAGAATAAGGCTTCGCCTTAGTCTGTTAGCATACCTGCTAAGCCAGCTAGCTGCAGGCTTTTACTGCCACTCTGTCCCACGAAATGATCAACTGACAGTTTAAATATTATGCCATGTATCAGATATCGCATTAAAGTTATCCTGTGCGAATCACCTCTCATTTTACATGTTTTTGTTCAGACCGAAGCGAGCTGGCTGGTATGCGCCGTTCCGAACTCCATGCTTGCTCTTCGGTACTGTGCATATTACCTTTTCCTTTCAGGTGTCAAGTTTTCTTTTCTTCCCCCACATGACGGAAAGGTGACTAAACTGTCCACAAACCTGGAGTCATGTTCAATAAAGCAGTCGACCCATTTAGGTAATCATGTTTCCCACCTTTGCATTCTGTGGGTCCTTTAACGCATGTACCTGCCTTGTCCCAGTTTTTCCAGTTTCTGTTATGAATTAGTTGTTAAGTTGTTTGATACAGAAACATTGCCACACATTTTTGGAGTGAGCCTACGGTGACACGTGGGTCTTTGACAGCAAGCAGCTACCCCACCAGCAAATGCCAGTGGACTCGGACTCCTAGTATATTCATGCTGGTCCAATCCTCCCCCCCCCCCAAAAAAAAGTTCCCGCATGGCTCACCTGGGTTATTGGCAGACCTTTAAACAGCGTCCGCATTGAATGTTGCATACAGGAAGACTCCCCACATGTCACGTTTTTACACTCAGTTTTCTGTGCTGAGGCTCCATCCCCGTGACCTGGTACGATTCGCTAATGCGCGGTACATCTGTTAGGGCTGCTGTGTGGCTCCGGTGGTTTTGGACAAAAATGTCTATAAGATAAAATGTAATGAATATTCCTATGACACATGGGGCAAATTATTAACTTAAAATTATGAAAAGTTCACTAAACTTTTTTATTTATGTATTGAACTATGCAGTTGTGCATTTTAGCCTAGTATTGATTAGCATTGTTGCTATCCGTAAGGTAATTCTAAAGTGGGCCAAGTGTTGTTATATAAGTCTGTCACTTTCATAGTTTGAAGGCCTGCATCCACACAACTGGCCTAACATTCCCTGGTGCATCAGTTTCCACTGGACAGTGCACGTTTGGTCAGGGAGGTCTGCCTGTCACCTGCTCGTATCTGGGCCTCATACTGCCCTTCTTTCTCTCCTGGCAGGAGTTCAGAGTCGCTGTATGGTTCACACTATGCTAACCCTAGAAATCCAGTGAGTGGCCACAACCCCCCCTCCCCATTTTAAGTCGACCCCAGATGATCTGATGGCCAGTGAAGAAAGACTGTTTTTATTTTTCTTCTTGTGCAGGTATTTCCGTCTACAGTATGCATCATACCGGCAGTCTGTGTTTGGCATCTTCTCCATAACACTGGTGTTCATTCACATGTGGTCTAGAGACGGCAATGATACAGATTCATGAAGCATAGACTAGGCTGAGTGATGTGAACTCCCTTTGAGTTAAATGAAAGCCAACTCAGCTGTCATGACATCTACTCTGTACATTCTTCACATTTATCTGATCCAAAGCGTCTTACAGTAGATTGGAAGGCTACAGTTTGTGTGCCCTCTCTGGAATGATGCCTTGTCTAATGCAGTAGACCTTTCATCTCCACTTCTCAGGTGTCATGGATGATGAAGATGATCACCTGCTAGATATTATTGGGTGAGTGGAATGTTCCGCCTGCTTATAGCTGCCTTAAGTCACTTATAGCAGCTGTTTGACAGCCCTGCCACGCCCCCCCAGCCACGGCACACCTCCAGGTGCCCGATTCCCTGCGGCTCTCTATTCCATTGAGCTCCAGCACTGACAATCTGCTGCTCTCTTCCACCCAGAGATGCACATGCCCTGGACAGCTATCTCCATGGATCCAGCAGCAAGTTGGTAGGTTCCCAGACAAGGGCCCTGGTGTAGTGCAGCATAGGTGGTTGTCGTCCTCTGTGCTGTTATCTTGGTATGTGGCCTGTGCATGATATTCCAGCTGAGCTCTTGATGATATGAAACTGATGGTTAAATGATGTCAAAAGTAACGTGGTAGCAGACAGCTCAATGTTCCTTAGTTTCAATAAGAATAAATGTGCTTCAAATGGTAATTATCAAAACATTACCTAATTATGAAATGCAGAGCTGCTTTATAATGCAGTAGTAAGCAGTGTTTCTAGAAGCATCCTCGGTTATCATTTTTTGTTGCTATATGTCAGTGAACACAGATGAGTTGGGAAGTGGAAGAGCCCACATCTCCCTTTGACACCTCGCAGGGTGACCTGGACATAAAGGAGGATGGGAGCCCCCTGGGCTTGGCTGAAGGGGCGGAGCTGCATGATTCCAGCACCCTGCAGTTCATCGAGGATCTGGGCGGGGTCTCGCCATCGGGGGCGGAGCTTGGGGATGAGCAGCCCTTCGACATCCTGCAGAAGTCTTTGCTGGAGGCTGACATCACAGAACAGACGCTGGCCCAGGAGGCACTGCTGGAGTCCTCAGCTGGTCCCACAGCCCTCCCCCAGATGTCAGCGTCAGGGGGTGGGTTCGAGGGCGTGGCAGGGGCGGGGCTGTCCTTCCAAGGTGGCACCCAGCCCCAGACCTTCCTTCAGCAGCCTCTGCACAATGGTTCTCTTCCTGGGCAAGTTCAGCTTCTCGGGGCTTTCGATAGCACCTCTTCAGTGATGACCGCACCCCCAGGGGGCGGTGTGCAGGGCGCAGTGTTCACCCCCACCTCTCTGGGAACATCCATCCCCCTTCAGAACATTATCATCCAGAGAGGGCCCCCTGCCCAGGCCATGGTCAGGCCCATTCAGCCCAGGCCCCTTTCTGCTGGAGGCCAGACTGTCTACAGCCTGGGTGTACAGCTCCCTGGCTCCGCCTGCTCGCCTCAGCCTGACCACAAGGCCAAGGTCGTTGGCCATGCTGGCAGCATTGTGATCCAGCAGCCGCAGCTGCAGCAGCCCGGCCTCCCGGCAGGACAGATCCTCACCCTCACCTCGGCTCCCTCGGTGCTAAATGGTCCGGCGCTGCAGACTGCCAATCTTGCTGGAGCGGGCCCCGCCTACTCCATATTGACCAATCAGAGTGGGACGGCCGTGCAGCTGGTGGCAGGGCAGGGCTTTTCAGGTGGGGGTCAGCTGATCGTGAACCAGGGCTTGATTGGTGGCCAAGTTTCTCAAGCTGCCCCCGCTGTGGTGCAGGTAGCTCAGGCACTGGGGACCACTTCCAAAACCTGGGCCCCCAGCCTCACCCCTACCCCCGGTCCTGCCCAGGGCACCCTGGTCACTTCGGCCGGGGCCACTCCCTGTGACTATGCCAATCAGATGGCAGGAGGGGGGGCTCCAGTGCTGCAGTCTCAGCAGCAGGTCTCCGTCAACCTCGAACAGCATTTTCTGGTTCCCCTGACACAGGGCACTACCTCCTCCATACACATGGGGGCGCCAGAGCAGTCGATTGAGATGCAGGCCTTCGTTGTGGTCCAGGTCAGTCTAACCCCCGATCAGCATTCCATTCAGTTCATCTCCACCTCTTTTCCCGCCTTATCTTTCTTCCTACCTTAACTTCCTCACTTTTCTGCTGATATTTAAGTCTCTCTGACTTATGCTTTCATCGTACCTATACGACGTCACTGTGGTATTTCCTTTCTGTTTTTCACTACAGATAACATTGGTCTGTACTGAGCGCCATTGTATTTATCTGTTCTAAGCTGTCAGTATTATTTTCTTTATTGATATTTATGTCATACATTTGTTATATCACTTTTCTTACCATAATTGGTTTTTATCCTCTTTGTGATGTTTACCTGTTGTTGGACCAAACAAATTTCCCCCCAAGGGGATCAGTAATGTCCAGTCTGAGTCTAAGTCTACCTGGGGTTAAGGCCAAGCAATAGCGTAATAGCACAGCTTGAACATTTGTTGCCCAGATAAATAGGTTCTACCACGATGACATTTAGGTGGTAGTGCTTTAAGTGATGGTGATGTGCTCCCTCTGAACCTGGGGGAGATGTTCAGGCCATGATGTTGGTCTCCTCTTCATCACAGGACTCTTCATCAGCAGTGGAACAGGGCTTCCAGCAGGCAGTCAAAGGTTAGGGACTATTTCTGTGTCCGGTTCTGTGTTTGTTGTGAAAATGAAAGCTCTGTCTCAGGCCTCCTGCTCCCTCCCTCCCTTTGTCTCTCCAGCTGGGAAACCTTCATATGCCACCAGCCAAGTCGAGCTGCAGACCACACAGGTATGAATGTCAGCATCACCACACACAGTGCGCTGCAAACGTCTTTGCTGGGATGCGTGCAATACTGTCAAAACACTTGTGGTTAAACAAATGATTCCATCTGCAGAAACGGCCATTGTAATTTTGTTGTGTTAATTGTCATGACATGAGCCACTGTAAGCACCACTTCAGACTTTGAGGCACTGTATTTTTCCCTGATGTCGGCATGATCCATTCAGCCAGAGTATAAAGGTTGAACTCGGTGAGCTCAGACTGTGTGGATCCCTGCTGGTGACGCACCTCTTTGCCTTGTCCCTGCAGCCCATTTTCCGGGAGACTTCAGTCCCACAGCCACTCACTAAGGGAGACCTGTGAGTGTCAGTCCGTCTCAGGAACCCCGGAGAACTTAGTGGATTGAAATGATGCGTTGCTGTGTGGATGTGAATGTCTCAGTGGTTCAGGAATGTTCTCAGTGTCTGTTGAATGGTCTAGGTCTCTTCTCAGTGAGTCTGACCGTAATCCCTCCATCACAGCGTTCTTCAGAGGCTGCAGCTGGACCAGGCCCGGGTTTTGTCCGTAGACACGTCCCCCTTCACCTCAGCGGAGGACGCCGTCCACAGGCTCCTGCCTTATCACGTGTTCCAGGGGGCGCTGCCGAGTGACGCGGACTTGCTGAAAGGTGCCTTCCCGGCACGCTGCTTGTGTGAGCTGCTCCTCCCTGTGTCAGTGGTATCCCACACGCGGTACATGTTTCGCTCCCTCCCTCTCTCTCTCGCAGTGGACATGGAGTTCGAGTCTGCCGCTTGTAGCGTTCTGAGCAGAACACGAGAGATGCTGAGCAAGTACCGGCGCCTCCTGCTGGTGGATGCAGAGGTAGCGCCCATGACGATGCTAAAACTGCAGTAAAACGTCTCTTTACTAAAAAAGCAACTGTACACGGGAACTTAGAAACACGATGGTCTGCATCCCCTCCCCACAGCGAACCAGTCCCTCGTCAGAGACTGTGATGATCTGTCGGACTTTTAACCAAGAGGAGCGTCAGGACCTGACGCAGGACAAGCGGCTGGTTCTGGTGGACCCCGGTGAGTCCGGGCTGCTTCGAGGCCCTTTCCAGCCCTCGTTGGGCGGCCGTACTCACCGACCTCCTTCCTTTCCAGAGGGCTTCCTGGAGGACTTCTGCTGTGTGCCGAAGCCCGCAGAATTTTCCAGCCCCCTGCACCGGCCCGAGCTGGCCGGAGAGGGCTCTCCTGCGGTTAGGAACAGCCCTGCGGTTAGGAACAGCCCGGACGTGAACGCATCTCCCGGGAGCTCCTTCAGTGTCTCTGACAGCGAGCACAGCAGTCTCCAGTCATCACTACAGTACCATTCAGAATTCAGTGCTCCTCTACAGGGGCGGGGCTTTGAGAGGCCCCTCCCCTTCGAGCAAAGCCAGTCGCCATTGGCTGACGCAGACTCCGTCCTGGAAGCAGCTGTAAATAGCATACTGGAATGTTAGGAGGCTCCCCACAACCCAGGCACAGCGAGAGCAGGATGTCTGCGCCGGCACGTTGCTTTGTGTAAGCGATGTTCTCCATTTTCCCGTCCTCTGTAAAGAACACTTCTATGTTTCTGCTGCCCTGTGCAGCCGTGACCAGGTGGCAGGCAGGTGCCCCAGGCCTGGCTGGGGGGGTCCTCGGTGTTCAGCCACACTCGGATCATTTCACCGTCTTCTGTGCCTTTCACTGCTCACTGCGGCGAGAGCCTGCAGCTCCTCCTTTCCTTTTATTGTATTTTATGATACAGTACTTTGATGCTTTTATTATGCCAGGATATGGTTTTGTACCTTACAGGCATGTGACCCTGTTGTCACTAAAGTGTTTTTTTTTTTTTTAATGAACATTCAATGCCTCATCCGGGGGCTGACAGGCTGCAGAAAGTTACCTGTATGTGTGTGTTTGCCGCTTGTGAATCGGCCAGTTGATTGCCAGCCTGCAGTGCAGATTGCTGCAGTGTGGCTCTGCCCCTCTCACGCTGCAGTGTGGCTCTGCCCCTCTCACGCTGCAGTGTGGCTCTGCCCCTCTCACACTGCAGTGGATACAGAGAGAGGGCTGGGTGTTCGCTGAGCTGCTGAGCCGGGTGGCAGACCACTTCAGAGTGGTGTGATTCCTTGTGAAACATGGCCTTCAGATTTGACTCCCCAGGCTTTTCAATGCAGGCTTCCCCAATGTACTTTTTCCAGTTTCCTGCAGAGGGCAGACCTGAGCTGCAGTAGTAGGATACATTGTCTTTCAGCTTTACTGTTACTGAGTGAATGACCAGTGTTGTCCTCTCCTGACGCTCATGCTGGGCACTGTGCTCTCTACTTACCTGTAAAACTGTGTCCTTTTATAAGACGGCGTGCAGTAAACCATTTTCAAGATAAGTTTGTGGTCTTTTATTTTGCAATAATGTGTAATAATGTGCAGCTGGGCTCTCTGACGAGCACTGAAGCAGTGTATGCTGGGAAGGGAAGTGACTTTTGGTGGATTATTTGGACGTCTTGCCAAAACGCTTTTTAATTTTTTTTTTAACTCATTGAAAGAGAAATGTAAATGTAAGTAAATGTATGGATATGTTGGAAAGGAGGGATCGGTGAAACTGGGAGAGAGATGGGACTCGCCATGATGAGGGAGAGTTTCAGTGGCGGCTGCCCATCTGTGTGTGCTGAGATGTTTCCGTAGACGTGCGCAGTGCTGCTTTATGTGGGCTGCTGGTCAAGCCTCTGTGGCCCATTTGTAAGATCTACACTATTCATGAGTCTCTCTCACAGTGGGAAAAAAAAAATTCTATTCTGAAAGCCTGAGGAGAGACCATGACCCAAATCTGAAAGGTCACGTCACCTTCCAGATGTTCCAATTGGTGGCTTTTCTGTGTTCTGTGTTATTCCTCAGGCTGCCTTCTGGTGTGAGAATGTTAATCGTTTTCATCATCGTCACGTTGCTTTTTATTTTTGATTTTTTTCTACCATTTGTATAAACTAAGTACCTCTGAACCTTGATTTTGTATAGTTTTTGTATAAATATGGCAGAATCACAAAGTATTAAATATTTGTAATTTTTTGTAAAAAAAAAAAATAATACCAATGGTAAAGCGACGAGGCAGTTATTTTTATTATTAAGTTGGAAGTGTTTTAGAAATCAGAATCTTATGATACTGTCATTTATTCTTGGTTTCTATGTGGTTTTGTGCGGATATTCGGTACAACAGCTGAAAATGTGAAAAAACAGCATTAAAATAATTTTCAAGTAAATTCCAGACTTGTGAATGTTTATAATTGGCCATGGATTTTGAGAGTGTGAGAGAGAAAATATGCAGGACAACACTAGAGGGAAACTGACTGTCTTATTGAATTGGTCAGCAAAACATCTGAGCCGACGTAATATGATACTGCATGTAATCCCCCCCCCCCCCCCTCCCCCTTGGGCACCTAGTGATAAATACCCACTGGCCCGTTAGTGCCTGAAGGTCATGGGTTCAATCCTCACACAGGGCAGGTGTTAATTTTGCATTGCACATTTTATAAGTAAAAATTTACTTGCTGTCTTTTCCAATTTGACCGATTGCTTATATTTGAAAGACTGCTTTATTATTGTATTTATTTATTTATTGTTTGAATATATTTGCCCCAATACTGCCAGGACAAATTCCTAACGTAGGTGTACCTGACCAACATAGCGAATTCTGATTCTGATAAGAGTCCAGTTGTAAAATGTTTCCAGAACCTCATAGAAATATGTAATTCCTATCTGAAATGGAGGAAAGGTCAGGGTCATGGATCCTGTGGACAGATACAGGGAATGCATTCTTTGGGCAGAAATGCTGGTCTCTGGGTCAGATAAAACACACTGGAGTATTAATAACATTATTTAAGAAACCAGTGAATGGACCCATGAGGAACTGCAAGTCAGGCTCTTAAACAGATAAATCAGGCGTTTCCCCCCCGGGTACCAGGCCATCTGCTGATGTTTTAAAATGTTCTTTTACCTGATATGCTAGACCATTCAAAGAAACGGCCCCCCAATGGGACAATGGCGCAGAAGTGTATAACCGCGTTTATCCCAGAATGTCTCTGAGTGTTTTCTGAATCACCTTTCAAAGGCCCTTCTACAGCAAGGTTCTTAACTTTAACCAAGCATGGCCATTACCCTCAGTTACTGCAGTAAAATATCATGCAATAGTTATGAAGGAAACGTGATCTCTAAACTTGTTAACTGTTATCTGTAATGTTTGTGGGTTTTTCAGCTGTCTGTGAACAACTGATGAGGCCTAAAGCTTAATAAAATAAATAACAAATACTAACTCATAATAAATAATATTTGAATTTATCGAACAAATACGTCTATGAGCTCATGATGATCAGGTCTGAGAAAAGTCACTAATCGTTATAAAATTTATATTTTGTTTAAAATGTTAATGGTATTCAGCTGAGCACACAACAACAGTTAATAATCGCCGTGCATTTACTTGTACGTTCCGCCGTTCTTGTGCGGCCGCCGTGACGCACGTGACAGGTGTTACAACAGCGCCACCCAGCGCAGCTTGACGGAAAGTCGGCGGCACCTACAGTCAATTTGTCTTATTTCATGTAAAAATGTAATTGTAAATATTTAAAATACAATAAATTATGAAGAAAGCCCATATATTTCCGACACAGGTCACATGTAAGATTTTTTTTTTCAGTAAAATTCACATCACACCGATCATTCATAACTCCGTTATGTTTTTATGGTTTTAGGCGTTCTTATACCGCACGTTAATGTCTCTGCCTAATTATGCCAGCTAAATTGGGATATGATGTTTAATTCTAATTTTCTGCTTGTTATCGTGTCTTGTTGCGCCTGCTTTCTCTTTTACTCCCATCAGCGACCGAAAACTCGGGCTCATCATTGTCATCATCATCATCATCATCATCATCATCATCACCATCATCGTCACAGACATCGGCAGAAAAGCTGTGGATGTTTCAGCTGCTGGTCGCTATGTGACACCGGCACCACAGCAAAAGTCGCCCCCTGGGAGAAATACAAGCGTTTACAGGAGGTCAGCAGCGAGGGCGGGGGCGAGGTGCTCCCACTGCCGGAGCAGGCGGGGCCGCAGACGCGCTCGGTGTTTCTCGGCCAACACTATATCCCGGAGCGGGCGGAGGAGCGGAGGGTGCCGCTGACAGCGCCGGAGCGTCGTAGCGGGGGCCGGAAGGAGGGAGACCTGCCGCTTTTTAATGAGCTGCTGGCTGTCAGGTTCTGCTGAAAGTGTCGCCTGGATGCAGCATCGCATCGTCGCATCTTCCCGAGCGCAGGAAGGAGACGAGCGAGGAGCAAAGAGAACAAAACCCGTACGGGATGGAGGGCAGCTTGGGTGAGAGCCGCTCGGCACCCTGTGCGACCGACTCCTGCAGTTTCCCTATTAAAACGGTGTATTAAAAGTGTAAACGTTTGGGGTCCATTGTCTTCACGGTTTTACGATGAGATCTACAGCGCGCACGCAGGGGGATTTGGACCGTAGGATAGCGAGCGTGCTCGTGGTACCGAATAACAGACATTTGCAAAGATGTGGCCTGTGCCGATCGTCAGCGAGCGTAAGGTTTTTTGGTAATTCTGCCCCATGTTTGACGGACATGACACAGTTTAAAGCTGCAGTGTGTTTTTCGGGTGGAAATGCGTGTAAGCGCACTGGTCTCCTGCGGTCAGAGCCGGTGACGCGGGGGTCCTGGGACGCTACCGGGGCTCCGTCTCCGGCGCCGTAAGAGTCCTGGTGCATGCACACAAACCCACCTGTTTTCTTTATCATTATTTCATAACGTCTTCGTGACATTGTTTGAACAGGGCTCAATTAAGACCCGTGCACCCTCCTCCCACACGCCATCGCTTTCGTAGGCTACAGTTGGTGGGTATATGGCCCCTCTGTGAAATTGCCGAAAGATGGGGTAATTGAGTTTTAGCCAGTATGCCTCTCTACTCAGTCATGTTGCCTGGAGCTGCGATGAGCTCTCGTTACACTCATTTAAGGGGGATAATGAGATTTCCTCCTGTGCACACCTGCCTGTCATTCTCTGTGATTATCTCCCGATGTCATCAACCTTTCTGTCGCTGTGAAAATACAGGAACAGAGATGGCGTTTGCGTTCCCAATATCTATCACTGTGTTGCTTAAGAAAAGTGAAATGTCAGGGATTCCCTGTGTAAATGGTACATTTGGGTTACTTTAGTCAGCCCTGAGTCACAACTTACCATTTCATGGACGCCTAAAAACAGCATTGTGCCGTTTGAGGATCTGCCTCTGCAATGTGTCAGAATGCAGGGGTGCACAGTTATGACCTCGTCCCGAGTTAGAGACCATCTGCGCTCTGTGATGACCTCATTCCGTAATTCTGCAGTGCAGGGGCAGGATTAAGATTCGTGGTTTAGGAGGTCAGTTTTCAGGGAAATGTCGAGCTACCTGGTGTCCTACTGCAGCAGCCATTAAAAACAAAAGGGTTGTGTGTTTTTCCAGTGCTCTAAGGCCGGAAGACTGACTTTCTTGCTGGGAAGACAGAGGGACTGGGAATGACCGCCTTGTGATTTTAGTGGGGGTTCCTCTGCTCAACATGCAGTCTGATGGATAGATTCTTCTTTCTTGGCGACCACATGGATCTAGAAATAGAGAAACGTTTCCATGGTGACAAATCAGCCATACAGTACAGAGTAGGGCTGTTGCCATGGCGATTGGATGGACAGGGAGAAAAATGTGTTTCCCAGTGGGTAGATGTAGGTGTAAGTGTTCGAGCTGCCTTTCTGTGAACGTCAGGTGATCCTGCTGGCCTGCCTTGTTTTCTGCCTCTGAATAAACAGCTGTTAGTCCCCCTGCGGGTAAAGTGGCGCTCCGTCTCAGTGCGATGGGGAGCGAAAGCATCTGGAAGAATTGATCTGGCTCCCGCGACGTTATGTTTGTTTTGTTTGTTGCCTGGTTCGCCTGCCCGTTTCACCCCATTTGTTCCATGTCCCAGGGATCGGTTTTCTGGCATGTGATTTGAGTTTTTTGCGCGCGTTTATTTAATTAAAGAAAAAGAAGTCGGAACAGGTTCTCCGTCATGTCAGGTCGAAGCAGATGACAGTGTTGAAACTCTCAAGCAGCCAGTTCAGGCCTTGATACTGATCAGGAGAATGGTCCGATCATAGTGGGGGGGGGGGGGGCGCGGCTGAGAGCCTTTCACTGTGTCCCGGTGCTTGGGAGGCAGGGGCAACCCAGCAGCATTCCTTGTGGGCTTTTCATGCTGTACAGATGCCCCCCCCCCTCTCCCCCCGCACACACCTACAGTACCTACAGCACTGTCTAAGTCCTAAGTCCCTCAGGCGCAGTGGCCAGTGCAGTTCCTTCACCCATGACTCTGTGCGGACTCTGTATCTGCATGGAGGGCTTGTGTATCTGTTTCCTCTTGTAGATCAGAAGGGTCTCGTCCAGGGAGCTTCCTGACACCGTCGGCTCATCAGCTGCAGGAACTGCTTCGATAGACTTGCCTGAAGTGCACAGTGATTTGAATTGTCCATCCATCCATCCATCCATCCATCCATCCATCCATCCATCCATCCATCCATCCATCCATCAATTCATTCATTTTCTATACTTGCGTCGATCCAAATAATTACTCAAAGCAGTTAAAAGCTGTGGCGCGGTTAGGGAACAATAGAGGTCATTATGTGGTCACTGTATATATGTATCTATGCTACCTAGGCCAGCCATCATGGCATCTAGGATACAGCCTCAATCCCTCCGGTTCCTGTGGCTTCGGGCCAGTCCCCTCCTGCCATCTGTGCTGTGCACACGGCCTCTCGGCAGGTCGCGCGGTTAGGATCTCCAGTTGTCAGCGCCGTGTGAGTTTGTGCTGAATTCAGCACACTGATGCCCCACATTCTGGTGCAAATGCCTCCCTGAGACCCACCGGCAGCTTCCCCAGCCCTCCCTTGGGGGCCCTGCCCATCTCTTATTGATTTTCATGTGGAGGATTTCCACACTGCGAGGACTTCCTCTGCCCTTATCGCGATGGTTCCTTAACTGCACCGTTGACACTGCAGACACCTCCCTAAAAATACCTTCTCTTTTTAAAATTTAGGCAGTGAAATTTGAATCTGTCACTCTTCATGAACTCTGAGCTCATGAACTAGAGTCTGTTCTGACAGTGTAGACCCCTGACTCTGTATGGATTCTGAGCCTAGAGTCTGTTCTGATGGTGTAGACCCCTGACTCTGTATGGATTCTGAGCCTAGAGTCTGTTCTGACGGTGTAGACCCCTGACTCTGTACAAACTCTGAGCCTAGAGTCTGTTCTGACGGTGTAGACCCCTGACTCTGTATGGATTCTGAGCCTAGAGTCTGTTCTGACGGTGTAGACCCCTGACTCTGTATGGACTCTGAGCCTAGAGTCTGTTCTGACAGTGTAGACTCCTGACTCTGTACAAACTCTGAGCCTAGAGTCTGTTCTGACGGTGTAGACCCCTGACTCTGTATGGACTCTGAGCCTAGAGGCAGACTGACCCAGGCCCTGCAGTCCGCCTGCTTTCTGTTGAGCTCCTCAGATTGGTGCTATGGCCTCCATGACGGAGCTACAAGCTCTTCAGATGGGACGTGTCTCCGGCTGATGGTCCTGTGACTGGGTTTAGCGTAGCGACACGAAGTATCCCAGGAGATGCGTGTGCATCGCACACAGATTTGTGTGTGTGATTCGAGGATTTAAGGGCTCAGCTGGTAATGAGCTACAAGTGTTTTCTTGCCCGTGGATGGGGATTGTGATGCGAGATCCCTGGCCTTAGTGAGAGCTGAGAATGAGGATGGAGGATGGGGGGGGCATCGCTGCCGCTTCCGACGAAGATGAGGTGGCAGGGAAGTGCTATCGGCGTGGGGCTAGAGGGGGGGTGTTACAGAGGAGTGCTACGAGGGGGTGCTGTAAGGGGGTCTGCAGACAGGGTGTTACAGAGGAGTGCTATGAGGGGGTGCTGTAAGGGGGTCTGCAGACAGGGTGTTACGGAGGGGTTCTGAAAGGGCGCGTTACGGAGGGGTTCTGAAAGGGTGCGTTACGGAGGGGTTCTGAAAGGGCGCGTTACGGAGGGGTTCTGAAAGGGTGCGTTACGGAGGGATTCTGCAGACGGCCCGTTGCAGAGGTGCACTGTAAATTGATGTCTTATGAAAGATACAGCTCCAGTGTAACTCCGCAGTTAGAAATGTGTTAGCATCCAGTTTTCACGGAGGTGAAATCCAGTATTTGTGTGTCTGAGTGTGAGTGAAAGAAACAGGGTGTTTGTTGTTGTCTGCGCTTGTTACACGTTTTTTTCCGGCACGGATGGCTTGAGTTGCTCTTTGGCTCATTTCCCAGCATCCCCCCGACTGCCGGGGACGTTTTCTTCCTGGGAGTTTCAGTGGAGTGACTTCCGGCTGGTTCCTCTGTGGGCCTGATATGAGAACAACCTCAAGTGCGTTTCACAAGCCCCTAGACCTTATACAGCCACATAGAGATCTAGCTGCATTTTTAATCAGAAGTCCATGGCAGGGAAGGGGTGAGCTGGTATTTCTGGAACCCTGGTGCAAATAAACTTTTTCAAAGTTACTTTAGCACTTTAACTTTTTTTTGGATGATTACTGTAAGTGTTGAAGTGTGGTGTTACATTTCTATTATACTATTATAGCAAGGATATTATTGTTAATGAAACAGAAATAAAAGATAATGGTAGCACTTCACTTGAGGGAGCACAAATAGTAAGGAGTGACTGAGTACAAATCATGAACCAATATAGTCGCTACTTGAGAAAAAAGATGCATCACAATTCATTAATGATGAATGAACATGAGGTCACATGTTATTCATGACTTATTCCTTCAGTAGTGCCTTTATAGTTCACAAAGGTTTACAGAATTAACAGATATAGTAACAAATGTAGAAACTGCTTGAGATAATACATACATCACAAACATTTGACCCTCCATCTCCCTTGAAATATTTTTCAACTCGACCACTGGGGATGACAAGCAAGTTGTGTAAATAAATGGCTGCCCTTTATTCTGCCAACCAAATTATGAAGCTCCGTAAAAATACACACTGGAATGAAAATGATCAAAAAATAAAATTGAATTGAAACAAAAATAAAAGGAAAGAAAACTGGAAAAATGTATTAAAATATAAACAAATAAAAAAAAATCTAACTAAAATTACCTTGCATTGCTCTGCAGTATGTTACTGCAGTGTTTCATTACTTACCATTATGTAATGGTGCAGTGCTACATTATGAAACATTATGTAATGATGTAGTGTTACATCATGTAACATTATCTAACGATGTAGTGTTACATTATGTAACATGTAATGGTGCAGTGTGTTACATTATGTAACATGTAATGGTGCAGTGTGTTACATTATGCAACATAAAAGGCTGGGTATGGACAGTTGGGTCGTGCCACTATCAATAATGTTGGAGTACCTTATGTGTTTAGGGGAACGGGCTTTGGGGCTGATTTGGTTGCTGATGATGTTGAAACTCAACATATGCCCTTGTGTAACATGATCTAATGGTGCAGTGTTACGTGTTGTAACATAATCTAACAATGCAGTGTTACATCATGTAACCTTATCTAATGGTGCAGTGTTACATTATGAAACATTATATAATCATGCAGTGTTACAGTGTATAACATTACCTAACAATGCAGTGTTACTTAACAGTCCTATAGTAATAACCCTGCAGTTTCTTATTGTCCTCTGCTTTCCCCTCTGTCACTCTTTTGCTCTCTCTAATCTCTCTCCCTCTCCTCTCTGTCCTAAATAGAGTAGCTGGCTGTTACACTTTAAGCCCATTGGCAGTGTTTGTGCTTCTCTGAGCACAGGTGTTACAAGGTGATGGGGACTCTGTGGGGTGGGATGCTGTTAACAGCACCTTGTAGCATAAATGTACCTTTGGGGTTCGTCTTCAGCTTTATCTATATAGTAATTAGTCTAACTGCATGTCTTTGGACTGTGGGAGGAAGCCCATGAAACACAGGGAGATCATACAAACTGCACACGCAGAGCCGAGGCGGCATGCAAACCGCGGGCTGAGCCTCCGTGCCGGAGCAGTAATAATATTGGTGGTAAAACTGGTCACGAGCGGCGTGTGTCTCTCCTCAGATGACAGCGTCTCGGCAGCCAGCATGTCGGACGTGCACGACCGCCTGTCTGCACTGGAGTTGCGGCTCCAGCAGCAGGAGGACGAGCTGATGGTGGTGAAGGCGGCACTGGCTGACGTGCTGCGCCGCCTGCCCCTCCCCGAGGAGCCGCCCCCCTCCAGGAGAGCCCCTGGCAAGGGTAGGCTCCGCCTAGTCCCTCACCCTCACTGACCAGCCTATCAGCATGAGCTCCACCCAGTCCCTCACCCTTACTGACCAGCCTATCAGCATGAGCTCCACCCAGTCCCTCACCCCTACTGACCAGCCTATCAGCATGGGCTCCACCCAGTCCCTCACCTCTACTGACCAGCCTATCAGCATGAGCTCCGCCCAGTCCCTCACCCTCACTGACCAGCCTATCAGCATGAGCTCCACCCAATCCCTCACCCTCACTGACCAGCCTATCAGCATGAGCTCCGCCCAGTCCCTCATGTTCATTATGGGCACTGTGGTCTTCTTCTGAAGTCAGGCTTCCACTCACTGGTTGGTTTGTTCCTACTGTATGTGACTTTTCCATTGGCCTGCGGGAACAGGTCTGTAAAAGCAGCAGCGGGGTGACTCGCTTGCCCCTTTTCATGCGACAGCCTCCTATGCCATAAATCATCTTACGGACTGGGCCTGGCTTCTTTAATCTCCGCTCTTTTATCCAATTAACGTGACAGGGCTGCGTGATGACGGCTGCATTTAGAGAGCGCGTTACACAACTTTCACTGTTGCATTATTATGTTGCATCCTCATTACTCTCGGCCTCTCCCAGACATTCCTGCACTTTCTCTCTCTCTGTCCCGCTTCCTCTCTCCCGCTCTCATCTCAGCCATTAATTACTTTCGCTAAGTGAGCCGCTCCAGAAGACAGCTGCTTGGCAGCCGCGCGTTGCCGGCGCCTAACAGAAGCCGCGCGTTTGCTCGCTCACACGCGAGCCAAGATTACGGGTGCCGTGCAGCTTCGCTCCTCCTCGCCTCAGTGGCGACTGCATCTCTGTCGCCCCCTGCAGGTGTCAGCTTGATGCGCGAGGCCTTCTCCATGTCCTGCATTGCTAATGGGGTCGCCGTCAGCCGCAAGCCGGGCCACAGAGACGGATCCTCTGTGTCTGTTGCCAGGAAGGAGACTTTCTCCTCTGCAGCCAAGAGGTGCAGTTTCTACACATGACCGGACCGACATACAGACAAATGGAAGGGGGGAGGCCACACACCCACACACAGGCTGTGTACAGATTCAGGGGCTGCGTCCTTCAAAGGACACGGTCTACAAAGATTGTAGAATACGTAGACCGCATTCCTTGAGGGGTCGAACAGAGAACAAAGTCAGTTGGGACAGTCTGACCTATGGTCACTCTCCTATTTGCGTTAGCTGCTGTTCCTGCACTTACCCTTGAGTCATGAAGCGCCGTCCCACTCGCCTAGCCGGAACACGCCCACTTCATCTCTGAGCAGCGAGTCTCGAAATACGTTGGGCTGTGAAGGATCCATCCTTCAGGACACTGCAAAAGAAGGATGCATTTCTAGACTGCATTTGAAGGAGCCTTCGAAGTGGGATGGCCTTGTCGCATCTCTGTGTGACGTAGTCTTTGAATGCAGCCTTAGAAGGTTACAGCCCCTGAATTTGGACATGGCCACAGTGGCTGGGGGGCACACAGCCCTTCCCTACGAAGGTTTGGTCGTACCCTTGGCATCCCTCAAACCTCCCACGCCGCTCCCTCATTGTTTTACAGTGAGCCAGTGAGAAATGTCAAGCATTCAGTGCAGGGTACCAAAGAAAAGGCGGAGCCATCACCTGGAGGCGAAGCCCCGCCCCTTCCCGAGGCACAGGACACTCCCCGGCACCCCCCCTCCCCCACCCTGCCCCAGTCAAAAAGGCACTTCCAGGGAAACAGGAAGTCCAAAGCAGCTGACAGGTTCCTGGAGTGAATTCCGTTGACCTTCCTGACCCTAACTTGCCTTTCATTCTCTGTATCGATTCCACCCACCAGCTTTGACCCCACCCTTTACCCTTCAGCAGAGCTACACCAGCTATGCCTCCGCCCTGGGATTGGCTGCAGTACCCCTTTGGCCCTAAGCCCTCAGACCCCCACCACCAC
>JAABNY020000040.1:1581839-1601524 GCA_015164015.2 Brevimyrus niger | reverse complement strand
CAGGGGGGGGGGGGGGGGGGGGGGGGGGCGGGGCGGGGGGGGGGGGGGGGGGGGGGGGGGTGTTCACAGGCTGCCCAAACACAGCCATGCATGTCAAAAGTGTAATGAAATGTGAAACGCAGTAGCCAGGCTGCCAGGCTCCTGAAATGCCCCCAGAAGTGTCTTAAGATCAGGCAGTATAATGCTAAAGCAGGAGACCCTCTTTATGTTTTATGTTTTAATCAGTCATGGGGGGGGGGGGATCTGGGAGATCCCCCAGAACCTGAAATGGAGTTTTTGGCATCACAAGAAGGGCCTGAGAGAAACCGCAAGGACGGCGACCAGCTGGCTCGGGGAAGGGGGGGGGGGGGCTGGGCATGGGCGGAGTCTTAGAGGTCAGAGTTCATGCAGTGGGTGGGGCAGGAGCCTCTCCAGGGCAGCCCCTCATATCCCCACCAGTCACAGACTCCGGTGAAGGAGCGGTGCCTTCTGGGTCACCTTCGTCAGGATTAGGGCCGTCGCAAGGCTGGCAGTAGCTGGAGAGTGCCCCCTCCAGGACTTGCCGGTACTCGCCCCTGTGATTGATGCGGAACTGGCGCAGCACCTCCAGCAGGTGGGAGGGGGTGCCCCCTCCCTCGGCACCGTGGGAATCCTGAAGCGAGAGGCCACAGTGAGGCGTGCAGGCTGCAGAGGGGCTGCTAATGCAGGCGCAGGGGCTGCGGGAGCTTCCAGCTGGCAGGCTCCTCCCACCCCTCCCCTCCGCAGCCTTTCACCTAATGACAGGAGAGTTCACTGCCAGGATGTTAATTTGCCAGGCTTTAGGAAGTCTACTGCCCCCTGCTGGCCTACCACTGCCCTGCACAGTACTGGGTAAGAGGCAGTAAAACAGATGGGTAGACGTCTTGCATACATGAAACTAGGGTCGCAGGGGTCCTGGGGATGGAATGCATGACCACTCACCATGTCTTCGCCATGAGGGTTCAGCCGGATGTAGACCGCCTCAATGGTACTGCGCCTGAGAAAACACCAGCAGATATCAGTTCAGAAGCTGGGTCTCCATTACAAAGCGTCGGAGAAACCCGCCAACATCAGCCAGTGCGCGTTTGTCAGGGGCCGAGCGGCGCCTACTTGCTAGCGAGGCCGCCCCCTGGTGGCAGGTTGGGAATGGCCTCCGAGGCCAGGACACGCATGACGTCCGCCATGCTTGGGGTGCCGTTCTCCTCCATCCGCATGATTTCTGGGAAGACATTGGGCGCGCATGAGGAGCCCGTCTGGGCGCCTTCAGAAGGCCGGCGGGACCAAGGCGGCGGGAGACGCACCTTCCACACGAGCCTCTAGGTGGCGGTCCAGCTCCGCCTCGCGGCGCACGGCCTCCTCGCTCACCTTGGGCCCGTTGGGGAAGCAGACCAGCACCACGCTCATGTTGTCCCGGCTCCCCTGCACAAAGGCACCATTTGTTCCCCGCATCCCCCAGCAGACTTTTGCGTTTCTATACTAGTTCTATGCTAGACTAGACTTCACGTTCGGCCAGATCATATTTAAATCAGAGTAGAAGAGAAGAAAAGAAGCCCCAAAAAGCAGCCTCATTTTCCAGACCGCAGCTTCTGCTGCCGGTACCTTGTGCAGGCAGGTGTCCAGCAGGCTGTTGCAGACCTCCTGCAGGTTGTCCTGCAGCTCCAGGCGCGAGCGGATGAAGCTGCACGCATCCTCGTTGCTCATGACATCCCAGATGCCGTCGCAGGCCAGCAGGGCGAACTCATCGTCCTCACTGCGCTGCACCTCGTACACCTCGGGCTCCGGCGACACCTGCTGCTCTGTGGGGCCCCGGCCGTTGGCGCACTTGTAGTCGAAGTCACCGAGGGCGCGGGACACGGCGAGCGAGCCGTTGACTCGCTGCACGGTGACGGAGCCGCCCGCCCGGACGATGCGCTCACACTCGACCGGGTCTGCCGGCTTGTGGTCACGTGTGGCCAGTTGTACCCTGCCGCCGCGGCACAGCACCGCCCGCGAATCGCCGCAGTTGATGAAGTAGAGGCGGTGCGGAGACGCCAAGAGTGCCACGGCTGTGGAGCCGCTGCGGTCTGGGCCGCCGCGCATGTCCTCATCCACCTGCAGGAAGCCGGCGCGGACTGCGCTCCTGACCGCCGCCGGGTCGTCGCCACAGAAACCGCTGCCATCCACGATGGAGCCCAGCAGGTGCTGCGAGCAGTAGGCGGCGGTGCGGGAGCCGGCGTGCCCGTCGAAGACGGCGAAGAAGGACCAGGTGTCCAGGCTGCCCGGCAGCCCCAGCACGGCCGCATGTGCGTCTTCCATCTCCACCCGCCAGCCTTGCATGCTGCTCAGGCCGTAGCGCAGGCCGTTACCCTCCCCGTGAGAGTTCTGCTTCTCCGTCTTTGGCTTGTCCAGGAAGGCCCCCATTGCTCCGGGCAGGAAGGAGGGGCTCTGTTCAGCACGGCCAGCAGCAAAAGAATACAATTAGAAGCATGGAAAAGGCAAATCTGCTTGAAAGCATGAAGCCATCTGGATGAGCCATCAGGCCCTAATCCATGAAGACACCCGTGCATCCCCTCTTTTCTCCTTATGACATCCTCAGCATCTCATGCAAACACGTCACATTCCTACACAGTATAATGCAGGACCGGGACAGCGACCCGGGCGGAAAGCCCCTCCCCATCACCCTGAAAGACGCCCTTGCCAAACCCCTCCACATGCGTGTCAGATTTAACAGGGCCTCTGTCGCAGGCACTTCACGCCCGTTTCAGAACTGGCTAAACTGGGCACACTGGAGATTCCGCACGCAATGACCTGCATCACAGCCATACCGAAAGGGACACTGTGCCGTGTGGCCAAATCGCTGGAAAATGCATCCAGCTACAGGCATGCAGCCAAGCTCAGAGTCAGGTCCACGTGCAGTGTGTGGTCTGGTCAGTAGTTTCCACACTTCCGTAACCCTGGACCCACTGTAATCTGAGCCACTGGGTATAAATAAACAGTAGCTGCTGCCCTAGTTGCTCAGAGCCATCTGGGGGATGCACCCCAACTGTCTGAGAACTCCCAGTGACATTGGGAGCCATTCCACTCATGAACGCAAAGTATACCTCAGAGCAATCCACGAGGGGAGGGGCTGGTACCCTGTACTGGTGCAGACTAGGCCTTAAAATATATGGGGACCACAACTGTACAACTGGGGAAAGAATGTACAGTGTAGGTGGCTCTGGCCAAAACAATTTGTATTGCACTGTAATCAAGCTAACAAACCTGCACTTAATGCTGCCAGTTCATGTCATAGTGAGAAAGACACAGGAGACAACAAAGCAAGGTATTTAACCCATAATACTCCATTTGAATACTCAGAGTTTGGCAAAGAATCTCTTAACTGATGCTAAAATCTAAAGCTAAAAATAAAGCCTTCAAGTAGGTTTTAAATCCATAGTGTTAATAATGACTGCTGCAGTAAGTCATGTTACCTGAACCCAAATGAGATTTTAAATTACTATCCAAAGGTCCCGTGTATGTTTTTAGCATCCAGATATCAACACCAATCAGTATCATGGATTAGTATTTAGCTGAACAGTCCTCTGTTCACTTTGTATAGGATTATTTACTCAGTATCTACTTTTAGATCTTGTCTAGTGAGGAGAGCAATGCATACTAACAGCGTGCAGTGGAATGGTGCAGTGGAATGGTGCAGTGCAATGGGCTTGTTCGATATGGGCAGCTGTGCTTCATACTTCACAGTCTAGTGGGGCAGCTCACAATGCTGCTCCTCCCTCCATTTCCAGGTTAAAGCCTAGTTCATGCTTCACTTTTCCATGCGTGCTTTCAGGCTGCTGACGGTCACGCCGGCGCCAGCTTCTGTTCGCGCCACATTTGACTGCGGATTGCTGCGGTCAGTGCTGCACACAGCGGCGATATTCCACTACACCATTAGAGGGCAACTGCATTTCAGCAAACACAAATGCATGCAGTGTAGTGAAATGGGTAAACTTTTACGAATAGTTCAAAGCTATTAGTCAAGACTTGGGCAATAGTAAGATAAGGCATAGCACAGAATTTTGAAATCCTTTCGACAAAACTAGTCAGGACCCAAACCTCCCCCAAGCTGCTCTGCAAACTTTAAGGCTAAGATTCCAAAATGATATGCGGGTGCCTCCAACCCTCCTCACATAGTTAGTCACCATAACTACTACAACGGTGGCTTATCTCCCGCTACACTTTCAGCTGTGAAAGTCCACGCTGCCCTCTACTGGAAATACCTAATCAATTACCTGGTCCACACGCTTGCACTCACGGATGTGTCCCAACAGAAACACAGCTTATACTTAACAAATAAAACCATACTAGGGTCAAGTGCTTTGCTTTCAGTGTCCAAATTTGTGTTTGAGAGATTCTAACCCAGCACTCCTGACGTGAGCCCCCCCCACAAAGGATTAGTAGCTTGACTGCAAGAAAGAAGGCTTCAGCAAAATGAATGCTTACGAGATATTTATCCACCGACCAGCCAATTTAAAAGATTTACGCAGTTAGGGTGACTGTGGCAGGGAATCCTTTCGGGGGAAGGAATCCCACAGAGTGACAGCCTCATTTTTGCCCTGCAGTGTCACACATTTACATTTTATTGTAAGCTGCCATTCCTTAGTACAAGAGCAGGGCTGATTCCGAGGCTCTGGCTTATTGGCATGTTAGTACAGGTCTAGCAATTTAGCCAGAAAGGAACCTGTGAGAAGGGTTTAACACAACTACCAGAACAGCCTGCTAGTCTGTTTATGTAGCCTGGCTGATTTCTCCTTAAGAGCTTTTCCCCCATAAACTTCTACAAAAATGAAGCCCCTAAGAAACTTTAGGCTACACCTACATCGTCTTTACAGTGATAATATTACACACACACACATTAATCTCTCATATATGACAAGCTTACAATTGCAGCACTAAGAACAAGTCTATCAGAAAAGGCAAAAAGACTTACAGAACAGTAGGCAGATGTTATAGTTCTATCCTAATAGTAACGTGCATGTAAACACTTATCAGAAGCTTGTACCCGCGGGAAAACGGTCGGGTCACATGACCACGCTTAAAACGACTTGTGAGCTTTGTGATCACAACACACGCGCATCTCTTCTTGTACGCCGCCCTAAAACAAGACGTCAGCATCTACAGAAAGGCAAATAGCGTGACCCCAGCATTCCTGCCAAGCGCACGCCCTTCACATCACCGTGGCAACCAGTAAACATCACGAAAGATAAATGTCGTTGGTTACCCACACGATTCCTGCTGCCAAAATACTGCTCGCAATTTCCCACCTTAAAAGGTCAGACAGTCACAAGGAATTAATTACCACTTCTACTACTTATCTCGACTCAGTTTTATCAGAAGATCCTCAAACGGATGTTACCACATAAACAAACAAATCCACACAAGAAACAAGCCTGGTTCTTCCAAGGTGTTAAAGAACCCATCCGGCAGTGAATGACGTAACAAAACTCAAAGTAAGTAAATAAGCAATACGGTTCCTTAGCGACCCCGCACCTTTCTGGACAGCAGGGAAGGGGGGAGGGAAGCCACCAGTCAGCCAGCCTCCGCAGGCCGAGCAGCTGTGCTTCGAAAGGAGTCCCCCATCACGCTGGCACGCGGGGAAGCAACAATAAATTCGGCAAAAAAAAACAACCCACGGGCATGGAATAACTAAAAAAAATGCCAAAACGTGCTCCCCTATTTATGTTAAGTCGACATCCTGGTTGCTAAGGAAAATTTGACACATTAACAAAAACTAATCTTCAGTAACACAAGGTATGCCCCCAACTCCTTCCTGGGTATAAATAAGTTAACAGCTTATCTACAAAAAAAATAAAGTTACTGCGACCTGTTACTTTTCCGTCCCCCATGATGTCGGGAAGAGGACGGTTGTTGAGGCCGCCAGCTCCGCTTCGGGGGGCCGTGAGAGGGAACCATCTCACACCCCCAATATGACAGAAAACACGGGGCCGAACAGGACCCCCGCATTGACGCAAAGCCCCGGCACAGCGTCCGTGGCGTGGCCACTGGACTCGGCCAGGTGTCTGCTTGCCGGTTAGCAGCCCACTCTATGCCCCGAGCGACCGCCAGGTTTTTGTCCCGCCAACAGAAACTGCTTCCGCCGGCTAAGCCTCAGTCAGCCAGCAAAGGGCCGCAGCCACTTACGGTTTGGCGGAATAAACCTGCAGGCGACGTCCGGGTGCTTCAAACTTCACAGGCTGCCCGCAGTGAACAACCCCTGCTTCTCTGAGTCATTGTTCGTGACTTCACAAGTTTAATAATACAGTTGCAGCGAGTCTCCGACAGACAAAGAGACACTTTTAAAAGGCGTTCAAACAACAACGAACAGCCGTAAGTTGCCCTCGTTCCGGAAGATACCGGAACGTTTAGCTAGCCTGCTAAGCACTTAGCCAGTTAGCTATTACTCCGGTGCCTCGAAAAAAGGGGAGGAGCCGAGCTTCCGGCTCTTAGCTGCTATTGGCTAAAATCTATGGATTTGATTGGCTACTTCACCTGACAGTCCATTTACCAGTATGCTTGTATAAACTTCATCATTCTTATTATTAGTTTTTTTTTCTTTCTGGTTAATGTCATGTATTAATCTGAATACATAATTTAATGTAAACAATGGCGATTTGCCCTTGAAACCAGCTCTGGGTCCTGTGTTCAGCTCTGGCCTCTGCAATGGCAGACAAGAATGAATAATCAGTATTTTTTTAAAAATGATCAAAATTAGTTGCTCAAAATGATGCAGCAGGTCCCCTACTTATTTATTATGTCCCTGAAGTTAATTTGGCTTCAAAAAATGAAACATACCACTTTCCACGTGGGAATTTCAATGGCTCTTACACTTAGAACTTTCCTTGACTTAAGTTTTAATTTTTAAACAGAGAGGGGCTGGAGCGTTTATATGCCTCAATCAACCAGATGTCACTGTTTGCCATTGCCTCCTCCACCTCTCAGATTGCTAATGCCAGGCTGATAATCTCCTTTGCACTTCAATCTTGTCCTTCATCCTCCGTCCCTTCTGCACCTCTTCCGTTTTCAGTACAGCCAGTCTGGCCTCCTCTTCCTCTCTCAGGAACTGGCGGAGCCCCTCGCGATTCAGCTTAATCAGCTGCTCAGCTGAGTTGTGCTTGATCCTTGAAAATAAAATACTAAGTAGCACATAGACCTAAAATCTTTCCAGTCGAGGCCCAGAATTGTGGAAGTGCAAACTGGGCCTCAGCAGCAAACTGGGCCTCAGCATGCCAGTGATTTGACCCTCATACCTCAGTCTCTTAGAAGCCGTTTGCATGCGCAGTTCCCCAGCCTGGCTAAGCATCTTCATTTGTCCTTCGGTCCTTTCAGCTCCTCCTGCACCGGCTTCTGTGGCTTTATCTCGATTACATCTGACCACTGTGACATCACACAATGGTGAAACCATAGCAACGCTCAATGCCAGCCGAGTGCATTTCTGCAGAGCTGCTGCCAACTAACCAGGGGCGTCACTAGGTTTTAAGGACGGGGGGGGGGGCTTAGCCCCCAAGAGATGCATACGAAGTGAAAGGGACCAACCGAGTTATGATCATAATTATGCGAATAGCGACAGGTTTATATTATTATTTCTTTAAACTCATATTCCTGCATCTTTATATTCAATTTGTCTGCAAGTTCTGTAAAAAAAAAATAAAAAATCGAATAAGTAAAAAAAAAAAAAAACACCAAATTATTTAGGGGGGCTTAAGAATATTTTAGGGAGGCTTCAGCACCCCTAAAATAGGCCTATCGACGCCACTGCAACTAACGATGGACAAAATGATGCTTCGTCACAATGTAATTTTAATCTAATTACAGGTTTATTTAATACATCCAACCGTATTCTCACCACTTATCCTGGTCACTACAGCTGCGGCCAATCCCAGGCATCACAGCACACTGGGCTGTCCTCCACCCTGGCACAAACACGCACACTCTTCAGAGATGCCAATCAGCCTGACTGCATGTATTTGGATGGAGGCGGGAAGCCGCAGTACCCAGAGGAAATCTGCTGCCCTCAGGGTGGGCTCAGCCCCTTGAAGATATATGGGACATCACACACCCCCCCGTAATTACATTTGCAGAGAGAAGGAATGGAATTCTTTTCTGCGTTTCTAGGGGATGCATCCCTGTTTCCATCCTTCCATCCATCTCTTAATGCTCTCTCCATTCAGCCACCCATGCCTGACTTGCGTTCTTCTAATACTTTTGTTTATGAGCTTAAGTGAAAACTTGCTGCAACGGTACAGATTCTGTCATGAGCTAATAAGAAATACCCCGCCCCCCCCCAGGAAGTCCCCAAACTGGACACTTTGCCTGTCAGCATCTGTCTTTCGATGAGTATTTTTTAATTTTTTACTGTTATGTTGCCAATAGTTTAATTAGGAATCGAAGCATGTAAGTCATGACCTTTATTTATAACTTCATAATGGAAAAGCGCAAAGTACTTTTAAGAATTGAGGTTGTGGGGATGATGAGAAGTTCGGAAGGTTATGCAATGCGTGAAGAGATATTGCAAGGTATTCATTGAATCTGTTGTATTAAGTCAATGTTAATGTGCACACAGAAAAAGAGATTCGCCAGTATGTTTTCTATATTGCATGGACTCAACATTTCTTATTAATTAGAATAAAACAGGGGTCTCCAACTCCGGTCCAGGAGAGCTACTATCCAGTAGGTTTTCTATCCTACCTGGCTTCTGATGAGCCACACTAGTTCTCAGGTAAATACTAGGAGCAGGTGTGACTCATCAGAAGCCAGGTAGGATAGAAAACTTCCTGGATAGTAGCTCTCCTGGACCGGACTTGGTAACCCATGGAATAAAACATATTGAAAAGATCCCTCACCATGTGAAAAGTCTTCCATCTAAAACTATTAATTTTTTATAAGAACCAGGGTTTTAAAATTGGAAAATAATTTTATTTGATAAATATAACGTCATGATTTTAATAATCTCATGCATACTTCATACGTTCATTTGTTTCTGAAAGAAGACAGAAATAAGCAGAAATGAACAAAGACAATACATATGATTACCAGATGTATTCGTCTGAGCTGAATACCTTAAATAAACTAAAAAAACTAGTTTGTTCATGTTAATTTGTTCTAACCCTAACCCGCAGGGCTCTGTCCTGGGCTCACTACTGTTCACCTTACATGTGCTGCCCCTTGGTGATATTAATAGGAAACATAGTGTGAGTTTTCATTGTTATGCAGATGACACACGGCTGTTCTGTACAATTCCGTTAAAACGGATGAACTTCCTCAGCTGTCAGGGATTGTGAATGCTTGGCGTTTAGGAGGTGGGCGGCCAGTAACTTCCTTCTCTTCAATCCTGACAAAACAGAGGTGTTACTACTGGGCCGAAGGAAAGCTCAGGGTGTTGTTGAAATAAAGCTGCCTAGAGAATGTGAGCATGGTAGTTAAATGGCTTGTTATCACTACCAACTTCTTGTCTCCGCATGCTCTCATAAATAACGTAGTTAACACAGCTTTCTTCCGTCTGAGGTATACTGCAAAACTCTGCTTATGGTTAGGGCTTCCTCTGCTGCCCCCTGGAGGACGGGCTCCCCCTTTGGGTGTGGTTAGGGTTAGGGCTTCCTCTGCTGCCCCCTGGAGGACGGACTCTGAGTCTGGTTCCTCCCAAGGATTCTTCCTTCTAGGGAGCTTTTCCTTGCCACTGTCACCTCTGGTTGCTCTCTGGGCTTTGGCAATGTAAAGCACTTTGAGGCTGTAATGTTATGAAAATCTGCTATAAAAATGTAACTGAATTGAATTGCATTGAATTAAATTGAATTGAAATAGAATAGCTAAATTGACAAAAGGGACACGTAAACACTAAATATACTATTAGTTGCTTCCTGTGGGACAAAAGTGTTCAGAAAGTAAAACTAAAGAAAGAATAAATCACTGCAAATATGAATAACAAAGGGTGACTGGGTGCAACCAGAAAATAATTCCCTCGCAACACATAAAAAGTTTTTCTGCCTATGATTGCCTGAAAATGATCCGCAGGAAGTTCAGGAAATTTTGGCCAAGCATTTTACCATATCCCCCATTCCCGCGAGAAATGCCATTCTTTCCTCGTCAGCGGGGTCCCCATTCAGAAGCGGTAGCCGATTTCTAATCATATGGCTGATTTACTGAAATGTAAACACAGAAAATACCGTAAGATAAAGGTAAATATTGGAATTGGGCAAAGCAGTGGAACTGCTACAGTGACTGGCAGCATGTTTGGCCGGATGTGACACGTTGTTTTCTAGTTCAGATGTGGAACGACAGAAAAGTGACATTCACAGAGTCAGCTATGAGTAAAAATGTGACGTCTGCATGGGGCGCTGTGAACTGGGTGAGAAGCTCTTTGACTGGTAGGTAAGATTCAAGCACCTAGAGCTGCATTTGTGCTCACATGCCAGGCATGTTAATCATGGCACAAAAGACTGATTCAGCTTTTGCCAAAACCTCAGGGAACACATGACGCGGTTTCATGAAACACAAACAAATCTTTAAAGCTATAAAAATGATTTTGCACGCTATGGACTGTGTGTTACAAGGCGGATTTTGAAACCAGTTTAAGCATTGTTATTGTAGCTGGCCACGTAAATTCCTAGTTTGGACATTTCAACCGGAATCCTCCCTTAAGTTGGAATTCCGGCTCGTAAACTCGGAGGAATCGACATGACCCCGAGCTCAGAATTTAAGATGGCTACATACTTTATCAACAGAAGTTGAAGCTGTAGTACTGCGTAATGTGTTGTTATCCACTGATATTGCTAACAATAGCTAACAATTAACCAGGCTAGAACTGGGGCCTTTTTCATTAAATAAAGATTTCTTGCTTAAAGAGAGAACTTATCGGATTTACGGTAGTCAGGCTAAATGTAAATTAGAATAAAGATCATTTAAACTCGGGTAAATTAGATCCAACAACTTATCCAGGTAAGCAGGGAATCCTGATCTTTGAAACGGGTATCTGACATTGGTAAATGACTTTCCGACTTTCTGTACTGGAACGCTGTTAACTCGTGTGTGACGTCATTCCCAGTTCTAAGTTCCAACCTCTGAGGCAAATGGAACAGAGCAATAGTGCCTATGCCTTCTGTGATTGGTCGGCATCTTGTGCAGGGATGTCCTCGGCTTCCGGGTCCAGTACCGGGTCCCCTCGGACCCAGTACTGGATAAGTTCCATAGAGAGGCTGTTCTAAATATTTTAGGGCCCCTGCCACTTAAAGGTCCTCAGAATCATTCTAAGTGATACAACCCCCCCTCCCCCCACCTCGGGGTGTCCCTAGTTCCAGCTCTACCATTCTTGTCCATAGCTGGAAATGAGAAGAGCTTAGGATACGATGCCGTTCCTCATTTTCGGCACTAGGGGTCACCCTTTCCCCACTAGCTGTTATGATTTTGTTGTTTCGTTTGCTCTGGCAAGCAGTCAGCTGCTGAATAACTGCTGATTTAGTGCCGTTTGTTTAAAGACAGCAGCTTTTCACAACCTGCCATATGATCTGGGTGAAACATAAAAACAGCAATGAGGCAGCTTTTATCTATTTTGCCGCAAAACTATGAATCACTCCACCAGAAGGCACCAGAAAAGAAGGATCATTCCGTACTTTTAAAAAGTTATTGAAGACGCATCTTATTGTATTGGCATTTTAATCAGTTTGCAGGGTTTTAGTATTTTCCATTTTATTGCCTATTACTTTTTACTTCACTGTTCTGTTGTTAAATCCATATCGTACATTATAACATATGGTACTAATAATTTCCAGTTTTTACCAGCTTGTGCTTTTTGCATCTTTTGCCCTGTTCATTCCTTTATATATGATGTATTGTATTCCTACTTGTTTATTCATTTTTTATATTGGCACAATATCAACTCCTAGACCATGCAACTTTGACAGAAATCGTTCAACACCTTGGGCCTGGATGCCTCAGTAGCAAGTGCGCTTATATCAAACCTACCTTTCTTATGAAAGATAATTGAAAAGGTTATTTTCCAGCAACTTAGTTCTTTCACGGTGAAAAACAAATACTTCAATGCTTTTCAGTCAGGATTTCAACCACACCAAAGCGCAGAGACTGCACTTCTCAAGGTCTTAACTTACATTCATCTAAGCAGTGATGAATGAAAAATCTGCTGGTTCGCCTGGATCTTAGTGCTGTGTTTGACATGGTTGTGCCCAGTTATCTTGACCGTAAGATACAGCTAGACAGTCTAGAAAAGTGCGAGGGACATTCTGGCATGGTGTTGAATTAGCTTAAATGATATTTAGAAGACTGGGACTACTCTGTGTCAATAGGTAATTATGAATCTGAGCAAACAAAAATGACATGTGATGTTCCTCAAGGGTCCATTCTTGGGCCTCTTCTATTCAACATCTACATGCTCCCTTTGCTTTGATCATGGGATATTATAACATCTCTTACCATAATAATACAGATGTCACACAACATTGCAGCGTCACCACGTGACTATAGTGCCTCAGATTCACTGAATCGGCGCATTGAACAAATCAGTGAACGAATGTGCCAGAATTTTGTACGAATGAATGCGGGGAGAATGGAAATAATTGTCTTTGGTCATCGTTCACCTTGAATTCACGACACTAAAACCTACAAATCAAACCGGAATGCTTGGTGTAGTTCTGGACTAGGACTTCAACAGTCACATTAAGACAAAATCTACTTGCTACCAGCTTAAAACTTAGCTAGAATTAAATGATTTCTGTGTAAACAAAACACAGAAAAGCTTGTATGTGCATTTATTTGTAGAAGACTTCATTATTGTAATGGTGTCTTCAACCAGACAGTCCTCACTGTCACCAGGAGAGTGCAGCATCTCACACAGGTCCCTAAGTCACTGCACTGTCACCAGGAGAGTGCAGCATCTCACACAGGTCCCTAAGTCACTGCACTGTCACCAGGAGAGTGCAGCATCTCACACAGGTCCCTAAGTCACTGCACTGGCCTCCTGTGCATCGCAGGATTTATTCTGTAATATTATTACTAGTGTGCAATGTACTAAATGGTCTTGGGCCCAAATACATTTATGATTTATTTGAACATTATGAAGCATCCAGACCCCAGAGGGCATCTGGGAAAGGGTTATTCAATGTTCCCAGAAACAAGTGCAGTGAAGCAGCGCTCACTATCTATTAGGGTGGGGTGAAAAAATCAGAATTTCCATTAGTAATTTCCAATAGTGCGGAAAAGTTGTCACTAGACCTCGTTATTAAACGTGCAAAATATCTCTGAAATAGGTTAATATTTTCAGGTTCCACAACACCCTACTGTCTGTCCTCCTCGTCTGCAGACCTGAGGTCCTGCTACAAACATTTAAATCAGAGCTTAAAACACAAGTTTGCTGCAGCTTTTCAACAGATTAACAAACTAAACCAGTTTAGTCATTTACTGTTACTACAATGTAACTTCTATTAATTTATTTCTTTGTTTGCTTTTTACGCTCTTCATTTGTCTTTTAAATGGAATTTGAATGCCTTTTATTGAAATGTATCCTTCTGCCTTTGTAAAGCACTTTGAACTGCCTTGCATCTAAATTGCTGTATAAATAAACTTACCTATCTTCTACCTTCAAAGGTACAAAAGGGTATTTTTGTCTGACAGTGTGTGAAGCACTTTGAGCTGCATTTTATGTACAAAAAGTTCCGTATAACCGATGATTATTATTACATCGTTACACCCTTGAGGTGTTTGAGAAGCAGATTCTGTCTCAGGTTGCCTGTCGCGCTGCTGCAGTGACGGTGTGACCCCTCGCTCGCTCATTCCTGTCTCTCTCTCACCTCCTCTCTTCCTTGCGCGGCGACAGGCTCCCTGAGCAAGTCTCTTAGCTCCGTGGCACTAAGAGCTGACCAAACCGCAGTGCCCTGCGTTAGTGACGTCAGTGGTGCCCGCTCGGGTGTTTCCAGGTGTTTCTCGGGGGCTCGGTGGTCGGTCCGCCCACGTACACGAACGCCCCCCCCTCCCCAAATTGTCATCAAGCTCCTCTTCATGGTGCCGCTGACACTGACCCCTGAGTTTTGTTCCGCCATGGCTACATGTGAATGTCATGGGATGGGATTTCAGCAGGACATTCCTGGACACAGGGATCCTACGGCCCTGGAGCCCATCCTGTGCCCCCCCCCCCCCGACCGACACACTCATCCTTGAGGCGTGGTGACCCGGAGTGGAATTCCCCCAAGTCACCATGGCGTCCCGTCCACGAATAGGAGCTGCCCTGTAAGTAACACTGGCCGCCCTTGTGGTTCCCGGGCGGCCAGCCAGCCTGCTTGTTACAGCTGCCTTACTGCCCTCCAAAGCTCCAGCGCTTGGGAAGTGCGACGGAAGCCAGACTTCCAGACCTCTTTCTTTCCTCACGTCTTTTTCGGTTGTGGTTTCTATTTTTTCCACTTGTTTTTAAAAAAAAAAAAAAATTACCTTTTTTTTTCACCCTAAATGTAACCATCTCATGTTCGTGTGTAAAGCGTGTAATTTGTGACCTGCCAGTCTGTGATAATTGCAATCCTACATAACAACAAATGGGCCCTTTCTCCTGCACGGAGCCTCTTTGCCATGAAAACGGTTATTAAAAGTGCAGGATTTGACCAGTCATTATGCGGAGAGCGCGACCCTTCTCGGCCCTCGTGGACAGCGGCCGTTTCCACCTGCCGCGTCACGCCGTGGGACGCTGGTGCATCACGCTGACTTAGGGGGCAGCGTCTCCCCCTGGTGGCTCCGGCTTGTGGCCTGGGATGAACTGGCATCCAGTGCAGCGTTTGCCCCACTTTGTCATTCCATGATTGTCTGGTTAGCAAACTTTGTCTGATTGCCGTAGAATCTGTTAGCGGCCTGATGCTTCTGGTGTCTGTTAGCAGTCTCGTCCAGTCGTTGTAGAATCTGTTAGCGGCCTGATCTTACTGGCTCAGTACTACGCTAGCTGCTTGCTAGCACATTAGTGACCCGGCTGCCCACATATAGGTCATTTGTTTGTCTGCACGTATGTTAGCAATCAAACAGCTGCTTCTCCCACACATACTACTGTATCCAGTTCATATATAGTTGTTTGTAGTAAGTCGCGCCACACAGCGGAATGCATCTGCCTTGTTAGAAATGCTGCTCTTCGTGGTTGTAATCTAGTTGCAACCATGATGCCAAGTGGACCAATCAGCAACTGGAAATCAAATTGGCCTAACCAATTACAACCTTGCTATCAAGATGCCATGTCCAATCACATTTGTTTCCCTGCTGAATGACAATGATTTAAGGCATCTTTGAGACCTGAGTGACGTTTACCTGCCTGTTCTTGGGGTTTCCTGCCTGCTGTTATTGATCCCTGTGGTCTTTCCCTCCAAAACCCCAGCTGGTTTCACCATTTCACAGGCTGTGGTTCTATTGGCCGAGAGGCACGATGAAACATCGACTGACAGTGTGAACTATGAAGGTTTCTCACCAATATTTGGTCTAGTACCCCTTGATCAGGTCCTTCGCAGACTCATAATCGGACCTCAGGAATTACAGGGCTCAGATCTTATTTGAGAGCTTCTAGTAAATCATTTACAGGGTTTAAAAAACACGGACATTACAGAGGTTCTGTGGGACGCGGGTCAGCCTGGGATCAGCTGGATGCCATCAGTGTAAGAGAAGAGGCCAGGGGGGGTTTTCTGCTGTCCAAGGGCATGAAACCATGGCATAAGGAGTCTGTGCACTCTGTCCAGCTGGTGCATGCTGGCTTCTAGTCTAGGTCCGGTTGTTGTATCTCCATGTCCAGGTAGAGTCCCTGATCCTGGTTCTGTCTGGTCATATTTTATTTCTTAATTTTATTTTTCCTATCATATATCAAAGTTGTGTTAGGGTTCGTGCAAACGGGGTCTGTTGAGAACTTCAGGCCAAAGAAGCTCTTCCAAGGCTTGAGGCCTGGCATTGGCAAAGAGAACAGTCCTGTTTTTGGGCCTCCGGAGACGAGCTCAGTGAAGAGCAGAGCAGAGCAGAGCAGTCTCGCTCTGGAAAGCAGACGCGTGTTTCACTCATAAGAGGTTCTCGCTGGTAGCCCGCTTGCTGGGGACACCCTTGTACATCCTACTCGACACACCAAACCACTGAAATGGATTCATCCAATGGTTTAAAAACGGAAACAAACCCAGCAAAAAAAAAAAAAATGCCCTTGGAGAGCTTGAATTCATTCTGGGATTAATTAGAGGTAATTAAATGTGAACTGGGTTTTGTGGATGCCGGCATCTGCCTCATTACAGGCTGTTGCAACTTCTTGGGTTTTCAGTGCTCCAGAAGTTTCTTCAGATTTATGCACCGCTCTGCTATCCCGGGATCCATATGCACTGGTGCTGGTCTTGGATTTACGATACTTCCGTGCTATTTTTAGGCGTATTTACTTCAGTGGGTTTTTTTTTTTCTTTTTACTTCGGCCGTCTTCAGCGTGTGTCTTTCCCAGACATAAAGAAAACAGCAGCTGAACCTTTCTGCTGGGAGCTGTGTGAAGCTGGCGGGCCTCACAAGCACTCAGCGTTTGTACATCAAAGGCAGGACGCTGGAGGTGTTACTGTCGCCGGGGAGAGGGTGACAGGATCGACGCCCTGGGGCTGTTAGTGACGTCATTATCCTGTTGTCAGGGAAATGCCCCCCAGCCTTTTATCTCTCCAGTTTTTGTTTCTCGGGTCTCTTGGGAGGAGAAATGTTTTGATATCTCGAATTCTGCAGCCCCGACCCCCAGCTTCTGATGTCAGGTCACTTAACCTGCTCAGCTGAATCCAGAGTTTACTTCTGTGTTCGTGTTCCAGCCGTTTCCCTGCCTAGATGATTGCGCTGGGGGGCGACCAAATCAGGGAGACGGCACGCACGGCCGTGAGTCTGCGGGACGGTCACTGCAGTGCCACACGAGCCCTCGACAGAGGAAAATGATCAGTAACATAAATACAGACAGATCTGGGGGGGGGGGGGCGAGAGATGGCTGCACGTTTCTGCTTCTGCGAGGGGACCTGGCGCTCGGGCCCTGACTGGCTGTGTGCGGTTCAGCAGCCGGGTGAGGAGGTGGCCACATTGGGTCATGGTACTTTGTCGTAGTTGGCTGCAGAGGGACACTCAGTGACTTACGAATGTAAGATGCGGGTCATTAATTTTAGGGCACGTGTGGCTGTGTGGGTTAGGGCTGCAGTGCCTGTGATCGGAAGGGTGCCGGTTCAGACGTCAGTGTCGACAGAGTGAGGCCACCGCTGGGGGCCTGAGCAAGACCCTGATTCGGCAATTGCTCTGGGGTCGGGCTGACCCCGCTCTTACAATTGGACATCACTTCGGATAAATTAGTATAGCTGTATGTCAATGACTGGTTTCTAGGATTCCTGCAGTCCGGCCCTTGGCGGTTCCCCTGTGGACGCAGCGATCACACAGGCTCGTCAGTGAGGCCCAGTGAGGCTCCGGCGAGGCCCGGTTCCCACAGCTCCACTCTGCAGGAACGCAGCGATCTGGGGGGGGGGAGGTTGGTGTTTGCGGACAGAGCCGTGGGTCAGGTGAGTGTGCGAGTGTGTACGCTGGCTTGTGTGCACTGCCCACTGGGTGCGGCCTCGTCTGCGGGGGGGGGCGTGGCGGTGCCCCCCCCCACGGCCCAGGATTTAATGAAAGGCCTCCGCACTGCAGCTGGGGCTGTGAAGACAGGTTTGAACTCTACTGCCACAGCTGTGTTAAAAAAAAAAAAAAAACAGGAAAACAAATCTGGGGGAGGGATGAAGCGATTGCATCATTAGGGACGTTGTTTTCATCTTAAAATAAAACACTTTTGACATATTACCCATGTTTTGAGTAATAAGTGTAATTCACTTCTTATGACTCATGCACAGCAAGCCTCATTTTTCATATTAATTATTTTTAAGTTGCTTGGCTACAAAAACAAAATAAAATACATAGGCTGTGCTCATTTTGAAAGAGTAGATTTCTACTCTCATATCCTCTTCCTTCTTTCGCTTCTCCAAACACGTCTGCTTGCAAACGAGCTGCGTGTGTGTTTTTTTTTTTTTTTGTCTCAGTAAAGTCCCCGGCCGCGGTCGGCATGCCGACAGCCCGTTGTGATGTCACAATGCGCCTCAGTTCTGACTCAGTCACACGTGATGCCACTTACTCGGCCTGCGGCGAAGCCCATGACAGACACGCCCGCGTCTCCGAGACTCCTCGTGCGATGACACCCGAACCCAGAGCTCCGAAATTGACGCTGACCCCGCGGGAGGATAAGCTTTGGGCTACCGTCTGTCAAACCCAATACCAATCTTGTGGCCCAGAAGCAGAATTACTGGTCTCTGCCCGCAGATGGAAGGCTGATTTCTCACAGAAGCCAGAGCCCGTCCATCTGTGGAGGCGCGGACACCGTCCTGCGTGTCTTTGGCAGGACAAAATGTATGAGGGGAACGTCAGGGATAAACAAAAAAAGACAGAGGCGAGCACCCCAGTCCGGAATAACCTGGCGTCCCTTCCAGGGCTCCACCCCCCCTTTTCCTGGTATGGGGGCTGGATTTGGGGTCTGAGGCAGTGAGGTCTGTCAGAGCGGGCTGTGTGTCACTGTGACACGGCTCCGCGGCTGGGGCCGCCAGGCAGCCGCACCCTGGGCCTCCGAAGCAGGAAGTGGAGGTTAAATTGAGCCTGGGCGAGGCGGCGTGAGAGGAGCGCAGAGGAGAGGAAGAGCGGAAACCACACGCGCCTGGGGCTGCTCAGGGCCACGGGGAGGCCCAGCAGGTGCCCCCCTCCCCCCTTCTTACTGGGGCACGCCAGTAGAACAAGGTTGTCTGGGTCTTCCCTAGGGCTGGGGGAGGGGGTCAGGCAGTCACTTGACTCTTGACTGTTTTCCAGCACATACAATGACTCCCCCCCCCCCCCCTCCGAGTGATGTTCTCTGTTTTCAGGTTTTCAGCCCCTAGAGGAAGCTTGGCATGAGCTGTGGCCCATTCTCACTTCCTAATGCAGTTGGCCCAATTTCCTCAAAGCCCGATTTAATCTTGACTACTGTATTTCATTTTATGTTTTCCAGTTTAAACTCACGCTCAGCTTTATCAGCGGAGAAACCCACTTCAGGCCTTAAACCGTGAAGCACATTTGGCAGTTTCAGTGGCGTCTGAGTGATTCCGACAGCCAGCTGCAGGCTGGCTGAGGCCCAGGCAGACGTGTGACTGGAGGAGCTGGTCTGGGAGCTGAAGGTCCGGGCAGGAAGTCACAGAGGCCGGTCTCTGCTGGGTCAGAGGCGCAGACTGAAGTCTGCTGTGGGGGAGGTGGGCATGCTTTTTGATCTTGTGGAAAAGAAAAGTGTCAACGCGACACCCACAGCCTTTGAAATGCAGATGGGACAATGAAGTGGGGGGCCTAAAGATTTCAAGCAATCAGTATTGGGGGGGGGGGTGTCCTTTCATTCCTCACATGTCACTCATATACAGTATTATCAGTTAAATCTTAGTAAGAATAACTCACAGGGGGAATTTCTGGTGCATACAGCACCAGGAACACAGTGTTCAGACCAGCATACACATAGGGCCAAACAGACAAGGTGCAGAGACAGCACACACAGTGCAGATAAAGTGAACACAGCGTACAGACCAGCATACACATAGGGCCAGACAGACAAGGTGCAGAGACAGCACACACAGTGCAGATAAAGTGAACGCAGTGTACAGACCAGCATACACATAGGGCCA
>JAABNY020000040.1:1504679-1516563 GCA_015164015.2 Brevimyrus niger | reverse complement strand
GATTCTGTACCAGCCTTAGGTTACAGCAGGTAACTTGGTCTCTGTTTTAGGTGTTCCTGCTAACTGTCTGATGCTTGATTCATTCAGATTTCTCAGCAGGGGTAATGAAGGGGAAAGGTGTAGTTTGGATTTTTTAATAGTGGACTTGTATGAGGTACTTAGACCAACAAATCCTGTGTTCTGCAAGGTAAAATAAAATATTTTATTGTGATTATGAACATCCATGTCATCAATATGAATATAGTAATTGTCGTGATGTAGCCTAAACACTTGTTTACTTGCATAATTAACTGTTATAATGCATTTTTACAACACATTTGATCAGGAAATGAACCTGTTGTTGGCATCATTTATCATTATACTACATTACTATATTACTAAACCAGTTTAATCATTATCATCAGAAAAACGCAAAAAACTATCGTTTTCTGCATATAAATTTTAAAATAATGTGATGCAGGGGTAGCCAGTCTTACCCGCAAATATGAAGCACAGGCAAATACGAGCTGGTTGACCATGATAACAAACTGTTCTTCATTTCTTGTCTTCTTCACATGTTCTGCACCTTGTTTTAATAAGTGAGGAAACCAGATGAACTGTTACACAGGGTAGCAGACTCCCTTTGGACCATTTCTGTCTTTTCTTTCCTTGATTTGAATCTCAAGCTCATGTTTAACGTTCAATGGCTGAAGGCCATAACAATGTGGTTTTGAGATACTGTGTTTTATAACCATTACACATACATGGAAAATAATTTTGCATGTTTCAAAACAGATTTAAAGGATTTATGTGATTGATGAGCCCTTGAATATGCGGTAGGTATATGGTTATATATTAATTGTGTATGTGTATAGCACACACATGTTCCTGTACAATGTGTGTGTGTGAGTGTGTGTGTACATATATATGTATATATACACAGACTTTACCAAATTTTGCCACATGTACATCTGTATGTTATCAAATATAAAATGAAATATTATGAAATATAAAGTTAAATATAAAAGACAAATATATGAAACCACCAATTCCTTAGTGTATTTTAGTATATTTTTACAATACACTTTTTTACATTATATTTTGCAATATATTATTGAAGCAAACAGTTTTGATAAAAATTTAGAGGTGCCTATATATTTAGATGTATTTGTGTTTTGTAAAGACATGCGTTAGAGCGGTGTTTAGGGGGCTGCTGTTGAGAACTACCTAGAACTTACATTTGGAGGGAACACTTACTGTCATCAACTGAAAAAGTGACAACTCCAGTAGTTTATAGCCTTAGATAAAGGAAACACATCCAGCTCCTCTTCTTGGTTTGTGAAAAGGGATGCTAATGTGATCAGCGTACACATGCGTTGCTGCCTCTGCCAGTACGCGAACTATACCAGCTAAACAGGCTTCAAAGCCCAACCCCAGAGGTTTGAGCTAACTGCGCTATCTACTGAACCACGGTGACGCCCCACAGGTATTAAGAAACACCCCATGAGTAATTGTGCCCCATATTCATTCTGGGGAGACAAGTTAGCAAGAACGGTCGTGTCAATATCACAAGTACGATCATAGCGTTTTTGGTATTGAGAAACACTCAGGAATTTGGCCACTCTTTTTTGGAATTTAGAGCAGGCGCGACATGGCCACCTCCTTACGTCATTGTCTGGTAGCGAATGCTCAGTGAGGACCCTTTCTGCCCGGCGAGCAGTTCGGTGCTGCCGTGTGATTCTTCGGACACAATCTCTTTTGCAGAAGATGTATTACAAATTCAGCGGTTTTACCCAGAAGTTGACCGGTTCGGCCCCATTAGTCGCATATGCTCCCCAGGTGAGTTGAAGGGAAGTGTCCTGTTTGCGCGTTTGCGCGAATCTGAAATAGCGATGACCTTCAGTATCCACTCTGTAACGACCCCGCTTGTCTTCCTATCTGGATTACGGGATGTCCTCTTTTGGGGTATTTGTGTTATTGTGCTGTTCCTATTGTTATTTATTAGTAAGACATAACTATGAAGTTTATGTCTCTGTGGCTATAAGGTGAAAGTCATGCTTTTTGATTGAAGTTATTTTGCAACTATTTAAAAGTTTGGTCCGACACCACAATATTGATCTTGTTGCTTTTTCGATAGTCCAGATGATTTATATTAGCTGTCATACAACGTGTCTAGAGAGTGTCGCATACCTGGGTTATCACAGTAATATTTGATTATTATGGTTGACTGGTTGATACCCGGAAGCAGACTGATATTTGTTTTTTCACCTCTTTATTTTCTCGTGCAAGTGCTACTAGTAGAATAATGCAATAACGTGAAGGAGTCTTTCCCCTCGTCCGTGTCAGTATTTCAGGGTGGCTGGCGGGGGTGTACGTTGTCCTTGGGCCAGGAGTCAGTCACATTCTTTCCGACGTTTACATTTTTACATTACGTATATTTCGTGGTATTTGTTACCGTTCATGAACCGATTGTACCACTATGTAAAATGAAGGCTATATGAAGGTTTTAAGTCAATATATTCTAAATATTTGCCACAGATGAGAAGAGTTGAGGGGATCGTCTGGTTATGCATAAATATAGCAGCATTTCCGTCTGGCACATTTGCACCGAAAATGTTGTTTTTCATTTCTCGTGATTGGCTTCTGAAAGTGTAACTGTGTGTTTTTGGAGTCAGCCGACAAGGTTTATGGACGTGCAGAAATATCGCACTGGGTCAGATTAGTATTCGAATTCATTTGTGGATGACATGTTCGTAAAGGAGGATTTCCCATCACAAACGAAACGAAGCAGTGCCCAGGTCATCTGTACTGCATCAGCTGTGGACAGAATCCAAAAAGCACGTGGATTTCGTGGCAAACGGATAATGGAAGGTTGCCTGTGACTGTGAACCTAAGATTCCAAGTTAAATGGTTATTTGTACGTATGTATCTTACTGACTTGTGCTGTTATCCTCCTGCAGGGCTTCAGGCCGGCAGTCCCCAGCCAATCACCTACCATGGTCTTTGCCACACCCACTAAGGTGACATCAGAGGTTGGCCGAGGTGCTGAGTATCTGGGAGTAAACAGAGTGCCTGATCTGCAAAAGATCTTCCAGGTACAGGAGAGCAGGGGCTGGGGTCAGGATGCGTGCAGCGGTAACCTACTCTGCTGAGCAGCCTCTAGGGGGCGCTAGTTTTCTGCTTATGAGTAGAGCTACACTGTGTTGTTAGTGACATGCAGAGTGCTGCCTCTGAGCTCTGGGCCTTTCTCCCTCACATGACCAGGGGGAGGGCATGCCCGTGCACCTGAAGATGGGGGTCCCAGACAAACTGCTGTACCGCACCACCATGGCCCTGACCATAGGGGGCACCCTCTACTGCCTCATGGCTCTCTACATTGCCACTCAGCCCCGCAAGTGAGGCCAGCATCAAAACTGAAGGATTGGTTACCACGACGACCGCAGTGATGACTATCATTTTCTTTGAGGACTCACCCCCCCCCAACCTGCATCCTGACCTGTTCCCTCCATGGGTTAAAGCTCTGTGCTATTTATTACTCTTCTGTAAAGAGGAAGTTATCATTCCCCATCTGTACAAAATAATCTACCAGCAAACTCTCACTGTGGAGACTTGAGGAGACCTGTCTCTTACCCAAACCCTCACCATTCCTCCAACTCATGCTGCGTGTGTGCGTGTGTGCGTGTGTGTGTGCGTGTGTGTGTGTGTGTGTGTGTGTCCCTATGGCTCCGGATCACTTGTCTGATGGCTTTTATAGCATTGTGAAAAACAGCTACCTGCCCTTCCTTCTGCCAAAGGTTCTAGAAGATGAAAAGGCAGTAAAGGATTTGGTTGTTGATGCTGGAGAATGTCTGTACCTGATCAGACACCAATTTCAGCAAGAGAGTGTGATCAGTGTAAAAAGATGCCCCTTTGGTAGAGTCTGAAATAGGCTGATTGGATGGTGATTGTGCACAAATGTCTGTTTCACTTCGAGCGGATCTCGTGCTGGTTATTGTGTGTGAATGTGAAAACGCAGGCTTGATTCCTGCGTCTGCGCAGCCACTAGTGCTTCTTGTCCCAGGGCACAGCAGCCCGCAGCACACGTGTGGCTCGCAACCCCTTTGATTTGCTTTCACTGCATCTAAAAACTGTATCTGGTGCGAGCTTGTCAGTCATGTGGGAAAATAAAGACAAAACAGAAAAGAGAGCTCAGTGTGGTCATTGCTGTGCGGCCACGTGAGCATGCGGCTGTGCGTTAGTGTACTGCTGCCTGTTAGCATGCAGTTGTGTGCTAGCGTGCCGTCGCCTGTTAGCATGCAGCTGTGTGTTAGCGTGCAGTCGCCTGTTAGCATGCAGTTGTGTGTTAGCGTGCAGTCGCCTGTTAGCATGATGCAGCGGTGCAGCTGCCTGGTAATGTACAGCCTCAGCAGCGGCTGCTGTATTGATTCACCGTCATGAGCACAGAGTTGTGTGAAAGGCCCTTGTTCACCAGCCCCAGCCTGACGGCCGCCCATCTCTCTCTGTACGTTTCCTCTGAGCCCCTCACAGCTGCTTCGCTCGCTGAACTTTGCCAATAATGATTGGCCTTCGGCGGACCTGCGTTCCCTCTGCTCTGTGAGGGGTTACTGCTGCCGGTCCTTTATCCTTCCAGCGTGTTGCTACCTGCTAGCAGAGACCACTGTCCCAGCAGGCCTCCTGTTTGAGGGGGGGGGTGTTTGTCCCTCCCCCATCACACACTCCACCTTTGCGGACTCCATCCGCTGCTGTGACGTCGCCTTGGTGTGGGCTCGCTAGTGGCCCCTGCTGGGCACTGGGCCACCTGCAGCGTGATTCGTCGCCTGCTGTTTCCTTGCTGGGGAGCACCTGCTCCCGCATCCTGGGGAGTCGCTTTTTGCTCCCCAGGGGTGCGTTTGTGTCCCTCAGAGCTGTCTGATGCCCGCCTGAACGTCATATTCACTTTACTCGTATAAATGAAAACCTCCAGATTCTTTATGAATAAAAAGCTATAAACTGGTATTACTCCCATCACTAATACTGTCCTGCAAATCCTCTTTATTATCTTCATAAAAATTCCATTTTACATTCTGGGCAGCTTCTGGGCAAGCTGAAGTTCTCATTTTAATCAGCTAGAAGTTAGAGCACTGTGCACTGCAGACACGGAGCACTGTGGAGCCGCCATGATGCTGTTTTTAATGGCAGCACAGCACTGCCGTGTGGCCAAGGAGTGCGCAGTGGGCTGAAAGCCTGCAACCTCACACACTGCCTTGCTTGGGGGGGGGGCAGGCGTGTGGGAGTTCCCCTACTACTGTCAGACCTCTGCTTTCCTGCTCCTGAGGTGGTAAGTGCCATGGCAAAGTGGCGAGAGTGAGGTGACACGCTTACAGGCTCTGCGATGGCGGAAAGAGGCGTCTCCACTTTGCCATGGCACTTACCTGTGGCTCCGCCCTCCATCGCTCTCCTGCTCCCTGTCTGTCTCTCTGTTCCATACTGGTCTCTCTGCATATCCCCCCTCCTTATCTGTCCCTCTGTTCCATACTGGTCTCTCTGCATATCCCCCCTCCTTATCTCTGTTCCATACTGGTCTCTCTGCATATCCCCCCTCCTTATCTGTCCCTCTGTTCCATACTGGTCTCTCTGCATATCCCCTTTCCTTATCTGTCTCTCCTTCCTGCATCATCTCCGATTTCATCTCCCCCACTTGTTTCCTCTGTCTTTTCCCCTCATTCCCTTCCCTCTTCATTTATTTTTCCATTTGTTAATCATTCTTTCCCTGCTGACTGATTGCCCCTGCCTTGCTCGCCGCCTACCCCTCCCCTCCGGTCCCTGTCAGTGTGAGACATTGCCGCTGATCCCTTGCAGGAGCCCCAAGCAGTGAGTGAACCCCTGACCTCTCTGCTTAGCATCAACAACGTGACGCTGCACTGTAGCAGAGACTAGCAAAGAATATACAGACACACAGAAAGCCAATTTCCAGGTAAATTCAGTAAATTTACTTATCAGGCCCTCTTTCTGTTGGGTTGGGCGAGCCAATCAGGATCGAGGAAGGTGTGTTCCGGAAGCACACCAGAGAGGGGGTCATCTGCAGGGCTCATCACTACCCTGGTGGGACCAGAGGTATCAGGTGGCAGCAGAACCCATGACCTTATGGTAATCTAACCCTGAACTCATGAGCACCTGGATGCTTTGGTTGCTGGGCGCTGAGAATTAGTGGTTGGCATGGAATCTGAAACTGTTTGCTAAGCAATAATGCAATATAAATATACCCCCCTAGACCCCGAGCAGGTGCTTCAGACCATTAGTGAAACACCCGTAATTCAACCTTCATCTCTGCACTAGGCATACCTGCCTGATGGTTGGTGAGAACAGGAGCTGGTTGCACATCAAACTGTCCCCCAGGCCAGTGACGGCCCTGTGTTGTTGCTGTCCAGGTCCTCACCATGGGACTTGTAGCTCAGCGGCTACGCATGGTGCCCTCAAGATATGAAGTTCACAGTCTGGGGCAGCTTTTTATGGTTGGTGGCTGACCTCATCATTAGCTAATGATATTTTTTAATTTCTTGCCCACCCACGTCCATTGCACCAATCAGAGCCCAGGAGTGTATACAGGGGTAAGATAAGATAAGATAGGAAAGAACTTTATTTATCCCAAGGGAAATCTTTTTGTCATGGTCATGCTCAGTGCACAAGAGGGGTACATGTATGAAACAAATATAGGTAACAGGCAAAGTATTAATAGTGCAAATCAGATAATACAATAACAATAAGTTTTTTAAAAAAAAAATTTAACTATAGCACAAATAAAATAGGATTTCAGGATGATACCTCTGGTCCCATCAGGGTAGTGATGAGGGTGGGGGCCATAATGGCACTGGTGATGGCTCATAGCTGATTGGCCCTTGGATGCCCCTCCCCTGTCACTCACTGTTAATAATAAGTTTGGCCCCTATGTATGAATTATGGCCCCTCTTATGCCTCCCACCTTAAAAACCATAGAATTGTTCCTGGCTGCAGCAGTTGGGTGATAAAAGGCAGGCTGACCTAAGATCCGGTCGGGGCGTTTTTACTGTGGGTTTTAATCTAGCTTTTTAACGGATCGATGCAGCCGGCTGATCCCGCTGGCTCGCCTGCGATCCTCCGTCCGTCCCCCGTGCATGAGGTCCCTGCCCTCCATTATTCTGAATTTGATTCATTGGAGCTCAACGTCAGCCGAGGCATTGAGATGGGCTGAGTGTGCAGGGGGCTGCCTGGCAGATCGATGGTATTTACATCGCAAGAGCAACAGCCTCCGAGGGCCCTGGGACATTCCCTGGGATGGGGGGGGGGGGAGTTGTGGAAGGTTGTTCTGGAAGCAGAAAGGCTGAACAGAACTTCAGCTGAGATCTCGTCCTAATCTGTCTCCCAGAAAACCGTGCCTTCTAAGTCTGTACTCCTAGTGTGATGGATTTTGTGTTCATTTTGAAACACGGCGCTCCGCACGCCTACAGTACAGCTTTATAATACATTTCGGTCACACCAAGGTGCAGTAGGTGCTCAGTATGTGATGATGCTGGTCTCTGGCCTTCAGGGACCGAAGTCCTGCACCGACCTCTTATTTAGCTGGAGGATGCAGGAATCCAGGGCCTCGCCGACAGAGGCTCACCTGGCTGGGAACGGCTCCTTACCTGATATGCTACTGGAGATGGGAAGCTGGCAAAAGCGACCCCCCCTCAGGTCTGCAGAGTAGTGGGAATAACAGCAAGGGAGCGAGATGAGGGCTGCGTGGGTTTCGGCGAGTCCGTTACGGAAAGCCGGAGCGCGAAAAGCCGTCATGCTGCCTGTACGCGTCGCTCAAGCCGGGAGAAGCTGCAGCTCTTCACAGAGTTAAGTCGCGTATTTGTTTATAAATCTGCTGTCCTAACAGATACTGTGATATTTTGACGTTATTGTCTGCAGTGACTCATCCCCGCGGCCCATTGTTGAAGGAGGAGGCCTGACATTTCCCTCACAATGGGCCCCTTTCGCAGCTTCGGCGCGCAAACGCAGCACCGACCGAGACGCTCGCGCGTATCTCGTAAATGTCACTTGACACAGCGCTTTGTGTCCCTGCGTTTGCGCAACAGACGCTTTGTTTTTAAGGTTTACGAGCACAGGTTAGGAGATCAGCAGGAGGATATTTGCCCGGTTTAAGATTTACGACGATCCACCCCAAAGGCCTATGTCCTCTCGCCTCCAGCAGAGGGAGCTGCAGTCTCACGAACGGCCACACGCATTACGGAGCGGCTGCAGAGAGCTCACTGAGCCCTAGGAAGCCCTGCCAGATGTCCAACGGCAATATCTGAAAGAAGAAATGAAAAGGACTGAATCCGTGCAGGGAGTGTCATTTCCACAGGGGATGTGATCTGCAGCACCTCTGCTGTTCTTTGTATATTGAATTATATATATGAAATGTTACAAGACAGAGATTACAAGGCAGGTCCTGAAGGTGAGGAGCAGGCGGGGTTGCATGTCATTCACTTGGTGCTTCCATGGTGTGACTGGGCACAGCAGGAGAGACAGTAACCTGCCGTCCGGCTGTCAGGAGATACAGACTCTGCATCATTCCGCTGAGGGTCCCTCACAGGTCAGGGTCAGCATGGGTGACACCATATGACTTCTGAATGAGCAGCAATTAGGGCAAAGGTGGGGGGGGGAGGCAGTCTCTGGCCCTCCCTCCCCCCCACATCTGCCTGTGCCATTTTCACTCCATTTTTAGGGCACCCTACTTATTCACACCCCATCTCTGAGAAGCGTGGGGGTGCACAGCAGAATAATCGTCATTGTACTGACAATGGCTGTAAGCGCGCTCATTAAACATTTTATTTGCACCAGCAACGTTAAAATAACAGGATGGCCCAGATGATACATGAACGTGAAGCAGGTTCCTGTTCTGCTCCGCCGGGACACACACAGACCACAAGGCGGACAGACCACAAGGCGGACAGACCACAAGGAGGACGGACCACAAGGCTGACAGACCACAAGAAGGACAGACCCCTGTGAATTTACAGTCCTGTCACTGTTCGTGCCCCCATTCGTTTCACCACAGAGGGGTTTCCTCTAGGCTGGGAGCCAAACTGGCAATGCCCCCCCAGTCTGGCAATGTGTCCCAGTGCCATCATTACTGAGTGGCTGTAATAGAGCCCTTACCCAGCACAGCACCCCCCCCCCCACTGGGTACAGTGCACAGGTACAGTGAGTGGGTACAGTGCACAGGTACAGTGAGTGGGTACAGTGCACAGGTACAGTGAGTGGGTACAGTGAGTGGGTACAGTGACGAGACCGTCGGTCTTTTTGCAGACATACACATAGAGAACTGCAGAGTCGTGCCTTTCACTCCTCTGACAGGCCCACAGCGCCCTCTATTGTGAGGATTCATTACTGCATTACATTTAATACTCAGCCTAAGCAAACACCATCATGCCATCGTCAGACTCCTACTTACGGCTCTGGAAACACTCAGCTGCCCCGGATGTAACCTGTAAGGCAGGAGGAGGAGCCGCAAGGCGACGTATGTGTCACATTCAGATGGGACAGTCGTGGACTGTAAAGTCACACCTGCACCAAGTCGAGCTGAGTTCCGAGCCCAGATGAAGGGAGAGTTTATCTTGAGAAAGTCATCAAGCTCAAATACCGCTCACTGAAAACATAAGCTCAGTGAAGTTTAGTTATTTGACTTTTTGGGCATAAATCCCATCCCCGTTGGTGTGTAGGGGGTTGAATCCCATCCCCCGCTGTATATGTGGGTTAAATCTCACCGGCATTTATTTATATTAAGGTTAAATCCCACCCGACTGTGTGTGTGGGTTAAATCCCCCCCTTCCCCGCTGTATGTGTGGGTTAAATCCCACTGCCATTTATGTTGTGTGTGGAGGTTAAATCTCACCTCTGCTGTGTGTGGGGGTTAAATCCAGGGGGGTGTCATGTTCTCTCCCGCTGCTTTCCTCTCTCTACTCCAGTTTCAGCATCTCAAAGGGGATCGACTCCCATCCCCAAGAAGTAATTCACATAAATTGGAAATTAAATACACTACAGGTCAAAGGTCAAAGGTTTTTGCACACCTCAGGTTTGTACCACCTTTCAATTTATTTAATGAACTGCAGATTTTTTATTCTTGGTAAACATTGTAAAGTTGAGTGAACAACTATAAAGGAAAATATAAGTCAAATAAAACAAGTTTCCTGTATAACACAGAATGAGTATGTAACAGTGCATAACGTTCTACTTAACGTTTCCTCCCATGAAACAGGTCAGTTTTTAAGGTTTCTTGCCAAAAAAATGCCTGGAATTTTCTCTGCTGTTATAATTTCTAGAGGAGGCTACTTGGATGAATCAAAGATATGACACTTTCTTGCTAATAAAGATACTCCAATGGTTAACATACTGTAAATGTATTTCTTAGCGAAGAATAGTGAGTGTGTGAGTAACAATTAAGCAGAACTGAGTAATTACACCTGCTGAATATCTTGTCTACATACCTGCCACTAGAGGCACCATTTTCTAAATGATTTGTTAAGTGAAAGTGAAACTGTAGAAAACACTCTTCCTGAAAACCTTATGACTGCAAACTTGTCATAAGAGAGTCTGTATCATGGCTGCTACAGCTTCGTTCCTTGAGGAGGAACTCTGCTGTGCTGTTTGCTCAGACTTCTTCAAGGATCCTGTTCTATTGAAGTGCAGCCACAGCTTCTGTAGAGTCTGTCTGACGAAGTTCTGGGAACAGAAGAGCTCTCGGGAGTGTCCATTATGCAGGAGGAAGTCCTCCATGAATGATCCTCCTCTGAACCTGAGTTTAAAAAACATTGTAGAAAACCATCTAAAACAGAAGAGTGAATCTCCAGAGAAGAATGAGGCTCCAGAGAAGACTGGATCTCGCTGCAGTCTCCATGGAGAGAAGCTTCTACTCTTCTGTGTAGAAGACCAGGAGCCCATCTGTGTGGTCTGTCAGACTGCAAGGAAACACAGAGACCACCAGCTCTGTCCGCTGGAAGAAGCTGTAGAGGATAATAAGGTATTTTCTCTTCTGTATTACTGATTTTTCTAGAGGATGTTGCATTAATATGATCTTGAATGATCCCCCTTGTAGTTCAGAGCTGGTGCCGAACTCATCATGAAATGTTAGCATGTGTGTTTAGCAGCAATGTGGCTAATACTTCCATAGGCACTGATATGTAACATGAGGCTGAATGTAGCAGACGTCAGAGTCGTCCGATGGGAGCTCGTCTGGGGGATCAGTTCCAGGCCCCCTCTGCGTACCAAAACCAGCAGATGCTTAAGTCCCTTATCCTTCATACTGTGTTAGCTTTCTGTTCCTATCTCTTATGTTAGACGGGTCAGTGCCGACCCGTGTCTTAAATCAGCCATAAAATACCCTCAAAACAATTATTTATTATCCAATTTGTTTCTTACCTCTTGACTAACTTGATAGGCTTCCTTATCCATCAAAAGATTGGTTATAATATTTTTGGTGTGGCTTTTTGAATTTTTCTTTTGACAGCATACCTCTTGCTTAAAATAAAAAATACAGTGATACCTCGGTTCTCTAACTCACTAGAACTCAAATTTCTTGAAAGTCGAACAAATGGTAAATGGACTGCATTTATATAGCGCTTTTAAGCAAAGCGCTTTACATTATATGCCTCGCATTCACCCATTAATGGCAGAGGCTACCATGCAAGGCACCTACCTGCTCACCGGCTCAAACATACGGCTTGTGGGCCACAACCGGCCAGATGAAAGTTCTGATCCGGCCCGTGAGACACTTTAGAATATCGACAAATTGAATCGGAACCCCCCCCCCAAAAAAAACGCCACTCCTATAGGGGTGTCACGCTGAATCTCTCCCGCCATCTGAATTCCTGAATTCCCCCTGTTTATATCATTCAGCTGGTTGTCTGATGATAGTTTCAGC
>JAABNY020000040.1:1446401-1462207 GCA_015164015.2 Brevimyrus niger | reverse complement strand
GGCTGCTCCTCCCAGTACTGCAGAATTCCCACACAGCCACCTTGAAAAGCATACTGACAGGGAGCATGGCCACCCGGTTCAGGAGCCGCACACAGGGGAGGTGCAGGGCGCTGTACAGAGGGGAGCGCGGTTAGCTGGACGCACAATCACACCTGCACTCCCCAACCTCCGAAACATCTACATCAGACAGAACAGGGAGCTCCATCGCAGCACTGACCCTGAACAAACACATCAGGAAGGTCAGCTCCATCGCAGCACTGACCCTGAACAAACATCAGGAAGGTCAGCTCCATCGCAGAACTGACCCTGATCAAACTCATCAGGAAGGTCAGCTCCATCGCAGCACTGACCCTGAACAAACACATCAGGAAGGTCAGCTCCATCGCAGAACTGACCCTGATCAAACTCATCAGGAAGGTCAGCTCCATCGCAGCACTGACCCTGAACAAACACATCAGGAAAGTCAGCTCCATCGCAGAACTGACCCTGATCAAACTCATCAGGAAGGTCAGTTCCATTGCAGCACTGACCCTGAACAAACACATCAGGAAGGTCAGCTTTATTGCAGAACTGACCTTTAAGGATATCCACTGAAACCAAAAAACCTATAAAAACACTTGAAATTATTTTTAAGAATATGAGAACACCTTAAACATGTTGGAAAATATATGGTTCCTAAAGTCATGGGCATAAAGTCTGTGGGTTTTGAGGGGGTTGTAACACTCCAGTAATCAAAACTGGCTTACACAACCCCCCCCCCAGTAATCCTCAACCCCCAACCCCCCAATGTTCAAACCAAAGTTATGCCCTCGTCTGAAGTGCTTCAGGGAGAAGACAACGCAGAGCTGTTGCTCAGAGTTATGTTAGGACAGAAGTGCAGTGACAGTGAATAGAGGAATGTGACAGGGAAGGGAGGACGAAAGAGGAATTAAATTTCAGGATGGGAGGGTCAAAAATAGCGGGAAGGAACAGCAACAAAAGGAGAGTAGTGGTAACATAAGTATGTGACAGGAATCGTCACGGTGGAGCTGCGAGTGAGGAGGCAGGGCGCGGGCATGCTGACGCAGCTGCAGCCGCACTGGGAAGAATGCAGGCGCAGCCCCTGGTCAGGTGACAGCCACAATCCAATGGGAGGCGAGCTGCAGGTATGGCGCTCGCTGCATCCCTCTGACTGCTGGTACGGGGCTGCAAATCCTATAGACAATTTTCAAGGTAATAAAACTGTTACATACATGTAAATGTGTGTGCAGACTTACTTGGAATAGAAAATCTCACCCCGGCCAGCTGACCAAAGCAGCGTGGTTTCTTACATGAGAAAAAAAAGACACGAAAGAACATCACAACACATAGCAGATGAATGAATGAATAAAGGAGTTAATATTCTAAAAAATTAAAATCGTTAGGCGACATATTCATACTGCTGTCCGGCCTGATTTATCTGTTAACTTGGGTTAAACTGAGATGTCAAGGCTCTGCCCAGATGAGGTCATCACCCAGATGAGGTCATCACCACTGCCCTGCACAGGAAAAAAAAACCTATGGAGATGGATGGATGGATGGATGGATGAATGAGTAGACAGTCACATAAACTGTGGGGCAGAGGGTTTGCCCAGCGAGCTTCAGGCTAAATCACAGTTCATTTAGGGAGTAATGAACTTGTTAAAGACTTACAATCCGACGCATCACAGTAAAGCCCCAGTTCTGTAACAGTCGCTGGTTAGTCATCCTGACCCCGTTATTGCAACATGCGACATTCACCTTTAAACCTGGGTGTAGCTGGGTGTCATCGACACCTCACGCCGTTCGCGTCCTTCACGCCTGCGAGCACCGGCTGACCTCGTAGCCCCATCGCCAGCCACGTCGACTCCCCTGCGCTTCAGCATCTCCACCGTGCTGCAGCCGATCAGGCGTGCGGAGGATCCACAGGCTCACGGGATGCAGCAGCACACTGGGGGGCTTCTGCCCGGATCCCACGGCTCAGCAGGATCTTACCGCTGCCTTAGATGATTTTCATCTAAATGATGATTCAGGGACATCAGCTTGACGGGGTTATCATGGACTGGATGGGGCCGTCAGGGACTTGATGGGATTATTATGGACTGGATGGGGCCGTCAGGGTCTGGATGGGGTCGCCAGGGTCTGGATGGGGCCGCCAGGGTCTGTCCTCAGATGTTTCAGAACATATTTAGCAGGCAGGGGTTAATTGGTCAGTTTAGCCCATTATAAATCTGCCATTACATTTGGGGAGCCACACTGATGCCCTCCTGGGCCTCTCGTATTCAGCCTTTACATGCTTCCTTTTGGTCAAATCCTCCATGAGTATAGGGTGTATAATTACTCAGATGACACCCTGACCGTGAGACAGAATGATTAACTATGGTACGGACACAGTTCTGTATAAATTCTTTACAGGCCAGCAAAACTGGGTCATAGGAAGAAAAAAAAACATAAACCAAATTTCCCAAAATTGTATGGTAGGAAAATTAAAACATATTTAGTAAAAGTTAACAACAGAAAATGGCAGAATCCAAAACCCGCCGCTGTCAGCTGGGTTCACTGAAGCCGACCTCGACTCTGCAGCTCTCACACTGAGCTCTGCTTGTAGCGTTTGGTATCCAGGACTTTCTTCCCGCACATGGCGCAGATCTCTGTCGGGCACAAACAGGCTGCTGGCGTCAGCATGCTCCTCGTCCTCCGTCACAGCGATAAGACGCGCCGTGACATCAAGTCCGCCTCCCCTAACTGAAACAGGCCGGGACGCTCCCATCGTTCTTATAAGCGCAGCCCTGGCAGGAGTTGGAGCCCGGCCTGGTGCACGGAGCTCTTACAGATGCGGCAGATGGCGAAGCGGGATTTCCCGTAGGGATCAAAGCTGCAGGTGAGGAGCCCTGGTCTGACCGCGCTCAGTACAACCATCACGGTGAATCCACTCAGCACCGGACTCACCGTCCCTTTTTTGAAGTCAAGGCCTTGTTTTCATTCAGCTTGCGCCCCCCACTCTCTGAAAAGTGGCATAATTTAAGGTCAGTACCTTCATTAGTTTTAACTTTCTTGCCATTATCGGATCTGGTGAAGCAGAGCGGAGTCACACCAGTAGTGTTTCGGGCCCCATCTTTGAACGTGTCCGGTGTGATGACACGACCCAGCTTTTTCTCACCTGTTATAGTGAAGACAGACAGCAGGGTCAAACCAACAGCCCCAGTAAACAAAACGTTACATGAACAGATAAAGATTCCAGTGTTAAAACTCAAAGGGTTTGTAAAGATTGTTGCCAATGAGACAAGGTTGCCAACTCTCACATCTGGAATGACACTCTTTCACTCTCTTTCAGACTCTCACGCTCACCCAAGAAATCTTTAATGTTCCATTATAAACCTAAAATTAGCCACATCAAAAGTGTTGGGGTAGCTTGCAGACACTACAGACTATTAACAAGGTAATAAAACTATTGCATGCATGTGCGTGTGTGTGCAGACTTGTCTCGAATTGAAAATCTCACTCCATACAGCTGACCAATGTTGGCAACCCTGACGAGATTACGTTAGTGACTTTCAGTCAATGCAATACAAATATTAAGTAAATAATATATAAAACACGTAAACGATGCACAGAAACTGAACTATATTTAAAAACAAACATATACCGAGGCCGTCAAATTATTAAAGAATTGGTATTCATTAATTTTGAGACAAATTGTAAGAGTGTTATTCCATTGTTTCGCAGCTAAATACACAAAACACCACAAATGCTACCTGCAATTAAATTAAATTAAACTATCTATGAACAAAGGGCAAAAGTAAAGGTACATACATTTCTCACAAACCATGGCGTCAATACCAACAATTGATAATCTCAAACACATCACATCCGCTCGGCACGAGCCTAGAGTGCTGCGTTTCCGTGGAGACGATGTTCCGGATGTGTTACTCGTCGGACTTTGTGATTGGTCATTATCCAGTTACAGACATGAGTTCAATACTCCAGTACAATAGGTGGCGCTAAGGCGCCGTTACGCGGATCAAAACGCCAAAAGACGGTACGTGAAGAAGATGATGAAGACGAAAACGATTAGTTAACGTGTCTGTCAGTCATCGCCGCTTCCGGCTTTACTGCCACTGATCTTCGGTATTCTGAAATCGTTAAGTTCAACTCTAAAGCTTTTAAGACAAATTTCAGCTGTTCTGATAGTGGATTCTGGTCTCTAAGAAATCACTGGAGTTTCTTTCCGTTCAGCTATAAGTTGCTGCGGGACTTTTAACTTTCAGGTAGGCTGTAACAGGGTCCGTGTCTTCCTGCCGTCCTTACAGATGTGCATATCGCACCTGCGTATTAAACGGAGAATTAAAAAGACCATGTGAACTGTAGTTCTAAACCGACACTTTATTTGTGATTTTCTTATTTAGCCATTTTCTGATTCAGACATTTCTTTTATTAAATATTTCTTCAATATTAATACGTTATTTGTTATTTCTTTATTGTTTGTTTATTTAATGTCACTTATAATGTTGCACTGCTTTGTTAATTGTTCATTGTCCGGTCTTTGAAGGAACCGTTCAAGTTAGAATTTCATTTCACTCTGTAAACTGTACTTTGTCAATATGGTAGTAAAACTTTGAATCCTTGAATGCGTGCCTCTAAAGTACTACTACTTAGATGTTTTGTGAGCGTCCGTCTTGGGCTTTCTGGTCCTGTTACATGTTACTGACTGAGTGGTGCAAGTGAGGATTCCCATATACTGATGTACAAAGACAAATGGTGACTCTTGTGCCGCACAGGACAGCGTATGGGATTCCCCGAGGGAGGGCACGTCTCTCACGGACATAAGGAGGCTGTCTTTACTGGTGCCTTCCTGTAGCTGAAACGTCTTTCCAGAAGGTGCCATCATGTGGGATCAGGAGATTAAGGGCATGGCATCTGCCCATGTCATCCTCGCTGGTACCATCCTTATGGCGACAGTGATGCCCACCATCCTTCTCCAGAATTTCTCGGTGTACCAGACCCACCTGGTGTGGCTGTACTCCGTGGCCGGCTTGGTCGCTGCGGTCAACATCGCCCTCTTCTGGCTGCTCGGTGTCGGCCCAACAGTCAAGAGGAACTCACTCGGTCACAAGGTCTGGAAAGTAGTGATGTGTGTTGCCGATTTGTGGGGTTTAGGGCAACGGCAATGGACTTGTTATTACTTTCAGATGTTTGATGTGACTAATGAGTTAATTGTGTGCCACATTGTGAAAGTATTAATGACTGTGCCAGGTGTTCCTGTACCACTGTAACAGAGTGAGGGGTCTCTCCTCTGGCTCACATGCAGGTGTCCAGGCTGATCCGCTGCTGCCTCTATTTCTGCCTGTCCTGCCTCTTCTTCCATGCTGTGGTTCTGCTCTATGGTGCCCCCTTGCTGCAGTGAGTATCACCTCTCCCATCTCCCGCAGAGTTTTTCTCTGCCTGCTGACCTATTAGAGGGTGTCATTCATGTTCCTGTGATTCTTGTCTGTCATACCATCCTCTAACTAGCTGAGTTTGCATTTAGTCGCTTCTCTGGATGCCAGAGCACGATGGACTGACTGACTGATTGATTGATTGATTGATTGATTGATTGATTGATTGATTGATTGATTGATTGATTGATTGATTGAGGATAGATAGATACTTAATCCCAAAGGAAATCACAGGTTTAGTATAGCGCAATAAGCACATTTAGAACATAGTAATAAATGTTAGAATATAGTAACAATGCAAAAAATGTCAGAGAAAGTACTGCATGGGATTCCATAGTAACAGTTCAGAAAATAAGCGGAAAATAAACAGTGGTTTGTACAGTAATAAACAGTAGTGTAAAGTGGTTATTGCGCGCCTAAGTGGTCCTGGTCCATTCTGACTGTGAATGTGCCTGAGCAGTTCTGTCGTCCCCTGCTGCCGGCGGACGATCCCTTGGTTGGGATGGTGTTGTATGGCTTCCTCAGAGAAGTGTGGCTGTTTGTCTGCGGGTTCGTTTGCCGATACCCAGCCTGCGTGCGTGAGCCCGTACGTGTCGCCTGCAGGTCCGTGCTGGAGACCTTCTCCCTGGCCGTGCTGCTGTCCACCTTCACCACCCTGCGGTGCCTTTGCCTCTTGGGCCCCAACATTCAGGCCTGGATCCGGGTCTTCAGCCGCGACGGGTGGGTCTGGGTCACACCTCCGTCCAGCCAGACCCGGTCGCCGCATTATTAGGGTGCTCTGCCGCCCCCACACCCCCCACAAATCCGTACGGCACAAACTGCAGCCCTGCCCGACACCCCCAACCACCCCCGCTATGCAGGGATAGAAAGGTGGCAAAATTAAAAGTTTACTTTGATAGAGCTTCTGACTCTTGGTGCTGCATGTGTGCAGCTGTGCACAGGCGATTTATTCCAGGTTGTATGTGGTGCAATTGCACCCCCTACTGGTCAGATGAAATGTATTGAACATATTAAGTTCAATAAAATGTAGTTGTAAAGTTATATTTGAAAATGTGACTTGTGTTATTTATATTTGCGTGCAACTTGCTGTAAATTTTTAATGAATGCATTTATATGGTGTGTGTGTGCGTGTGTGTCTCAGACGCAGTGTGTTCATGCAGTCTCTGTGCTGTGTCCCCCCAGGGCCATGTCAGTGTGGGACACCTCCCTGCAGATCACCACAGCCTGCAGCATCATCGGGGCCTGGCTGGGGGCCTTTCCCATCCCCCTGGACTGGGACCGGCCCTGGCAGGTGAGGACACTAGAACGGCACACGCCTTAGACCTGCCCGGACTTCTGTGCTGACCGCTTAGAGTCGGCTGCATGACTTCATAACGGCAGAGTCGTAATCGCACAGGAAGCCCAGGCAATCTGCCCTGTCCATAGTCATCGGTCTGGCCTGGTCTCTTGGACCCGCATCATAGACTGTCATGCTGAACATTTGCTTCTCTAGGGGTTGTCGGAGGTCAGAGGACAGTCCCTGAGAAATGCTTCCTGCGTGTGGTTGTTCTGTAGGTTTGGCCCATCCCCTGCACACTGGGGACCACCCTCGGCTTCCTGTCTGGCCTCGTTATCGCCCCCGCGTGGATCCACTGGCATCGGCAGCACCTCACTTACAAGAGCAAATAGAGTGAGGCGGAGGGCGGGACTCTGGAGGTGGATCTGTCGTGCAATTGGAAGAACACCACAGGAAGTGACTGGGCGGAGCTTCAAGCAATGGTGTGTGTCACTGCGTGTCAGTGCAACTTACTGCACGTCCCTCAAAACTTTTTGATATTGGGGATGATGGTATTGGGCCACGCACATGTTTTTGGAAAAAAAAAAATGTGAGAGTCCTACTCAGTTGTACAGTTTTGTTCCAGTTTATCTGATTCTGCTGAGCAGCTAGTGATACGTTGTCTGATTACTTGGTTCAGGTGTGCAGACCATGGAATGTAGTAGAAAAATGCTAAACTAGAATAAAGTTTATGGTGTGTTTTTGGTCCTTTGCAGTACCAGTAATATGTGGAGAGTCTGTTGTGGTCCGTTTATGTATGCCATTGTATGCAGAGTAATATAATACACTGTACCTGAAATAAATTCCACCGGCCTTGGTCGTGTGGCAAATAAACGTCTGCAGCTGTAATTTTTCCAAAGAAAGTTCTGACCTCTGAGGTAAATAGCTGTAAATAAGGGATTTTTCTTCAGGCGAGATGCATCACCACAAGGCTTACCCAGCTCTGCACCGATTCAAGCCGTGTTCCATTTGATCGTAACTCAGAAATTTCGACCAGAAAGCCCTGAAGCCGGGCCACACAAGCCCCGACCTTTATCAACAGAAGTTAAAGCTGAGCCCAGACAAATTAATGGGGGGGGGAAACAGGAACTCCACAGTCAAGGACACTGCTACAGCTATATTATCATTAACGGAATTATAATCCTGGAAAGATTTCAGACTTGGGGTGTACAGGTCCACGCAGGCAAGGCAGGGACTGTTTAACACGGCTGGCATCAGATTTTCTACGTATGTATGTAGCTTCTGAATGGTGTAATATACCGTACCATTCATTCTCACGCAAACGATAGGCCAGTTGGGTATTTGCACACTTCAAACAGCTGTCGTCACATTATACCCGGTATCCCGAGGTAGAGTTGCCATTTGTCCCTTATAATACGGGGTCGTCCATTATAATGGATTCCGGTTGCAGTACGAGACGGTCCCCGCGGTATAATGGATGTGAGGCATCTCCGCTCTTCATCGTCAGTAGAGGCCGTGCCCTCCCATACACAATATAGTGCGTCCAAAACAGAACCATTGTGTTGTTTTCAACATTTATTTCATTGATAAATATAAATTACACAAATTATAAATAAGTCAATACAATCAAATAAACATAAAAAGTAGACGCAACACTGCTTTCGTGCTTTGGAGCTCGGAAGCGGAGGCTGCCAGAGTCTCCTGTGCATTTTCCGAATGTTGGTTTTTGTACGAACATGCAGTGCTTTCCCCCCTTAACTCCTGAGACAGCAGAGAAAATACATAAAATATTGCGGAATGAGAAGCGCAGATGCCTTGAAAATGTAAAGGGGGCTTCAGTACCCAGCTCCAATAAATAAGTACGAGAGAGAAAGCAAGATGCTGGTGGTTCACTGCGGGAGGCTCACTGCAGCCGGGGCGGCTGCTGGCGGCTCACTGCAGCCGGGGCTCCTGCTGGCGGCTCACTGCAGCCGGGGCGGCTGCTGCCGGCTCACTGCTTCTTATGCTCTGCTTGTGATGCACACATTTCTGCAAGTGCCTGAGCATCGCCTGCAGCTCCACTGTGTCCTTCCTCTCGTCCAGCTTGCTGCACTTCTCACCCTGCAATCGACGAAGAGACACTGAGCCTCCGCAGCGCTGACAGGCGCAGGGGCCACGACCGCACAGGGGCCACGACCGCACAGGGGCCACGACCGCGCCGCAGCCGTTCACACGTGTGCAGACATACGCACCATGGACTTGATATATACTCTCAGCATCCTCACAATCTGCCCTCTGTGTCCAAATTCTCGGTGGGTTATATTGGACAGGATGTTGTATGCCCTGCAGAAATCCTCAGGCTGTAAAATAATTACAATAATTAAAAGTGATTATTAATATACAGTCCCGGCCGAAAATTTCGATTCGGATAGTACAAGCCCCCTTAATAGGGAAGCTTAATAGGTGGAATGAAGAATTCTCCGTGACCAGTTTTTTTGTGATAATAATTTTTTGTACGTCACATTGAATACATATTTGTATATTATTATGTTGTTGTAATTAGCGGTGTAGCCTAGCGATGCCCGGCATCGTGCGTTACCATTGGCTATCTGGCAGGAGTGCATCTTTTTTAAGAATTGGACGTTCACGTCGTCTGCGCCACACTGAGCAATGCGCTACGCTGAAACACATCTTTGCCGAGACCTTGAGTAATATAACCGTATTATACAAAGTGCAGCCTCTTCTTTTGTTACTTGATTTGTTCTTTTTATGTGGTCCAGCACTCTGATAGGTGTAAAATCGTTGGGAGTTTATTCCTGCATTTTACTGAGTCTCATGCGGTGGCCTCCTGGGATGCTTTTCCAGGAAGTCCCACGTACTGAGCTCTCATTGGCCGCTTTTCCGTCACTCTCCGGTCAGACTCCTCCCAAACCATTTCTGCTGTGTTTAGGTCAGGTGGCCAGGTCATGTGATGTGACGTGTCCAGATTTCTGACTGGTACCATGCTTTACAATAAAAGTAGACTGTGAGAATAGCACAGCCAGGGTACTTTTTGCCAGAAAAGGCATTTCACTGTATGTTGTAGCAGCTATAACTACATGTGACTAAAAAATCTACATCCACATCTACACAGGAAACATTTCTTATATGAATAAATAAAGGTGAGATTTGTTCACATTAAATTTGAAATTACATATGAATTTTCATCTTTCTAAAAACCACTCTGGTTTGTTTCAGATATGAATTCTTTGCATTTTAAACGTGTTTATACAAATGAAAGAAAAGAAAGAAAGGAGAGAAAGGAAAGAAAGGAGAGAAAGAGAGAGAGGAGAGCTTTTTACCTCACAGCCTTTAACTTGCAGCACCTGCTGCTTTTGTTCCTTCTGAAACGAACAGAAATGGAAAAATGTTTCAAACAGAACTGATCACTTACCAACCTCCTACTGGTCCCAGCATGGTACTGGTCAAGCACGTCTACTTACTCTTAATCCTAGTATAATACTGGTCAAGCACGTCTACTTACTCTTAATCATAGAATAGTACTGGAAAAACAGTTCTACTTACTCTTAATCCTAGTATAGAACTGGTCAAGCACTTCAACATCCTAACTATCCCAATGCTGAACAGTAGATCACAGTAGATCACTGTCAGTTGCACCCTTACCTGTGAGAGGTTCTTCAGGAGGTTTTCCAGAGTGGTGTTAATCTCATCGCGATTCAGATTGAATCCAGAAAGATGCATGGCACTGACGAGCGTAGTGGCCAATGAGAGGAACACAACCACATGCATTGTTTGAGCCACAGATGTCAAAGGCTGAGGCTGAGGTGTCAGGCGAATGCATGAATCTGCATCGAACTGCGAGATCTTATAAGCTATAGACCAATCAACAAAATCGTTACATCAGCACTATCTGAAGGTTTTCCAGGTATCTGAGTCATTATCTGTTCATCAACGTTTCATGGTTTCTCACAGCATCGTCATTAGAATGATAGCTCCGTCGGGGCAGCGCGTGGCTCAGTGGGCTAAGCCTGTGTACCTGTAATCACAAGACCGCCGGTTCAAACCCAGCCTCTGCAGGTCCTTGAGCAAAGGCCCTTCACCCCCAGCTCCCTGGGCACCCCAGCAGGTGGCTGCCCTTCGCCGACAGCTTGCTCTACGAAGAGAGAGTGGGAGGTGTGAAGACAATTTCCCCACAGGGATCAATAGAGTGTCTATTATTATTAGCTTTATGGTTGCATGGACATCCTGTTAGAATGCAGAACAATGTACACATCATTTTAATGAATTCATTAAATGTTTTATTAAATAATAGGTACCATGCCAGTGAGCAAGGGGCACTACCACTGGGGCCACACTGGGCACCTCCCATGGCTCCAACGGCGACCCCTCAGGGAGGGGGCACCCATGACCCAGACCAGGGCACCCATGGCCCACCCCTACTGCTCTTAGCTTCGTCGTGCTCTATTCTTTGATCTTTGCTCTTTTGTCTCCTTCGCCCCTGTCTCCTCACGCTTCCCGACTTGCCTCAGCCCTCAAGTTCTTTGTTCTTTACCTGTGTAACCATGGAACCGCCACGTCCCTTTGCTCGGGCCAGACCCAAGTTACGAAGGACTCATTAAAGTTCCTCAGCTCAAATTAATCGACCTGCTTCGCTGCGGCACAAAGTGGTTCGGGAAGAAAGAAGCGGCAGCCAGACACAGTTTGCTTTGTTGGGTTGATTCAATCCCTCCCTGGGACACTGCAAAGGACGTTTCTCCTGGACGAGCTTCAGGTTCATCGAGGAATTCCTGACAAAGTGGACTTCAGGGTGATTTGCCAAATGATTGGCCGTCTCCCCTCCTTTGTTCTTTACCAGCCTTACCAGCAGTGAGGCTCTGCATCGGGGAAGGTCGATTTAGGCTAGGTCTTTAGAAATTTAACTCTGTGATTTATGGAATTTGTTTGTTCTGAGGTGTATCTCTCGCTCCATCTCTTCTACCTCCCTCTGGCTCCCTCTACCTGTCAGAGTGATAGCTGCAGAGTAGATGGACATGTGGGACTGACTGGCAGCCACCTGCGGCTGGTGTTTGAGGCTCCATGTTTAGTCGCGACGGCATGTGGACGAACTGAGGGTCGGGTGATTTTTGCCAGCAGTATGCTAGTCAGCTGAGGGTGAGAACTAGGAGCGTCCTTCAAAACTTGGAGAGGGATGTTGCTTTGCTTGTGAAGAACTTAGTTGCCAGCGACAAAATGTAAATTGTGGGTGAACTGGACAGAAAGAGGAAAGCCTTGAGCTCCTTCCTATGTGGACGGCTGAAAGGGGCTTCAGACAGGGCAAGGAAGTCTGGCGTTAGGGACACGGAGGCTGCGAGTTCTTTCTTCTTCAGTCGGGGCAAGACGACAAACCCAAGCGCCGAATGTTAAATCTTCGGTGTCCAGACGGAACGCTGACTGTGGGACGGTCGGTAATGCAGAGGCTGTCCGTGAATTGTTATACTGCGATTTTCTGTGTTGAAGAGTGTGACTGTCCAGCATGGAAGAGATGTTGACGGGGTGGTCAACTGGGGATGGTGCAGCGGGAAGCCCTGGATGCCCCAGGGCCCTAGGCTACTGTGGTTGTCTGAGGGCATCGTTCCAGGTTACACCCCCACCCCCACCCTTCGTGACTCCTCCCAACGGGAAAACTACCTTCTTCAGTTCAGAGAAAGCAGGAAATGCAGTTATCTGAGGAAAGAGGAAGTAAGTGGCCAAGCAGAGGGGCGGAGAAGATGGCCGTCGAGAGGGAGTCACCTGGGTTTGCACCGGCGGTTATTTACCTGCTACTACTTGTATTTCCGATTACTCATCTGATTACTCATCTGATTACTCACTGAGTTATATATTAAATGCAGAACAGAACAGAAAACAGCGACTGGTGTAGTTTCCCCGAGAGCTCCCTAAAATGAATGATACATAAGCAAAATAAATAAGTAAAATGGTAAATTGAAACAGTAAAGCAATGCATATTTTTTTTAAAGATGAAATATGCCGTGTCCGGTCAGCCTCCATGCTTGCATATATAAGACATTATGGAGCCTTTGTGGCCCTATAAGATGTGTCTCTGTGAAGCACCAGCATCACCTGACCGCCGCCTGTGCTGCGCCGCCCCCACGGCATTGTGGGATAGACACCGTGCACACCATGAACGGATGGATGCCCGGCATCATGCTAAAGTGTTAGGCGGTCGAAGCAAATGGTGTTAAAATGATCATCATGATGTCTGTCCACAGTGTCAGCTGGGACACCGCTGAGGGTGTTTCTGCATATTCCATTTTAACTGTAATCCGAAACAGTTACGATTGTGAGGCCCCCCCTGGCTCCCCTGGCCCCCGGCCCCTCCCTTTCTCTGTTGTCTACCAGCTACATTATAACACTCCAAACCACACAAAAGCCAAACACAAAAGCTCACAAATGTCTCCGTCTATGCTCCTGATTATTATTCGCACAATTACAGGTTTGGGTCGGGTTCAGGCTGTAGATCCATTAGAACTATTTGGGTCGGTCCGGTTGTGCTTTTTAAATTTATTTTATTTTTTTTAAGCGAATAAACACTTACTATCCAGAAAAATCGCTTTAAACATCTTCTTTGATAGCCCAAGGCCGCACCAATTACCACTGTGGTGTGAGCCGGCAGACTGCATGTAATGATATGTCTGTAGCGCGCATTTGCAATGAAAGCAAAAACTAATTTATAAAATTGTAGCATTACAGTTTTTTCTTGATTGCTTTGGTGCATTTCTCAAATGATAGTTATAATCTACAAAACAACAAGTATAATCCCCACACCATAGTGTCACTTCTGCACAGCAGAACATAATTTCTCATTGCTTCACACAAATTTCCAAAAGTCTTAGTACATGTATGAGAAAGATTTTACACAATTGTCATCATTTGGCATAATTTTCAGTTGCTTTAACCTTATTGGTCAAAATTGATTATGTAGTTTGCCACTGTAATAATTTAACACCCAATGCGATACAGACTGCTCCAGATTTTAAATAAATCTGCATTCTTACAGTCTGGTTTAATCCTGGTTCTGCCGGCAGAATGCTACACAGAGCAACAGGGTGGTCGCAGGTTTGAGGCTTTTTGAACAGCGGTACACAAAAAATAAGTTGAAGAAGGAGAGACTGGGAACGACCAGAAACCAGCAGCTGGCGGAAAGGTGGGAGCGACGGTCTAATGGCAGAGATGACCGTTAACTTATCTTACAGTTTCTCATGAACCATAGGATGACATCAAAGTGACCTTCAAAAGAAATGTGAAGCATTAAGTGCAGGTGTGAAGTGCACTGCCAGGACAGTTTGTATCGGGCTCCAAGAAGCAGGACTGAGGCCACATAAAGAAAGGAAGAAGGCCTTCATTAGTGAGAAACAGGGAAGAGACAGGTTGTATGCAAAACAATGTGTATTTTACAATTAGCATAACCATAAACTGAGAAATGAGGGAAACTAAGAATTTTACTATGTAACTAAGTGACCACTGTGTGAGGTACCACGTGCCAAAGTTAGCCAAGCTTTCAAATTGATTTGAGAATATATTCCATGAATTGCAGACGCTATTTTTGTTTTCTTGGTTCCCACAGTAGATGATTTTGTTGTTCTTGTATTGCCATTTCATTGTTTTGTGTTATGCAGTGTGTGACCTTTAGTTCACAGTTACACGTGCATGCCAGTGCTTTCTCTTACCAGTGAACTTTACATACTGCGATGTAGAGCCTTAAAATGGTGAAACTGCTGATGTCTGACAAGAATAAGTAGCAGTTTGTGAAAATAATGATCACACTCACATACTTACACTGATATACTGACACTGGCATACTTACACTGATATACTGACACTGGCATACTTACACTGGCATACTTACACTGATATACTGACACTGGCATACTTACACTGATATACTGACACTGGCATACTTACACTGATATACTGACACTGGCATACTTACACTGGCATACTTACACTGATATACTGACATTGGCATACTTACACTGATATACTGACACTGGCATACTTATGCTGGCATACTGACATTGTCATACTTACACTGACATGCTGACAATATGTCAAAAGTCTTTTCACTCTCATGGTTAAAATAATGCAGATGTACGTTTAATTTTTGGTTGCACCCTTAGAACCCAGTGTGTCCATAATTCACAGGCGGATTTATTTGCCTTTGAGGCATGAATTAATGACTTTGGGTGAGTTACGGCCTTTTGCAGCGTAGCCTTACTGTGACGCTATAAGCATGAACTGCTTAGAGAAATGCCGTTATTGGTCTGAGAAATGTGTCAGGAAATGCGCCAAAGCAATAGAGAAAGAATGAATGATAAGATAAAAGGGTTTGAAGGTTTAGATTTGGAATGGAAATGTGCGACACTCGTACCACATTTACGCTAAAAGCTTTGAGGTCATATCCGGCTCTGCCCAGGAAGAGCAGTCCTTCTGAGGACCCGCACGATGTGGCTCCGCCCCCATCCCCTTCCCCTTCCCCAACACCCCAATCCAGGGGGCCTCCCTCCAGCCTCATGGCCTTTCAATTAGGCTCATATCTTGCTAATGTCAGCTGTGATCTTATCTCCTGTCATATCCTGTACAAAGGCAGATAGTCAATTTTTTCCTACCAGCAGATAAAGACGTTGGTTTCTGTTTGTGTCAAATTGGCTGCTTCACTCACCCCCACTATGTAGCCCCCACCCGGATGATGAGATGGCAGCCATTCTGCACCAGTATGCTCACTTCACAGTAACTAAGGTGGTGAAGGGGCAGGAGTGAATTCACCAGTAAGATATTGGAGGACCAATTTGAAAGGCCACAGTAGGCAGTTTTATCCAGGACATCAGGGTAACATTCCTACTCCTTCAAAAGATGCCCAGGGATCTTTTATGACCTCAAAGAGTTGGGATGTCAGGTTTAGGTCTCTACTGAAGAATGACACCATTTAACAACACAGTGCCCCTGTCCCTGAACTGAGGCATTGTGATCCACACTGACCACAGTATGGGTTCCCCTATTGGTCACAGTGTCCCCATCACTGCAATGGGGCACTGGGATCCACACTGACCACAGGATGAGATAACCTGTTGGCCACAGTGTCC
>JAABNY020000040.1:1394456-1405134 GCA_015164015.2 Brevimyrus niger | reverse complement strand
CGCGGCTCAGTTTGAGCATCGGGAGTCGGCCGCTGTCATTCCATTTGACAAGGACACCCTGACGGTGGGGGTTGGGGCCCATGGGGGGTGGGGGGGGGGGCTACCGAGCAGCTAAATAATGGATTCCCCCCTCGGCGGGGGCACTCACCACCTGGCAGGCCACAGGGGAAGTGACACGGTTGATGCCCCCAGCGAAGGCGGTGAACGTCAGTGCCGTGTGCACGCAGAGGTTAAGGAGCACGTGCCAGCCTTGCCTGCTGATGCGGATGGCGCTGGGGGGGGGACAAAAAAAAAAAACACAGAGAGCTGCAGTGAGCCCCCACGCTTAACGGCACAGCTGCCGGGGCTCCCGGCGAATTATTTACACATGTTCTTCAGAAGCCATGAATCCCTCCGCTTCCTAGCGAGGCTGCAGAGAGAAGCCAGCTGGCCAGCAGTTCAGATAAGAGAGAGGGGAGCCGCAGAGCTCTCTGGGGGTTGGTGTTTATCTTCAATTAGCGTCACATTAAATTCTGCCTGTGCTCACATGTGAGTATAAGAAGCCGAAAGGGGCCCTTCTGCTTTAGTGACCCGGGGTTGGCAGGGTGATGTCACCGGCGAGCCCCTGGAACAGGCCCTAACCCCCCCCCCCCGCCCCCCCGCTGCTCCGGGGACAGCCTGACCCTGCTTCCTCCAATGCACGTCACTTTGGATTAAAAGCAGCAGGTAAATAAATAAAATAACGACAGGCCCAGGATATGAAAAATAAATGCGATATGTTTCTTCCCGAAAGCATAACTGACACTTTCATGTTTCTGATTTTTGTAAGGGATTCAAGGTGGCCCGCTTCACATGCGGAGAGTGTCTCCAGAGAAGCTGAAGCCGGTGTCCTTCCACAGGGAGCCGGAGCGGCCGCGTCGATCTCCACGGGGCAGCGCGTGTTCATGCAGGCAAACCCCCAGAGCCAGGACAGGCGGCGAGCTCACCATACGGACGGCTGCGGGAGGCAGGCCGCCAGGAGAACATTTTAGTAGAGACCTTTTCATCATTAATGTCCTTTAAAAATTGATCAGCCGAACGCATGAGGTACTGAGCTGGCAGAGTATGTGATGTCTATGAGAACCTGCAGTGCCTGTCTGTACAGAGCAGTAGATGCACGAACTCTGCACGCACGCACTCTGCCCGCACGCACTCTGCGCGCACGCACTCTGCGCACACGCACTCTGCCCGCACGCACTCTGCACGCACGCACTCTGAACACACGCTCGCCCATCCGGAACACGGTAACATGTGTAAGCCCCACTCCCTTCGTGGGGATTCCGCAGGACGCGTGAGAAACCATACTGGCTAATGTGCCATTTCACTTACACTCTTCGGTCACTCCCAGTCTGACTGTTATTTTTGCACAGCCAGGATTATTCCGGAACATTCCAGAAAGACCTTACTCATTTCTACTTTTTTTATAGACCATTATAAAATATTCATCTTTAGCTTTCGCTCGGCAGTCCCGTTTCAGCCAGGAGCAGCCTGCTTCCCTCCCATATGCCCCCCCCCCTCGCCCCCCCACTTACCTGTGGTGTACGATGTAGGTGACGATGGCAGTGAGCATGCACAGCAGCAGCACAGACGTGCAGGCGTACACGACCGGGTGCAGGAACTCCCCCGGGTACGGGGGGAAGGCCAGTGCATTCTCAAAGTCCTGTTGGAGGAGACGGGAGACACGGGCCACCGCCCTGATTACATCGCGACCAAAGGAACATCAAGCCCCAACCGCGGTCAGGTAGAGGCGAGGCCTGTCTGTGAGGCCCAGAGCTGGGGCGTCTGTACGGCACACACTTATGAGTAAAGCGAAGACACGAGGCAGAAAATGACATGGCGAAAGCCTGCCTGTCTGCAAGTATGGGGGCGGAGAGGCAGGGAGGCACGGAGGGCTCAGCAGGTTAGGAAGCTGTGTGATGTCATCTTTGGGCCCCTTAACCTCAGCTGCCCCAGGGACTGTCTGACCCTGCCCTCTGGAAAAACAAAAACCAACAAACAAAAAAAGAATAGCGCTGGAATAAAAGCTTCTGCTAAAATAAATAACATTTATCTGGAACGATGTGGGGGGGGCGGGCTCTGAGACTCATCCAGCTTTTAATTGATGTTCAGCAGCTCTGACTGCGGAGAAAGTGTAGCTCACGCCCTGACGCCAATATATCATGTTAATCAGATAAGCGAGGTGGAGATGGCGCCCCCTGGTAACATCACAGAGATATCACACGCATGTGTTCAATATCACAACCTATCCAAAATGATCTTGTAAGTAAAAAAATAAATAATTTTGATCGATATGCAATAATTATGTAATGAATTGTGCATTTCCTCATTCGCCTTAGAAAACGGAGCAGCCTGTTGGTGTGAATTAACACGAAGCTGACCAATGGACTCTTTTTAAGTCTATGTATAGCAGAAAGTATGTTACTCTGTTACTGAGGGTGAGATTCTTAAGCCTAATGCTATGAGCCACACCATTCTCACCAGTCACACTTGGCAGGCCTCACTCAGAAGGCCAAACTTGGCAGGCCGGACCGAAAAGGCTGCACTCATTAGGCCACACTCAGCAGGCCGCACTCAGCAGGCCGCACTCAGAAGGCCACATTCGATAGGCCATACTTGGCTGGCTGCACTCAGAAGTCTGTATTTAACAGGCCATACTTGACAGGTTGAACCCGGAAGGCCGCATTCAGCAGGCCACACTCAGAAGGCTTCACTTGGCAGGCCGCACTCAACAGGCCGCACTCAGAAGGCCTCACTCGGCTAGCTGCACACAATAGGCCGCACTCAGAGGGCCACATTCAGTCGGCCGCACTCAGAAGGCCGCACTCAGAAGGCCGCATTCAGCAGGCCGCACTCGGCAGGCCTCACTCGGTGCTGCTCTCTGTGGCATAGATCACTCTGATGTCTCCTGCTTTATCTATAACATTCTGGCTTTTCTCAGAAAGCAAAGTACCTGAACTTTCCCTGCATGTGGGAGGTTTCTAGCTCCCCTTGCCTTTTGATGTACATCTGTGATGTGGTGGCAAGTAGATGTGAGTGGTGGGAAGAGGGAGTTCATTTCCTGCAGTTATCCCACTTTTGTAGTTTCATGTACGCTTTGGATCACTGTCACGCAGTGAAGCTCAAAGCACCAGCCTCTTCTTGGCAGGAAACCTGGGTTTTTGGACAAACAGCACCGGGCGCTTTGCAAAGGGGACATGCACACGACGACCCGCTAATCCCTCTTCTCAAAGGGGATTCCTCAGATATAACAGAGAAGAGGTCATTCTGCCTCCTCCACCTCCTAGAAGTGCTCGTCACTGCCAATGATACTGCTATGGGCAAGTTTCAGGTTTAATTTGTCTTGGGCCTGTCCTGGGCCTGTCTTAGGCCTGTCCTGGGCCTGTCTTAGGCCTGTCTTGGGCCTGTCTTAGGCCTGTGTTAGGCTTGCCCCGGGCCTATCTTGGGCCTGTCTTAGGCCTGTCTTGGGCCTGTCTTAGGCCTGTGTTAGGCTTGTCCCGGGCCTATCTTGGGCCTGTCCTGGGCCTGTCTTAGGCCTGTCTTGGGCCTGTCTTAGGCCTATCCTGGGCCTGTCTTAGGCCTGTCCTGGGCCTCTCCTGCTCCTCACTGGCAGTGTGGCTGAGATTCTGACTGGCTCAGCTCTGCCATCAGTTTTCCCGCGGCTTGCTGACAAACTGCCGTTAGTTGGTCCCAAAATAGCCCAGATTCAGACATCGCAAATGGCGTTTATGTACAGGTCGTAAAGCTCGCTGAATCCCAGGTGGCGCCGTGCCTTGCCAGGCTGGTTCTGGAACATTCTGCCCAGACGAGGTCCAGTGAGGATGTTATGAAGACGGCCTAAATGTGAGACTTCCTCCTGCGCTACTGGGTCCCGCGGGGGCCTCTGTTTATTTTAAGTTACCTATTTCGGTCCAGCGTAAGTAGTGTGTGTTTTTCTTCACTAAATATACACTTTAAAACATGGGGTGTCAAAGTCGCTTTAGTTAATGTGGCCCCGATGGACTCGATCCAATCTCAAGGGACCCCAGTAAAGGGTAACAGGCTAATGACACAGAGATAAGGGTACTTATGTTTGGACTGAGAACAAAAATCTGTCCAGGAAATGACCTCCCCCGCTGCCAACGAGACTGCAGGCATCAGGAACGATTAAGAAAAGAGGACATCACCTGCGTGCAAGCTTGGCCTCAGCTAGGATCCCCTCGCTACGGTTAATCACCAAGCAGCCATGAGTACAGCAGCTGTCCGTCGGCAGGTTAGGCCTGCTCTGTCGGCACGTTAGGCCTGCTCTGTCGGCACGTTAGGCCTGCTCTGTCGGCACGTTAGGCCTGCGTCCCTCCCAAGGCTGTGTGGCGCTTCACGTGTCAGGGGGCCTGAGAGTGCACGTCCTCCCCAACTTGCCGTCAGGGTACCGCTCCCCCCCGCTCCCCACCGCGATTAGATTCATACTGCCAGCAGTTCATTAATTCTGTCCCTTCCCAGTTGCCCCTGCAAGCTGTCATATTTTTCAGCCTGGTCAGACTGATAGTCGAGCTGATTATTTTCCACTATAGTGTCCCACGTAGAAGACTAAGAATAGTATGACTTGGTATGATTATTATTATTATCACTCGCTGTCTGTATGTCATCACCGTGCTTCTGGGGGACCGTTATGTCATGCTCCTGTGTACCTGCTGATCTAGATCGGTAAACATGGAAAGCATTGATCCACAGAGTGGCCAAAAGACGTACTCGACAGAATGACTGATGATGATGTATACCTGTATTTGGATGGTATGACAATACAGCCCACTTGACTTTAAAAATGATTTTCAAACCAATGTATCCGTATTCTAAAACTGGATTCTGCCGCCTAGATTAAAACCTTATCAGTGTGATTTTCCGTAAGTTCCTGCAGACAGCGTGAAACTAGGCTGGGGGCTGAGTTTGGCCCGAGGTCCATGATCTGCTGACGTGTCAGATGTGGAATGAATGAAAAAGAAGAGCACAGCTACTTTTTTGCCGCCTAGGTGACATTTTTTCCCAAAAATGGCTGCGTAATTTCGGGTTTCACAATTTGCAGCAGCAATTCAGGATAAGTGTGTCTCCCTAAGGTACAACAGCAGAGCTCCTTCTGGATGCAGCACCAACAAACTTGGGCCGCAAGTTAACCGCCATGCTTCCTGCTGGCGGAGAGATGAAGCCCAGCAGTCAGGAATCCAACAGCGGATTTCTCAGTGCCGAGAAAGAGCTGCGCTGTTTTCATACTAAGAACATAAAACTGTCAAAGTCGCTTTTAGAAAAGACAAATACAGGGAAAAGTGCTTGAATGTATGTTATAATCAAGAGGCCTGAGTCGACAAATGACGGCGTGCCGGAACGGGGGCTTCATTGAGCCTCCTGTAATTACGACACAGAACTCATCCTGGGGTGACTGGTACACACAACGCAGTGCATGATGGGTAGCAACACTGCACCATCGACACAGTGAGTCACTGCTACGCTTTGCCTGCTGATAAATTACTTCCCACTTTATTTCCATTTATTACATTCTCTTTCCCATTGTCATTAATTTCCAAAATTGCATTCGGAATTAAACGAATGATACACAAAATAGGCCTGAGAGAGCAAAAGAAAAAGGACACGGACGGCTGACATGCATCCTCCTTGTTTCTATAGAAACGAGGTGGGTGGATCTGAAGGAGCCGGTTGCCCACGGCAGGTCAGCGTCTTTCGCCCATGCGCTCGGTGCAGCCGACCCGCCACTCAGTGTCTGTGAACCCGTAAGTAAAGCTGTCAGTTCTGCTCTCTGCACACCGTTTGGCCAAAGCCTGACTGTTCATCGGTGTCTCATAGCCCCCCATTCACACATCATCGCAGTGTCACCCAAAAGAATCCTTTTGCATGGTAGAAGAGTCACAGAGGGCTGGCGGATCCAGGCCAAGAGGTCACACCCCAGAGGGACCCCAGAGGTCTGCGCACACCTGGCTTCTATCACGCCCCCGCCGTCAACATCCCTTCATGCCTGTTAATAAAAGGACAAGAATAACTTGCCCAGTGCCTCTAAGCTTGGGGGTCAGAGTGCAGGGTCAGCCAGCATCCAGCCCTCCTGGAGATGGGGGGTAGGGGCTTTCCTTTGTCGAGGCTGGCCATTGAACCAACAACCTTCTGATCACAGGCACTAGGCTTAGTGTGCTTAGCTTCAAAACTGCCCACTAACGTGATCATCCAGGTCCATGTTCACACGGTCCATGTTAACACCCTATCACCCTGTGCATAGGATTGAAACCCAACCTCGCAACTGATGACACCACCCTGTCCATGAGATCGAAACCTAGACTGACAAATGATGGCACCAGCCTGTTTATGGGACTGAAACCCAGCCTATTAATGATGACACCACCCTGTCCATGGGACTGAAACCCAGCCTACTACCGATGACACCACCCTGTCCATGGGACTGAAACCCAGCCTACTACTGATGACACCACCCTGTCCATGGGACTGAAACCCAGCCTACTACCGATGACACCACCCTGTCCATGGGACTGAAACCCAGCCTATTACTGGTGATGCCACCCTGTCCATGGGACTGAAACCCAGCCTATTACCGATGACACCACTCTGTCCATGGGACTGAAACCCAGCCTATTACCGATGACACCACCCTGTCCATGGGATTGAAATCTAGCTTGTAATTGATGACATCACCCTGTACATTCCATTACTGATATTATGCTACACACATTTTTGCCCTTGGCAACATTACATCGCTGTCCATGGTGCTGAAAAGGCAATGGCTGTGTGGCATGTTAACCTCCCTGTTAACTGCTGTAAGGTTCCATTACTCAGGGAAAAACGCTTACATGTACTGTCCTCCACAAAGCCACATGTTCAGCAGGAGTCAGAGAGACCTCACGATGCTCAAGTGATTTAAGGACCGTTTACTAGAGGCTGCATCTCCATTAAGCAGCCAAGCAGTTACAACACACTTATTGGTGGAGTCACTGATGTTCACAAGGCACTGTGCTTTAGAAAGAACAGAACTGACAGTCACAGGACTGAGGAGTTTTCATATTACTGCTGTTACAGAACTGATAAATCATTATAGGGTATATGAGTCATTATAGGACTGAGGAGCTGTTACACTAGTTTATGTAGAGCAAACTGATCAGCGATGTTACAGAACCATTCATGCCTGTCCATCCTTGAGTGCATAGGAGACCTGACAACTCCTTGAACCCTCAGCCCATCGTGGGCCGTGCCCCCGCCCCCCATCGCGCCGCAGTCACTGGCCTCCCCCCGACAATACTGTAACGCCATTGGTATGCGGCGCACGCCTCTCCGCAGCCGCACGGCATCTTCCCATAATGCCGGGTTTTCCCCGGCAGACCCACAGCCTCCGACACGTCTATCTGTCTTCATGCATAATTAAAAACGGAGACGGGCCCTCGGACACTCGGCGGACAGGCAGAGTGAGACATCGGGATAGATTATGGGAAGGTGAATGAATGATTCACGCTTTGTGTTCTGCAGCTTGAACGTAACGTGGCGTGCAGAGCTGTTCCTGAAGGGCTTCGCTCACCAACACAGTAGTTTAACTTTCCACGTTGTGGGTGGGTTGGCGGAGTGTGAATAATACACCGATCGATGAGTAGAATGTTACGGATCACGATGATATTAGCCTATTGCAACAATCCAGTTTATGTAGAGTGTACTCAGAGCTATCAATGGAAATATCTGACAATGATCTGTTGACTGTGAGTCTGGAAGAGACCCAACAAATCGATTCAAATATTCAATGAAGAACAGCTTCCCTTCATACTTTTATCAACCCACTAAATGTGTAATGCGACGCGGCCAGAATAAGTAACTTTAAAACAATCACCGCTGCCACATCAACACGCAGCACAACTAACCGTGCAGATGAAGTCCGCGTAAGTTGAGGGGCGGAAGATGCCGCCCGGCGCTACGCTGCCCGGTTCGGTTCGGTTCGGTTGGGGACTCACCATTCGCACTGCCAAATCGCGCAGAGAAATGAGATGCGGGGAGCAGCCCTGAGGTCTCCGTGGCCATCCGAGGGCAGGACAACTCCACACCTGCAGAAGCAGCACCGTCAGCCCAGGGAACCGGACCGGACCGCAGCTCCGTGCCGGCTTTCAAATCGAAGTTCATTTATGAGCATTTGTAAGAACGCAATTTTTATTAATAACGTAAGCAGGGTGTTCTCCAGCTTTCAACGACCCTGTTTCCACTGCAGATAACAAACGATGGCCGTATAGTGTCGAAAGCAGGAAAAAGATATACAAAAAAGCGCACTGGTACCTTGAGCCGAACCGGTTCGGCGAGAAATAGGTTCGTAGTTATGGAACAATGTTACGAAATATATTTGCTAAGGTAAGAACTGACTTTTATTTAGAGAAAAAAAAACAATGTATGCATTTCCGAGAGGCGCCTGCTGATAATTATTATTGATCTGGCAGAGATTATATTCTAAGCTCTGTCTTTATCTTGATTTTACAGCTACCGTATATCCGCTAAATCGAAGCACCAACGCGGAGTTTTTACGTATATCAATAGGCTATATATATATATATATAAATAAAGATTTTTTTACCTATTTCGGTGAATGCAACTAGTGTAAAAATGCCGTCGAGCTTCCCATCGTCATCCAGTTTGTAGCCCGTCAGACGCAAACGCAGAGTTAGTCATTTCCAAAGGCAATTAAAGCACGGAGTGCCGGGCGGTGCTGCGGGAAAGCTTGCAGCCGGAGGGGGCGACAGCTCGGCCAGGCATAAAAGAAGCGGAGCATCGGAGCAGAGCATTTAACTCGCGTTAAACAAGGAGAAGTTTGCAGCCTTTCTCTCCGTGCTGGGAGCTGCCAAAGCGCGGCGGCCCGGTATCCGTGGGAACGGCCGTCCTTAGCGCGCTCCTTCGGCCGAGCTCCCTGCCGCAGAGCCGGACATGGTCGGTGCCATCTCCGCACCAGGGCACATCGTCGCTGCAGCTCTTATTTAAAGCGACAATCTTCAAGGGTTTATCCTCACATTAGGGTTATGTCCCGAAACGAAACCCTTCCTTTAAGCGTCTATAAAATGGACACGGTGACGTCATGGCAACTGTTATTAATATAGCCACATTTCGCTGACACTGGTAGCCTGTGTATGCGTTTAACCTGGAAGATGAATGCGTTTCTACGCGTTTTAAATTACTGTATTTATTTCACAGAGTCATTCATGAACTATATAAACAGAATACACCTGTTAAGATGAAATTCTGTAAATTACTTTTTAGCAAATTTACTTTGGATTAATCTCTATATCTAAAATTCTGAATTACGGAAAATGTTTAAATGTTTATGATGTCAAATCATTAAAAATAAATAATATCAATTAGTATACCATGTCAAACAGTATATTTTGCTTATTTATTTTAATATGCCTCTTCATGTTGCCTTCCCATTACTGGACTTTCTGCGCCGATGCACAGTTCTAACCCCAGACCCTGCTGGAATGATACGTAGCCTACTTATAACAACATACGTAGTGCTATGAAACGGGAACGACACTAGACCTGTTCATGTTCAGTATATAGGCACCCCATTCTGGTTTAGTGTTCATGGTTAGTATATAGGCACCCCATTCTGGTTTAGTGTTCATGGTTAGTATATAGGCACCCCATTCTGGTTTAGTGTTCATGTTCAGTATATAGGTACCCCATTCTGGTTTAGTGTTCATGGTTAGTATATAGGCACCCTATTCTGGTTTAATCTTCTGAACAAACATTTTAGCATGCACTAGTGTTCAGAATCAAAACCCTCAGCATTATATTTTTAGGTATTATAATTACCTGGAAATCAATAATTACATTTAAAAATATTCAACTGTTTTTCTGCACCATCTGTTAAACCTGAAAGAGCTTTGGATTAGTGTAACAATAGGCATTGTTCTGGGTATGGCCTAATTTATCGATATTTTAAAAAAAAATATTTAATGAATACTTCATTTACACCAAAAAATACTTTTCTGAAGGGTCGCCTGTTTAAGGTGGTGTTACATTAATGTCATGCTGTCACAGTAAATATGAGAACGTCCTTGGCTTCTTCTGTCTCTTATGCATTGATATGTCAGGACAAATTAAACAGAAACTTTCCTTCATGATGTGATTTTGATTTTGACTTCAGGGCATTTTCAGGCCTATATCGGACATACTGCGTACGCTGAATTCCTCTATAAGGTCTCAGAACGCTGCGCCCTGTCCTGGGCATGTCAAGCATGGGGCTGTTATAGGGCAGTTACAGGAACTTCCTTCTGACTTTGATTGTCTCGGTACAGGAAGCACAGTTAAGTGATCCAGCAGGTCATGTTCCAGGAGACCTGCACACATATGCACACGCGCGTGACGCCGCTTCTTCTGTGTGAGCTGGATGGCAGGTCTCCACAGCAGTGCATGGCAGGTCTCCACAGCAGTGCATGGCAGGTCTCCACAGCAGTGCATGGCAGGTCTCCAGAGCAGTGCATGGCAGGTCTCCACAGCAGTGCATGGCAGGTCTCCACAGCAGTGCATGGCAGGTCTCCACAGCAGTGCATGGCAGGTCTCCAGAGCAGTGCATGGCAGGTCTCCACAGCAGTGCATGGCAGGTCTCCACAGCAGTGCATGGCAGGTCTCCACAGCAGTGCATGGCAGG
>JAABNY020000040.1:1345513-1356661 GCA_015164015.2 Brevimyrus niger | reverse complement strand
CGCACAACACAACAAGTGCACACAGCGTCTACACCACTCCCGCACAGTACAGCAATCCCAGCAGCCTCTACAGCAATTCCTTGCCTTTTCCTCCCACTGTTCATTTGTTCCCTCGGCTGTTTATTTGCAGCAGGTTGCAGAAAATCTTCTGCTGGCGGTACGCTGTAAAAAAAAACACTAATTACTGGATTTATTCATGTTTATGCACATTTATGTGTCATGTGTCGCGCCTAAATGCTGTTGGCTGACGTCCATCGCTGGTTCTCAGCTGTCTGCTGGTATTACAGGATACAAACACAGACACCAAACACAAAAGAGACACGCAGAAACACAGACGTGCAACATCTGGATAGTTCTGGATACAGTGTGTTTGTCACAGACATACACAGACAATTCAAGAATATAATATTGACTGTCAGCAAAATAGTGGTGCCCAAGAAGCGAGCCTAGCAATCTGAGAAGCGGACTAATAATCTGTGAAGCGGACTAGCAATCTGTGAAGCGGACTAATAATCTGTGAAGCGGACTAGCAATGTGAGAAGCGGACTAGCAATCTGAGAAGCGGACTAGCAATCTGTGAAGCGGACTAATAATCTGTGAAGCGGACTAGCAATATGAGAAGCGGACTAATAATCTGTGAAGCGGACTAGCAATGTGAGAAGCGGACTAGCAATCTGAGAAGCGGACTAATAATCTGTGAAGCGGACTAATAATCTGTGAAGCGGACTTATAGTCTGTGAAGTGGACTAGCAATCTGTGAAGTGGACTAGCAATGTGAGAAGCGGACTAGCAATCTGTGAAGCGGACTAATAATCTGTGAAGCGGACTAGCAATCTGAGAAGCGGACTAATAATCTGTGAAGCGGACTAGCAATATGAGAAGCGGACTAGCAATCTAAGAAGCGGACTAATAATCTGTGAAGCGGACTAGCAATCTGAGAAGTGGCCTAGCAATCTGAGAAGTGGACTAATAATCTGTGAAGCGAGCCTAGCAATCTGTGAAGCGGACTAGCACGCAGAGAGGAACACAAATTCCAATGAGGGTCTAGTTGCGCCAGGGAGCGGACAGCCAGAGTAGTGCAGAGCTGTTGGGGCAGCTGAAAAGGAAAAATGGGTTACTTGTGCTGGCTCTGGGTTAGTCTGCGGTGCCTGTGATCAGAAGGTTGCTGGTTCAAATCTCAGAGTCAGCAGACTGATGTCACTTCTGGGCCCCTGACTGAGGCCCTTAACCCCCAATTGTTCCAGGGACTGAGCCTGATGTATATCGATTGCGGTAAAATCATCTATCAAATTAGTAAAATGTAAGATATTGCTACATGTTAGCATGAAAATAGCTGATTTGCTTTGTGAGGATCAGGTTCTCTGCTGCATGTGACCAAACCGTCCTAATAACGTAATTCTGAAGAACATAACAGCTGTATCACGTGACCAATCCTTTTTGGCTGGAATAATTTACGGCACAGATGAAAATGTCAGTGCTGCAGCTTGGCGATGAAATAAAAATGTTCCACCTAAATTCAAGCGCGGGCAGAACCGTTTGAGTTTGAACTCCAAACGGCCTGCCGGCGCGACAGCAAATGTCATTTGCTGCGTTTAATTACACAGGCAGCGCTGAGGTCGGCCTTAGCGGGCGGCATCTGATTGGCTCCAGCTTCATCCCCCGCCTTGGGTCCGGGCCCGGAGCGGAGTGCCGCATCGATCCTTTGAGGATGAATCCGCGATGGATGCGATTGCGGCGCATTTGTGTGGCAGAGGCGATGACCTATAGCGAGCGAGGAAGCCTTGAGCTTCTGAGAATGGCGTCGGGATTACAGCACCCCTTCCTCTCGACGGTGACTCACCCACCCCCAGCTTCCCCCTGGCCTGTTTAACATAACAAACATCAGACAGAGACCCCTAACATAGCATCCCCCCCCCCCCCCAAGCCATTAAGCCACCTCCGCCTTCCTTTCATTCACAGATGCTGCCCTTATCTCCCACATGAAACATCCAGACGATGGCTCTGCAGTGCGACGTTCACTGCAAGGCACAGGACAATTAGCCATGTGGACCCAACCTACCCCCCCCACCCCCCCCAGGGAGAGCGCCACGGAGCAGAACCAGGTCCGACACAAACGGGGTCCATCTGGGAAGAGAAGTAAGCATTTGTGGTGCGTTCTGGGCTTCAGTGGGCCCACCAGACAGTTCCTGAGAGAGCTCTCCGTCGCCCTTCTTGCATTTTCACTGCGAGTGACTCCAGGCCGATTCGCTGCCATCTGCAGGACAAGCAGCAAAATGCAGTGTCTGCCCACTGGCTGCATGCTCACTGGAAGGTGACCTTTCTCCATATGGAGACAGAAGGACTGAGCCCATACCGTGGTGTAACTCTCAAAGAGAATGGGACCGACAGGAAATGTCAGCCCCCTTTCCAGGAAGCCACCCTATGGATGGCAGCCGGCCGTACGCAGGATATACTCCCATAATATATGTCATATTAAATGTCTGCGAGCTCCGAAACAGTCTGAATGGACCAGTGACACGTCACAATACTCTATATGTGGAAGATGAATTGGACCACTGACACGTCAGGATGAATCATGCCTGACACGTTAAAAGACTTAAAAAGGATTGCAACAAAAAAATGCTTGACCAACCTGCTGATGAGCCCAACGGGTCGCCAGTCATAGATCACATTTAATTCAAGAAGAACCTCAATTATTGTTATGGAACATCAAAGAGGGAGAGTGTGACAGAGCTTTGACCAGAACATGGAAATTACCCGGGAAGCAACTCTGCAGGGACCTGAGCTGTGGGCTGGAATCTCCCCGAGGAAATGTGACAGAAGGCATTACTGTGGGGAACCACCCAACTCCACATGGGTGCCTCATCTGTACCCATACCCCCCCCCCCCCATTAGCCTGCCCACCCCTTCAGAGAGGCATCAGAGCCATAACCTCACCCACCATGGCAAGAGGATAAAGACAAGAGTTAGAGTGGGAAATACTGTGACCCCCCACCCAATGCAAGGCTCCCCTAGAGCAGGACCTCAGATAGGAAAGCTAGTCAGGAGAACATCCACGTCAGGAGAACATCCACGTTCCCTCAAGCTCCTGAAACATGGCGGCCATTGACAAATGAGCCGTCCTGTTTGCCAAGGACGAGGCTGGCAAACGGTAACAGTACGTTTGGTTATATCTGCAGAGCCATGATTAATCACATCTGCGCAGCCATGACCCACAGGCCTGGGTGTTAGCCACTCTACTTTCTCTAGCTGAAGTAGGGAGCATGGAGATCTTGGTACATGCAAGTATTACAGCTGAAGCAGGGAGCATGGAGATCTTGGCACATATGAGTATTACGGCTGAAGCAGGGAGCAGGGAGATCTTGGCACATGCAAGTATTACAGCTGCCCCTTCAGTTTTTGATATTAAGACTAACCTGAAAGCTTATTTTCATTCCATAGCTTTTGAGGAGGCAGAGAAAAGTATCCATGTGCCAAATGTCTGTTTCTATGCATATTTTGTATTCCATTGTTTGCTAATTATTTACTTTGTACAGCACCTTGGTCAACAAGGTTTGTTTTTGATTTCTTTTTAAGGAACGTTTGCTGGCTCACTTACGTAGCCTCCTGAGTCCCCACCCATTCATTTATGTCCATTGTAGTGGACATTTTATTTTTGCATTTATCTTTTCACTTATGTTAGGAAACGTATTTATTCCTGTTGTGCACTAAAGTGGACATGCTGTGAAATTAAAAATAAAAATAAATTTGAAAAAAATCTAAATTGTAAGATTTACTTATTTCCTCAAAAAACAAATAACCTAAAATTGAAGGACACCTTTTTCCTTGGGTCTCAGGAGGATATAGTTTCCTGTTGCTACCTTGTGCTATGCAGTGGTTTGTATTGGTTGACAACTCAATCACCTGTGAGGGTGAGCATGAGTGTGAGTAAGAGAGAAGAACAGACAATGAAAAGGATGGGAGAAAGAGGAAAAGAAAAAGAAAGAGGGGAGATCTATAGCTGCAAGCTAAACACACTGCTTACATATAGATAACCTGCTCTCAGCAGCGGGGCTGACTGTCATGTTCGACCTAACCACCAGAGGGAGCCTGAGCGCAAAATCAGACTTGCCTGGTCACAGTCGCTAATTTTTGTTGCCTGCACCAGTGCCAGATACGGCCGGTATTTCAGTTGAATGTATTTAACTACTTTTGAGTATTTTGTAATTTGTATTTTGCTGCATAGAAAAAAAATCATACATAATTTCTAACAAAATGCTTTCATAGGTTGTATTTTATGTATTTCAAATACTTCAAATACTTAAAGAAATATCTCATTTTATTTATTTAATGTTATTTCAAGAGCCTTTTTGACCAGGCTTACAGACTCTAATTTATCCTATCACTGTTTTTGCCAAGATGCAAGTAAATCACATGACACATCATGTGGGGCCCAGCTTTATACTTTATAAATATCACATTACTAGATCTGTGACACATATTTTTTTGTGTACGCTATCATTTTTGCATGTATTTCTGTATTCTCAAATTACAAATTACTTATATTTTATTTAAATACATTTCCTCAAACCAGTACTTTGCATTTTACTGTGTTACATCTGATAAGCAAGTGTTTGTAATTTGTAACTATATTCTTTTTGATGTATTTGCCTCTTTGCTAGGCGCCCTCTCCACCTAACCCCAACCCAACCCCAACCCCAACCCTAACCCTCTCCACTCAGGGGTGCAGCCATCTCTGTTTGGAAAAGGACCCTAACAGTCAATCAGAAAACCGGGTGAACTTTACTGTCATGAGACTTTTTTTGGTCAGTTATTCCTCAAACTGGAAAAATCTGTTTTGGCCTGTCTGAAGTTTTGTAAAAGGAGGTCTGCAGTTTAGTAAAAAAAAAAAAAAAAAGCCTAAAAAACACATTTCAGGGTAAGTTCTGTAAACTTTGCCCCAACATCCCAGACAGGGTGGGCAAGTATAAACTAAACAAAAAAATCAAGAGAGAAAACTCAAGAGAAAGCCTCGATTTAACTGACGAAAACAGCCAGATATACTGGGAGACTCATCTTCTCAAAGGAGGCAAACTCAGCCTTACATCTGCAGCACCGAAGTCGCCCACTGTTATTTCTACTCCGGGTGTTAATTACTCTAGCTACATCCTGCTATTCATTATTGTCATGGTATCCAATTTTTAAAATAGCCCTGTGAGTGCGAATGTTAGTAGTATATTTGTGAGTGCCCACATCAGTAGCATACTAATTAGCTTACTGATTCATCGATTAATGGATCTGAGGTGCATTTTAAAGAGTAACTGGATAATTTCGTTCCAGGTAAATGGACAGAAGAGGTCAAGAGGTGTTAAATATCTGCCTGTGGGTTGGCCTTTACCAACACCACGGGTCGAAGGTCGGCCTTTTTGTGACGTTAGACATTAAACTGGGTCGTGTCCATTGTGGGTGCTGCTGCCTTCGGGTTCGCATCGCCACCTAGTGGTCGCTGAATAAAGTTCGATTAAAAGAGCCCCTTCAGCCAGCTTGCGCAGCGGCGATCATCCAGCGCGAAGAAGCAGCTACGCGACACGTGATGCTCCAAATTACGTTGCTGTTGCTGGTGTTTCACCTTAAACCTTGTGTTCACGACATAAGCATGGTGATGAATCACCGCAGAATAAACCTACAATGCTATACTTAAAAAAAAACTATACTAAGTGATGAAATTCACTGTACATCATGTGGGTAAAATGCTTGAACAAGCGATATTTCACCAACACACGTAATAATGAATAACTTCTAATTTAAGGGTAGATTTTAAGACTCATTAAGTTATGGTTTTTAATCATAGAAATAAACCGTCACACTAGCAACCTTTGGTGTGCTGTTCTTTTATAACTGGAACGTTTGGTTTGGTTTCACACGACGGCAATTCACCGAAACAAGAAAAGGCTTTTGGGATTATTGGGATCCATTCAACAATTAATCCTCGTTTTGGGTAATCCCAGAATAAACACTGTTCATATAGGCCTCCAGGTAAAATGAAATAGGTTGAACGATTTAAGAATCGCTGAGGCTCAGGCGGATCCTCATGCTTCCCAGCCGGAGGGCGAGGAAATGAAAGGCACAAGGCGGAGAAGTCATTAGGACGCCCTTTAATGCACCGATGACCGCGATTTACTCACGTGCTCCGTCGGGACAGAACCCGTACACCCCAGAACAGAAGCGCGACACAGCCCCTCAGCCAGATAAATAATGCATGAAAATGTAATGGAAATATCAGGTTTTTCCCACACGCTTTATAGATATCAGTGGGATGATATTCTGTTGACCTTTGAACTGAGGGTAAGTGTGATTGTTTAGTTTGTAAGGCATTAAATTGAAAGGTACCAAAATGTGACAGTGACTTTGGAGCCTTGGTGAGGATCTCAGAGGTGCAAGGGAATGAATAATTTGTTAGGTTTAAAACCCGTCTGCTCCTCACTGCCCCGTTAACAAGCAGTCTGATCAGGTTCAGGTCGGGTTTCGCAGAAGGCATAGTCGAGCTCGCTCATATGCAGTAATTGCAGTCAATGCCGGGTTCAGAACAAAATCGGCTGCATCTGAAATTAGGGAGGAGACACGATCCCCAAATGAGGGAGAGCATTTTAAACGTGAAGTGCCATGATAGCAGCTGATGTGGAAATGTGGGTCACGGCAGTGTTTTCGGCGACAGCTCCCTCTCGTGGTCTTGCACGTATACGCGCGCACACTGGGATGACAGTGCCAAATAGCCAGTAAGATAAAATTAAAAAAAATATAAGGTTCCGAGCACAGATCCTAGGTGCATGAATGGCAGGTAGTGGAACCACGCTCTGCATTGTAACAGTGTAAGACCACATGGTCTCTCGTGTCCAGCTGCACATTTTCCCCAATGAAAAAAGACCCCCGCGTGCCTTTAGCCTTCAGTCTGCATATACAGGGTCTGTAGGGTGGTCACCGTCTCACCCCCCGGTCAAACACGACCGACTCCCTTTGCGAAAACGGGCCGTTTGATACCCTAGTAATTACAGCGACAGTCCACAAGATGGCAGAAACAAAACATACAGTGACACTGGAACTTGGTAAATGAAAGATCAGTCATGTTTCCTTCAGGTTGTAATTCTAGCAGAAAATGACAGCAGACGGCAGCTTGTTTTTAATGAAGAAGTAAAAAAAGTAGCCGTCTGGAGCCGCGGGCCCTGCCAGCGGACTTCCTGAACATGCACCTGGGCTTCGTCTTGGCTGCTTGGCGCTGTTTGGAAGCTCCGGGAAATGGGAGCACAGAGGGTGGCTTTCAGTTATTGACAGAAGATGAACAGCGGCACTGCTGTCTTCTTGGGGTGGGTGTTAAATTGCCTTCTCACAGACATACAGCACCAGTGGATCAATGGGTCCTTCCTGCACGCTCCAGGGAAGAGCACGGCCACTTTTAGAACCATGTGAGGTCACCAGGCGGTAATGAGAAACTTAGAGCAAAGAATCACAATCATGACATGACTTTGTTTAAAATTTTAAACCTTTCAAACTGAGCAAGGTCATGTGCTCCATCTCATTAATGGGGTCCGTACCACAGTTTTTCTGACATTTCCTTGATTGACACCACAGCCTAAACTCATTATTCATACAATCACATGCATTCACTTTGAGCAGAAATATATACTGCCTGTCACATGCCTGGCCTGAGCCAATAGAAAACAAGACCTGAGTGGTCACATGTCCATGCTGAGCCAATAGTAAATAAAATCCATTAGTGTTGACTGTTAAATTATATATATGATTATTGGGGGGGGGGGGGGGGATATATATGATTATGTAAGCAAAGCTACACATACACCAGAGTCACCAGACTGTGACTTTCATGCTGCCTTTGAGCTGAATCATAAGTTCTCCAATTTCCTGTAATTACCCAACACGCTGGAATCAAAACAGAGTCACTATTTCACATCTGCGTCACAGGTGAGCACTGGGAAAAATGGTAAGGTCTATCTAAATCAGAAGTAACTACTTGCCATAACATCTACTCACTGCCAAGATGCAAAGCAATTGTGAGAACAAACTCTCCCCGGACGACAATGCAGCTGGGTGTAGGCAGACTTTACAGAGACTACCAGATGCACACAGGCACAGGCTGACACAGGCAGACACAGATAGACACAGGCCAATGCAGGCAGATGCAGGCAAACCTGGCAGACACAACCAAACCAAAGAGATACAAGTAGATTCAGGCCGACACAGGTGAACCTGGTAGACTTGAGAGACAAAGGTAGACTAAGGGCAGACCTGGCAGACACAGGCAGATCTGGCTGACACAGGCAGACCTGAGACATATAGGCAGACACAAGCAGACCTGATTGATGCAGACAGATGCAGGCAGACACAGGCAGGTGCAGGCAGACCTGAGACATATAGGCAGACACAGGCAGACCTGATTGATGCAGACAGATGCAGGCAGACACAGGCAGACCTGGCAGACACAGGCAGGTGCAGGCAGACCTAGCAGACACAGGCAGGTGCAGGCAGACACAGGCAGGTGCAGGCAGACCTAGCAGACAGGCAGGTGCAGGCAGACCTGACAGACACAGGCAGGTGCAGGCAGACCTGCTTACACAGGTCCTGTGTCCTCAGTTTCTCTACAAACACTGAGAGCCTGAGAGACACTGGCAGAGCTGGCCAACTAAGCAAGGACTGACGCAGCGGTGAGACAGAACTGGTGTGGACAGAGATGTGCTTTATGTTGCTGTGTAAATAATACCGCAGACAGGTGGCAGTGAACATAAGACCATGAGAAACTTACAAATGAGAGGGGGCCATTGGGCCCTCAAGCTCGTTTTGGGGAGAATTCAAGTAATAGCTCAGAGTTGTTAAAATCTTGTCTAGCTTTGATTTAAAGGACCCCAGGGTTTTAGTTTGCGCTACACTTGCAGGAAGACTGTTCCATACTCTAACTACAGGCTGTGTAAAGAAATGCTTTCTCAATTTTGTTTTAAAATGTTCTCCCGCTAATTTCCAACAATGACCAGAAGCTCTTGTGTTTGAACTGATGTAACTGGTTGAACAGCATCCAGACCAGTTAGAATCTTATATGCGTTTACATGAAATCAGTGCACCGTTTCTCACATAATCGTCACAAGCTGGACGCCAAACTGGGAGAGGGTCACAGAGACCCTGAGCTCCCAGTATGTATCTGACAGTCACTGGGAGTGACTGTAATACATACACATTAATACATACACAAACATGCACGCACACGCAAGCGCGCTCACGCAAGTACGCATACAAAACTTCTTTTAAAAAATGCATTCACACACAAAAATGGACCAAACAAAGTCAAAATATCAGGGATTTATCACATTCTGGGGACATTATTTTATTTTTATATATGCGTGTACTAATAACTATTATGTAAATTCAGTATCCCGGCAGTTAAATCCCTAAAAATAAATTGTGCTTTGTGTATAAATATATTTCCGCAGTTGGCCAGCTAGTAGGACAGCAAATTCACGGCGTTTGCCACTACCGAAATTAAAGGTATAATGCCGATGGCGACGCTGCGTTTAATACGACTTCGCCATCATAAAGCAGCACAAGGCTATTTTCACTTATTGTCTGAAACCCTACCCCCTGCAAACAGTCATTTAACGGCCCCATTGTCGCGGTCACACACTGCGTCTGTCCCCATAACGCGGCGCAAGTCCCCAAGCTCGCATCCCGGCGTCATCTGACCAGCGCTGATCTCGGTCACGGATGACAGACAGCGAGGGAGCAGCTCAGATGATGCACACCGCGCCGTGAGGGTGTGCAGGAGTATCTCCACACAGCACAAAGGCAGGTCCTCCCCAGTCCGGGGAGAAGGAACACAAAGGCAGGTCCCTCGTCCAGGGAGACGAAGCGAGCGACATGCATGGGCAGGAGCGTCGCTTCTGAAACCCCCGCCTGTTTCTCCCCGAAACGGGAATGATCCCCGATCTCCGGCAGAAATGTTTCACTGGAGCAAGTGGAAGAAACGGATAGGGGCGAATTCTTCTTCGAAGAGACCGGTGTTTGACGAGAAGGAGGATGGTGAGTGATCCTCCCCGCCCGATGCTACCCCAGCCGCATCCAGGCAGCAGATGCAGCGGCTTCTGTGACCCGGTCCGGAGAACCTGGGTTGGGTTCGGGTAGCTTTTTTTTGAGAACTTATGAGGAACTGAATGAAGAGTCCCTCGATAGTCCCGAAACGAAACCTTACCTCTTACCGAAGCAGTCCCGTGGATGTTACGTTTTACCGATATGTATATAATGTAGAGCAGGGTTAGCTAAATCATTCTCAGCGGGGCATTTAAACCTCCGATGGCCTTCAGACGGGGTTTTACATGACAATACGTTAGATAAAAGTGTTCCATTATTTTCTAAGTAAACAAACTTGTCATACAATTTGCCTATTGAATTCACTCGTTTGGAAAACGTAATTTTGTTCAGATGAAAATGAACTACATGAAGTCAGAGGAAACGTGGTCAAGCGAATGTACAGAGCTGCATGGGTAAACAGCAGTATTACGAGCAAAGTGAAATTATTATTATTGCTTGTTGGGACAGTGGCCTTATACCACCAAAGCCCCACTCTGAACGTGGAGATTCCCCACGCTGTCTGGGGCTCCTCTGGCTTCTCTGCTTTCCTCCTGAAGTTCAAAGACATGCAGTTTGGGTAATTGGTGTCTCTGAATCTGACACAGAGCATGATTGTGTGTGTGTGTGTGTGTGTGCCCTAGCTGTGATAGACTGGCATCCTGAGCAGTGTGTGTCCTGCCTGGTGCCCTGTGATAGGCTGGCATCCTGAGCAGCGTGTGTCCCGCCTGGTACCCTGTGATAGACTGGCATCCTGAGCAGTGTGTGTCCTGCCTGGTGCCCAGTGATAGACTGGCATCCTGAGCAGCGTGTGTCCTGCCTGGTGCCCAGTGATAGGCTGGCATCCTGAGTGGGTTGTACCCTGCCTGATGCCCTATGATAGGCTGGCATCCTGAGCAGAGTGTACCCCGCCTGGTGCCCAGTGATAGGCTGGCATCCTGAGTGGGTTGTACCCCGCCTGGTGCCCTGCGATAGGCTGGCACGGTGAGGCGTCGGGGGGCGGCAGGGTGCAGATCGCGGTGCTGGCCCTCTGATGGGGAAGGG
>JAABNY020000040.1:1324228-1337702 GCA_015164015.2 Brevimyrus niger | reverse complement strand
GCCTCATATTGTCTCACACGGCCTCATGCTGCCTCATATTGCCTCACATGGCCTCATACTGCCTCACATGGCCTTATGGTGCCTCATGCTGCCTCATATTGCCTCACACAGCCTCATGGTGCCTCTGGCTGCCTCATGCTGCTTCAGACTCTGTCATGCATCCTGGGACCTAAGCAGTTCTTTCCCTTTCCATCCCCTTTCCCCCTAACATCAACACCTTGAGATACTTTTACACTTATTTTTAATGTTTATTGAATAGCAGTATTCACAGCTCCTGTAAATCTCTCTTTTTTCACAGGCTTACACATAATAAGTATATAGTATAACTAAAAATTGAACCCCCTCACCCTGAAAAGAGTCCAAGGCAAGTGTGCTGTTTAAACCTTTACAGACATAACCTTAAGTAGCCAAAGCTTTACAGAGCTTGTTGAATATGGGCGACGATGTTTTCTGAGAAGTAATGGAGCGAGGATGTAGTTTAAAACCTCGCGGGACCGGCTCGCTTTCGGAAAGTTGGAGCGCCCTGTTTTTATCATTTGCTGCATCAGCTACAGCGGCTCGTTTTCACGGTGCAGCGGCATCTCGGCGCTGCTGCTGACAAAGCGGGCAGCTGGAGGGACAGAACCCCCCCCCCTTTTGCTTGTTCATCATGAGTTGGGCAGCTGAACCCCTCACCCCCTGTCCTCATCCTCACAGACCAACTCTGTTCTCGACAGAGACGCTTGCGGCGATGTCAGGGTTCCTCACAGTCTAGAAGACCCTGGCACCCGTGCCCTCTTTGGTCGAGCGTGCTGGACCACCCCGAGCCCACCACGTGGCCAGTCGCGGCGTGGCGGTCGCCCACTATGGGCCGCGCCCGAGTCGCGGTGCAGGGGCTGGTTAAAATAGCTCAGCGGCGCCCACTTCAATCACACTGCCCTCATTGTGTTACCGCGGCAGTCGCTGTGACTCTCTGCGGCGGAACCTGCGCGTGTCCCGGCTGCGCCGACCTCGTTAGAACTCGCACCTGCACGGTGCCGCAGAGAGCGCGTTAACCCATCGCGCCCCGACCCCGCCCGGCCCCCGGCACCGCTGCTCTCCTCTCTCCCGTTTAGAATGTGCAGAAGACCTCCGAGTCATGGCGGTGGGACAGCTACACAGCTTAGTTAGGATCCTTCTGGAGGATGATGCTGATCTTTTAGCTTTTCTCCTCAAAATGGGATAGAATTGCAAAAAAGGGAGCAGAGAACCTGTGGCTGAGAAGGAGGACAGAGCCGGAGTGGGGACCGGCGCCCCCTTCGGTGTGACAGTATGGCGAAACACAAAATGCAAACGAACGTTTGTTTGGAATCTGCCTTCGCATTTTTTCACAGGCGTTTTAGCTTTTTATCTCGCCGACATTGCAGACCACGTGTCACAAGGCTCCTGGTGTCAAAGCGAAAGTCGAGTGACTCTGGGTGTCCATGCGTGCCGCACCTTCCCAGGTACTCCTTCCAGGACGAGGAGGACATGTTCATGGTGGTGGACCTGCTGCTTGGCGGCGACCTCCGCTACCACCTGCAGCAGAACGTGCAGTTCGGTGACGAGGCCGTCAAGCTGTACCTCTGCGAGATGGCTCTCGCCCTGGACTACCTGCAGAGCCAGCACATAATCCACAGGTACGAGCCCCCGCCCCCCCGCGCCTCCGCGACGCCAACCCCGAGGCCGTCGCGCTACTTGGGCCGGCCGTGCGCGACGTGGCTTCTGCTATCCCGCTCTCCTAACCACCAGGTTTAAAATAGCTCCCTGCTCAGCGCCGGGGAAGGCGGACTGAGTGACTGTGCGGCGGAGAGGTGACCCTACGCCTGCCGCCTGTACCCTGCTCTTCTGCCTCCCAACACGCTAGTTGTGACAAGAGAATTGTACACAATTATAGTGTTGTGAGAAACTCTGATGATGGGTCTCCTAGCAACCGCGCTTCAGACAGAGCCAGGAGGGGAAAAATTAGCGGGCAGTAATCCCAGGACTCAGTCGCCGCACGGCTCCTCCCGGCAGCCGGCTCCCTCTCACGCTCGGCCTGGGTGATGGCGCCAGCGGAGGCCTAACGGGGAACACCTCCGACGCTCCGCAGGGGGCGCCGTGCTGAAGGTTTCTCACAGCCGGTGGAGGTTGCCGTGGTAGTTCAGCTTTCATGGTGGATCTCCGGCAGCGACACTGTAATGGTGGCCGCGTGGGATTCCAGCTGTGGGGGGGAGGGGTTGCTGTCAGCAAGCGTGACAGAAAGACCCGCCCTGTAGGGGGCGCCGGCCCGCGCTGCTCGCTCACGCCCCGGCTTCTCTCCACTTTGCAGGGACATCAAGCCGGACAACATCCTCCTGGACGAGCAAGGTGAGCCCCCAGCAGCGAGTGGCCGCAGCGGGCAGCCCGGGTCCAGCCTCTGCTCACCACAGAGACGCATCTCTGGCTTCCCAGCATAAACTCGGGCCTCTCATCTTACAGCTTTGGGGGTCTTTCTGATTTTGGGAAATGTGCAGATGTCTCATCTAAAGTCACCACTGCTACTTATCTAGCATGAGAGCGTAAAGGAGCTTTGACTCCCGCAGCCTGCTGCGCAAACGGCGGCCAGGTAACAGTGTGCGAAAGGCGAAGTGAGAGACAGAGCAGGTCATTTAGTAACCCAATGCTTACCTGAGCCATGGCACCAGGCGGGAAGAATGGGCTTCGAGCTGCGGAGACCGCAGACGTGGGTGATGTAATCGGCACTAGAGGCAGATCGGGACCTCAGAGGGGATCTCAGCTGCGCAGCTCAGCCTACAGTTTGCTAGCTGCGTTTTGGACGCTTTTCCCCCGGTTGTAGTTTGCACGTCTGAGCATTTCCCAGTTATGTCACGTGTAATTCTGGCCCGTCTATGTCTATACATCTATGCAGGCCACGCTCACCTCACAGACTTTAACATCGCCACGGTGATAAAGGACGGCGAGAGAGCCACTGCGCTAGCAGGAACCAAGCCGTATATGGGTAAGACGGAAGCGGTCCGAGGAAGACTCCAGATTATCGAGGGCGCCGCGGCCCTTGGGGACACGCAGCCTATATGAGGGTATATAAGGGAAGTAGAAGGTTGTGTTTGGTTGTGTTTGCTGTCGCGCTGCCCCAAATGCTCGCAGTAAAACAGGCATTAAAGCCTGGCTGAATTTGCATAAGATTAAATAACAAGCTCAGCGCCTCATAATTAGCCGGCCTCCCATGCGCGACGTTCCGGGGGCAGCTCCAGATCCGCTTCCGCTCGCTCCCAACGGCGCTCCCGCCTCTGCCAACAGCCCCCGAAATCTTCCAGTCCTTTGTCAGTGGTGGTACTGGCTACGCCTTCGAGGTGGACTGGTGGTCGCTCGGCGTGACAGCGTACGAGGTGCTGCGGAGCCTGGTAAGCTCACCGTATGGATCACGCTGTGCAATTTGCCACACTGACAGTGGGGGGCGCACTCTCCCCAACTCTGCGCTCTACACCTGCTTTTCTCCTTCTCCCACTCGTCTCCTCTCCCTTTCCTTCTTTGGCGTCCCCCTCACTCTTTGCGCTCCTCCGTTCTTCCTCCTCCCTCCCCCCCCCCGACTCCCCCTCTCTTCGCCTCTCTCCAGAGGCCGTACGAGATCCACTCCACGGACCCCCTGGAGGACCTGATGCAGGTGTTCAGCACCGTCAGTGTGTTCTACGCCCCAACGTGGCCCAAGGACCTGGTCACCCTGCTGAGGAAGGTGAGGAAGGCGCGCTCCCCACAGCTCTCCCATCACACTGAGCCCCCTAATGGTTTGTGCCATCCAATAAATCTGGTCATTTTTCAGTTTTTACCGCAGTATCTGGGGAGAAGAGGAAGCTCAGTAAAAAAAATAAAATAAAAAAAACAACCAAAGGGAAATAAAAGTAAAGGAGATTTTGTAAACTAGGACGGGACTGTAAAGTCACTCATATTGGGTCAACGGCGTAGACAAACTGTTCAGAGTGGTTGTGAAAATTAGATCTGCAGTGCCCCCTTGTGGACAGTAGACTGACTGACTGGCTGCTTTCTGGAGCATAACTACCCAGGCAAGGTTGTGGCCTTACCCCATTTCCACGAACGTGCATCATTTGTCTCGTTCTCCTTGAGAAAGTCACATTTCAGAAGAGCTTTCCTTCCCTCACCTGCTATTCGACCAATTGCAGCGCATGCTGTATCTGGGGCTGGTCATGTGACTGGGTGCCTTTGTGTCCCACAGCTGCTAACAGTTAACCCGGAGCACCGCTGTTCCTCACTGGCCCAGATGCAGGCCTCTGCCTGCATGAGCGACGTAGACTGGGAGGCAGTGTACGAGAAGCGGGCAGAGGCAGGGTTTGTGCCCAATGTAAGTGAGCTACTTCCACTGCGCCCTGGACTACTGCACTGTCACTGCACCCTGGGCTACTGCACTGCCACCATACCCTGGGCTACCGCAGTGCCACTATACCCTGAATTACCACACTGCCACCATACCCTGGGCTACTGCACTGCCACCGCACCCTGGGCTAACGCAGTGCCAACACAACCTGGAGTACCTCACAACCACTGCACCCTGGGCCACTACACTGCCACAGTGCCCAGGGCTAGTGCACTGTCACCATATGCCAGGCTATCCCACCACACCCTGGGCTACTTCACTGCTACCACAGCCAGGGCTATCGCACTACTACCACACCCTGGAGTACTACACTGTCACCACACCACGGGCAACTGCACTGCCACCACACTCTAAGTTACTCACTATCACTGCACCCTGGGCTATGGTGCTGCCACTGTGTGATTTTGACTTGATTTGTTCATTAGCACGTTCAAAAGTCTAAAATGCTGACACAAGCCTGATTTCTTCATATTTAACAGATATTTCTGACTTTTTTTTTAATCTAAAAACTGCTACATGATGACACACACAATTCACACAGAAGGAATCTGATCTGCCAAAGCTGCTATAAAAGGTGTTACACGAGGTGTCCTCTCCCTGCAGTCACGTGACTGTGAAGCGGGCGGTCCGCTGACACGGTCACGCTTGTGTGTGAGTCTGTGCTTGGCGTGTCCCCCTCAGAAAGGTCGCCTCCACTGTGACCCCACCTTCGAGCTGGAGGAGATGATCCTGGAGTCCCGTCCTCTGCATAAGAAGAAGAAGCGTTTGGCAAAGAGTCGATCGCGAGACAGCAGCAAGGAGTCCCAGTCGGTGAGGAGACCATGCGTGCACATGCGCACAGGCACACACACGAGCGCACAGGCACACAGGCACTCGTGCACAGACACAGGAACACAGGCACGCGCGCACAGGCATACACACACACACACTTGCAGGTCCCATGTTTTACAGTATTAGCATTTGTATCTGACGTTTTTCTTTCCTCCGCACTGGATCATCTCCTAGTAGCGACAGATGTGCATGACAGTTGAAATCAGAGCCAGTTACTCATTCTGAGGTCAGAACACCTTCTCTCGGCTTCGGCTGAAGAACCACGTCTTTGGCCTTTCAGCCTTTGACATCTGACCTCTCTTCCTCTCTCAGGAGAGTGATTACTTACAGGAGTGCCTCGAGGTCGTGCAGCAGGAGTTTGTGATCTTCAACCGAGAGAAGTGAGAGAAGTCACTACCGACCATCATGTGACCATTAACTCCACCCCTTTACATCTCTTAGCTTTCAAATCAATCCATCCATCCATCCACCCGTTCCGCTCATCTGTCCATCTTTCAAGTGCTTGTGTTAGTGTTCCTGAACTTCCAAACGTAGCATCTCCCACCCACGGGATCCATCAGTGCTCATTCATTCCCGCCCTACTAAGTGACGCTGAATTTGCATGATGCCAGATGGCCCTCGAACCCCTGCCTTGTCTGCATGCATGCGCCCGATCTGAGGCACGCGTGTGAATGTGTGCTTGAACCATGCGTTTCAGACTGAAAAAGAGGCAGGAGGAAGCCTCCCACCCGGACACAGCCACCGAAGCCGAGGGCGACGAAGGCGGCTCTGAGGACGAGGCGGCCCAGGGAGCAGAGTCCTCTGACCCCAACACGTGCGACTCCATGGGCTCCTCCGCCAGCAGCTGCTGACGCCGCTGACGCTGCTAACTGTGCTAGCATGGCTAACGACGCTAACTGTACTAGTGTGGCTAATGCTAACGACTCTGCTAGCACCTCCCGGCTGCAGATGCTGTCGTGCCACGGCTCCCGCCCCTCCGCCTGCTGCCGGGACTGGGACCGTTCAGAGCAGCGAGCTTCATCCACTTCAACCACCCCAACTAGAAGCGTGCGGGACTGGTGGCCTGAAGGAGCCTCTCACTCAGTTAGCATGACTAGTGCAGTTGGCGAAGCTAGTGCGGTTAGCGTCGCCAGTGCGGTTAGCGTCGCCAGTGCGGTTAGCGTCGCCAGTGCAGTTAGCGCCGCCAGTGCAGTTACCGTCGCCAGTGCAGTTAGCGTCGCCAGTGCAGTTACTGTCACTACAACAGACTGTTCCAGGATAAGCCTACAAGTGCGACGCCTGTGTCAAGGACGACATCCTCAGCCTTTGTGGGCCCACCTGTGTGTTGCTTTCTCCCTAGCCAGCGACCTAAATGCTAATGCAGGTTCTGGCAAAGGAGGTGAGGGCAGGTGATTGTCAAAGTAAGAGGGCTGCCCTTGTCTTCCTGAAACAACCCAACACTAGTTAAATCCATAGGTTTGCTCCTCATCCCCAAGGTCCATAGTTTTGCCCAGATCCTTTTAGCTGCTAAGTTGCGGTGCCCCCGTGTAGGAACATGGTCACCCCCCCATCGCCGGTGTCTCATTTCACACCGGCAGATGACCCTTCCCAGCACGGACGGGGGCGTCGGCCCCGCTGACTCCGGACGGGGCCATTCATAGTAGCATAGGCCTGTTTGAATAGCATTAGCGGAACGTTAGCACGGCATAGCGCCTGCCCGCGGACGCCTGCGTGCCGCTCTTCCTCCACTTAGCGCCTGGTTAGCGTGACGTGTGAATATAGCCGTCGGCACAGGCCCTGCTCCACAGTTTTATGTGGGCCATCAGCTGAGCGCGTTTGCCAGGCAAGCGACATTCACGCCCCGCTGTACAAACGCGTGTGGGCGCCCCCTGCAGGCCACGGCACCCCTGCTTTTTCGAACCCCTGGCGATGCCTTTTCCGATGGGAGCCGCGCTCTCTCCCGTAGCATGCGGCGCGGAAGCGTCTGTCCTGCAGCAAGTGCTTTTTTGCATCCTGTTATCCTGCGTTCACTCACCGTATTTACTGACTAAGGCCATAGGAACGTTACCGCGGTTGGCGGTACTTTACCGCGGCTGGTGGTATTTTACCGCGGCTGGCGGTATCTGACCGCAGCGGGGACGCCTCAAGGTTTTACACCGGCAGCGTTAAATAAGTCACCTGCACGCACCATAGCCTGCTCAAATGCATGCAGTACCGTATATAAGCACAAGGGGGCCTTATTATACAATCTTTGACTTTGCCCCTTGTGTGGATTACATTAGGTGGGGTGCAAACTCAGCCCTTGTCTGCCCCCCCCCCCAAGCCTGCCCACAATTTTGTTCTGCACATCTAATTCTTTTAGACAGGTAATTATCAGCCTCTGGATCAGGTGTGCAGGCTGGTTTGCGTGAGCTTGGCGGCGGGGCCCTGGGCTGTCTGCCACCCACTGTTATCTTTGATTAAAGTCTTTGGAACTCGTGCTGAGTACCTGTCGTGAGAGACTACGGCTTCTTTTTCAGCTTTCGCATTGCACTGTTGCCTGCATGAGGCGCTACTTTCGAAGGGGCTACATCCGAAACAGGAGTGTAGGACTGGGTTGGTCGCGCCGCTGCCTGGCCGGGATGCAGTGGGCAGGAGTGTCTGGGACGCCTCCATAGGGGTCCCAGTGCTCGTACTGTCCTGTGTCCATGCACCAGCATTTTTTTAAAAGGACATCCAGACCAGCAGGTGGCGGTGGCGACTCTAGTGTGCCGATAATCTGATGTGGTTCTCGGGGTCACGTCTTCATTTGGCCGATCGCAGTGGGCGTGCGGCCATTCAGTTCACCGTGCCTGTTCTCGAGGGCCCTCTCTGTACATATGTTCTGCTTTTACTGCTCGGATAAGGGAATAAAGTGCTTTCCTTCACGTTGGCTGTGTCTGTTTTTTGAATAACCCCTTTCCTGCACAATCTGACAGCACTAAGAGATGGGAGTGGGAAGGCCCTCCTCCGGTTTGTATAAATGTGACAACAACCTCACACGCAGTGTCATCCCTGCCACACCCACCACTTCTGTGACTTTCTCCTTCTCCCGAAGGTCTAAGATGAACCATGAACCATTCAGCGCAGAAAATTCCAATTTGCCCGGACAGGATTGATCAGATCTTCATGGCACTACGCTCGGAGTAGCTGTCAGTGTGAAGGACAGATACTGAAGAAGCCAATGACCCAGGCGCTCACCTCTGAATGTCGAACTGACCACATGGTCATGCGTGGGTGATGGCAGAAGAATATGAAGAATCCATCCATCTGCTGTCTGCTTATGCTGCTCAGAGTAGCAAAGTGGCTGGGGGGTCTCTCCCTGGTACCAGAAGGCCCCAGGTGGGGTAACCCTGGACACGATGTCATGTCGTCGTTGTTCGAACCACTCATCAGCAGTATCGGTTCAATAAGGGGGTAAAGTGCTCTTGCTGAAAGATTATATCTTGTATATTGTATATATCTTGCATATAGACTAAAACTAAATTCCAGCAAGAGAGACAGTATCAGTGCCACGGCTGGTAGTTCAATGCAATGAGATATTGTGTGTATGACTGTAGTGGACAGCATGAGGGATGGGAGGTTTAGCTGTGACAACCCGCTGTAAAAGTGTGTTTTTCCGGCAGAAATGGACAAATACAGCTCCCTTACAACGTGGAAAAGTACCAGCAGATTATCCAGCAAGACCACCGGCTGCAATAGCTGTGAAATAGCTGACATTTCAGCTTTTTGTAACACTTTATAATTTTCTTGTTTTGAGCCGCACTGTGAAAGGAAGTTCTATTTACACGTTAAAAATTTCTGATAACCATTGTGGGAAAAAGGTTGGGCGCTGTATAATTTGGAGGGAAAGGTAAAGAGAAATTCTGAATAAACTCATTAAGTCGTTCAGACTGGCGCCTAGGTGTTCCTCAACCCAGCAAGAGCCGAGAGCAATATGTGCGTTTCAATATGGAGTGTGAATAAAAATGAATCATGCTTCATTTTCATATTTCTTTAGCATTTATTTAGTAAAAAAAAAAAAAAAACACAAAACAGAAACACTGCATCCGACTTGGTGCCAGTGTTCCCAGTACTGGCTGCCCTTCGTAATCCACTGCACAAATATCCGATTTTACGTAAGTTAGATTCTCCCTCGTACAATTCAAGACACCTCAGAGCAAAAACCATATAGACCAAAAATGTACTAGTAATATGTATTAAAGAAAACTTATTAAACAGATGCAAAGATAAAGTGTATGTTACGTTACGTTAACTTACAGGCAAATGTCGCCTATTTGCGTTATTGCTTGTGTAAACTGCTTGTGTAAATTTTTCGCGCGAGTCCAGGTATATTAATGTCGGCTTGGCGTAAGTCGAGCCGCCTGCACACTCCTCACTACTGCAGAGCAGTTTATGCAGTGATGCCCCGCTGTATGGAACCCGAGAACTCGGCCCGACAGCCACCCTCCGCTCCCACTCTGCTCCTCAGACGCTGCCGCTCCTGTCTCGTTCATCCAGAATGTCGATCGCAGGGTCTCCAGCTTCGAAAACCAGTTTCCATTCTGGGGCCTCGATGGCCCCCAGCAGGTCCCGCATATCTGCTTCCAGCCGTGTCACGGCATCTTCAACGCGCTGCCAGAGATTAGGAGACCACACTCCACAACATTAGACCCTGCAGGTAGTCAGTTTGCATTTCATGCTTCTCCTTCAGCTTGAGGTTAACGAGTGAGTCACTGGACTATTCGCGAAGGCGGGAAAATGGGAGCGCGTTCGAAGGTTACTGCTGTGATGATGCTGACGATGGTTACCCTGTAGCTTCTTGGAGGCAAAGGTGAGAAGATCAGGCTTTATTAATCCCTAAAGGGCAGCTTTCTCTGTCCAGGAGCATTACAGAAATAAAGGCCACCCAGCCTAACCCCCCCCCCCCCCAAGAAATAAAAAAATAATAAGCAAACAAGTTAGAAGAACACGTAGACTACACTGCAGGTGCCAAAAGTGAGGTAGGAACTTGGAATAATCTAGTGTAAATGGAAGTAGGAGGAGAGCTGTCATGGCGAGAGGGCAGTGAGACTGTGACTAAGGAGGGCGCTGTCCTCAGATGGACAGTCTAGCAGGTGATAACGAGAGCCTAGCTCTGGAACTGACCCTTACCTTCTCCACGTCACCCAGCCTGCTGTGGAGCGCTGCATGGTTCTTGCAGGTGGTAATCGGGACAGCCTGGGGTCCTGCAGCAGGGCGGCAGACAGACTATAGCTGCGACACGGCTTAGACTGCAGGGTGAGGCCCTGCCCATTTGGTTTCTTGGTCTCAATGCCAATGGTTCTGATACACATACTGACTTACACACAGGACCCAGAGTGGCCCCTGGGACAGGGATACACACACACACACACACACACACACACACACCGTGACCAAAAAAGACCAAAAATGAACACTGTAAGTGGACTACTAAATTAGTATAAGCAAACTAATTTAAACAGTATTTGTACAGGAATGATTCTACCGGAAGCTTTTTGATCCATATTAGCGGCTGATCACTATAACCATGATCACTAACTGTATTTGTGTTTATGGGATGTATTGTGTACATTTTCACCAGCACACACTGGCCTCTCATCAGCCAGTCCCCGTGGGTATTGCAGGCGAGCCGACGTCAGCCCCAGCAAAGGGGTCTCACTCTTAGCAGTTGGCTCTTTTCCAAACAAAAATTTGCTCTCAGCCATTTTGTGAATAAGTTTGAGGAAAAAAAAACTGTTTAGTTAGTTCTTTAGTTTAGTTTCTTTAGTTCTTTCTTTAATTTAGCTTTTAGTTAAAAACTTTTAGTGCATCCTCTTAACTTACTGTTAAGATAAAATACTTTGTGAATACAGGCCCTGTTATTTTGACGTTTTGGGGACAATTTTTCAGGTCCCCACAAAGATCTTGAATGCAATTGTGTGTGTGTGTGTATATATGTGTGTGAGTGAGTATATGTGTGTGTGTAGTGCGTGTGTGTAATGTGTGTGTGTGTAATATATATATGTGTGTGTGTGTGTGTGTGTGTGTGTGTGTGCGTGTGTGTGAGGGTGTGCTGTAGCCTGTCTGTAACAGCTGTTTCCAATACAACTGTAGAGTGTAATGCTCCATTGTGTAATTTGCGTGGGGCAGCACAGCGGGGGGGCGGGGGGGAGTGCCCCATAGCATGATGGGACATAAAGGGGTGGGTGCCGTGCGCAGCTAAGCCCACCACACCCGCCAGCCTGCAAAGGGGGCCCCACTGCCTTTCCATGCTCTCTTGGCACCAGCAGCTGCACTGCTGGCGTGGAGACACGCAGGCTGCGACGTGCAGTTCTGCAGGGGTGCGGGGCTGCAGAGGGTGCAGGGCGCAGCACGGCGGGGGCTACGGGGGTGTAGGTTTACCATCCCTCTGGGGCCGTGTCAGTATGTTAGAATGGGAGAAAAAGCCGTGGCGTCACGATGGCTCATTGCGAGCGCGGTATACCACTGCATTTCTGCTGCGTGGCTGTCTAAGGGCAGAGACAGAAGAGAAGAGTATTTGTGTAGACTGTCAGCAAGGCATTGGAGTATAGAACGAGTAAGCTATAGCGAGGAAATGGGGAAGCATTTAAGGCAGAGTGAGAGTATTACACTGAACTTCTGGGCTGCTGCAGCAGACACACGCTATTTACCTGCAGAAGCTGCACGGGGACGTGAGGCATGGAAATTCTCACCAAACTCTGCTAATTACAAGCTCAGATCTTCAGGACAGAGACCTGAAGTCCTCCAGCTGTTCCCCACCCATCCAAACATTAGTCCGGCAAATGTACCAACAAACAGACAGACACCCCAGGAAAAACCGAGCATTTAGTTAAATCGGCGACACCTGGGTGTTCATGCTGATGTCAGTCCGGGGTGCCCAAATCCCAGAATCTGGGACAAGACCAGATCGGACCTACAGAAGCAATGAGAGAACGCCTCATCGGACTCTGGCTACTTCTGCTGTCCTGTCATGCAGTGAGGATGAGTGTCCACCCCAGCAAAACTCAGATTACATTAATCATACTTTAAAAAATAGGTCCTGTCTTGCCCTCCCTCTGAAATGAGACAGCGCCACCTTGTGGAGATGTCCAAGGATTACCCTCATTATGAAGGTGTCGCTATGGGCTTCGGAAAGCATTTACACGCAGATTCGAACCTGCGCACATGCAGCTGTGGGCTCGCGGTCTCATGCACAGTGACCCACCTTTCTGGGACCATATCCCAGACCACCCCACCCCGTCTGCAGGTTAGCTTAGCTTAATTTTTCACAGCTTCCAAGCCCCCGATCCTGAAGCCTGAGCCCTGCCCGCCCCCCCCCAACAGTGGCCCCACCCACTCTGCCCTTACCTGTGCTGGACTGGCCGAGGGGGATGAGCGCGAGCGCGAGCAGTAGCGTGAGCGAGGCGGCTGATTGGCCCATGTCTGCGGCCACCCGGGCAATGTCGTCGCCGTCCAGGTCGGCAATAACTATGGAGGGGAAGAGGGAAGAGAGGGAAAGAGAGAAAGAGAGAGGGAGGGAAAACACGCTGAGATCAGAAGCGGAGGAAATAGTTAAGAGCTGACTCAAGTCGTACACAGTGCGCTCCCCCCCTCTCTCTCCCTCCCAGTCCGACACGGCTCGTAATGAAACCAGCAAACTGAGCACAAAGGGACCTTCTCTGTCAGACAGAGAGCCAGCATGGGGGGGGGGGAGCTGTTCCTGGAGTGGCATTCCCCTGTTCCCCAGCAGATGGGGGGAGTATTTCTTCACCTCCCTGTTTCCTCGGGGGGGGGGGGGGGGTGTTTTTGGGATGGGACTCCCCCGTTCCCTAGTGGGGGGGACACTTCTTCCCCGCCATGGCTTTGAAGGTGAACGAGGAGGCACATCACAGTTATATCTTAATGTATGTATTTTTAGGTCATTTGTATAAATGATCGCCGTGTTCGGGATTCTGACGGAATGACACTGTCTGTACATTTCAGCCCCTAATTTTACAGTATGCTCACACTCTCAGACACTCTCCCACACACGCTTTCACGCAAACACACACACAAACTCACACTGTCACACAAGCTCACATGCTCTCACACACACAGACACACACGCACACACACAAGCTCTGTGAGTGCTCCTCTGTGACCGACAGCGGCAGCTGTGTGAGCGCTCCTCCGTGACCGACAGCGGCAGCTCTGTGAGTGCTCCTCCGTGACCGACAGCGGCAGCTCTGTGAGTGCTCCTCTGTGACCGACAGCGGCAGCTGTGTGAGCGCTCCTCCGTGACCGACAGCGGCAGCTCTG
>JAABNY020000040.1:1292325-1306816 GCA_015164015.2 Brevimyrus niger | reverse complement strand
CTTTAAATCAGAGCTAGATAAGATTTTAACAACTCCGAGCTATTAGTTAAGTTCTCCCCAAACGAGCTTGATGGGCCGAATGGCTTCCTCTCATTTGTAATTTTTTTATGTTATGTGCTAGACCAACACATAATTGTGAAGTGGAATGAAAAACGGCCATATCTTGGTAGTTTGCAGTTGTAGCATACTTTTTACATATTTGGATGATGGATTGAACAGTGCTTCTTGAGATGTTCAAAGCGTGGGATATTTTTTTATAACTTAACACTGCTTTAAACTTCGCCACAACTTTATCTCTATCCTGTCTGGTGAGTTTCTTGGTCTTCATGATATCGTTGGTTCACTACTGATCTCTAACAAACCACTGAGGCCTTCACAGAACAAGTGTATTTACAATGAGATTAAATTACACACAGATACACTCTATTATCTAATTAGGTGACTTCTGAAGACAATTGATTGCGCTAGATTTTATTTAGGGGTTTCAGGGGGCTGAAATGCACAAATGCACAGCACACTTTTCAGATTTTTCTTTGCTTACATTTTTGAAAATCATGTATCTTTTTCATCTTCATAATTATGTGCTTCTTTGTGTTGGTCTAGCACATAAAATCTCAAGTTTGTGGTTGTGAGGTGACAAAATATGAAAAGGTTCAAGAGGTATGAATACTTTTTCAAGGCACTTTATTGGTGTCAATATCATTAATGTAAATTGGGAACAATAGTGGTCCTAAAATTGAACCCTGTGGTACCCACTATGAATGCAGGCCCACTGTGACATTGTGCCTGTAATAACTACTTGCTGCTTCCTGTCAGTTTACCAGTGTCAGATCCAAGCTGCTATAGTTCCTAATATCCCTGCAGCTTTGAACTTAAGTAGGAGCTGTTTGTAGGGGACAACATCAAAGGCCTTCTGGAAATCTAAGTAGATCACTATTTGTGATCAATTTCTCTTGTAACTTCCTCAAAGAACTCAACTAGATTAAACTGGACCTACCTCTCCTAAATTCATGTTGGCTGTCCCTCAGAATGCTATTTGAATTCAGGTAATCTACCATTTTCACTTGGATTATAGCTTCCTTTACCTTTCCAGTTATGCGAGTTAAACTGATTGGCCTATAGTTTGCTGGATTACTTCTATCCCCTATTCTGTACTAAAACAAACAAGAGACATCTATACAGCGAAGCCAAGTCCCAGCAAATGAGGAATGGCAGCTTTGCTATAGATTTCCGTAGCTGGTCTGTAAAAGCAGGCAGAACTGGAAATTTTAGGTCCAGAATGCAAAAATTCTACTCCGTGACAATTTTATTATACTCAGTTATACTTAACTGGTTGGTTGAAACAAAATCCATCCATCCATTCATCCATTTTTCAAACCGCTTATCCTTCTGGGTTGTGGGGGGTTCGAAGCCTATCCTGGAAGCTACGAGCATGAGGCAGGGAAAATACCCAGGATGGGGAGCCAGCCCAACGCAGGGCACATGAAACAAAATCTTGGTCTGGATATTTGCTTTCTGGACCTGAACTTTTCACCTATGAAAGCAAGAGGTCTCACTGTCCTACCTCAGCGACTCTGCAGCCCAAACAGGAGACCGCTGCTGAGTCTGTGGCCAGAGACCACAGTGGATTCCTGGGCACTTATGTCACACACAGTCTGCACAGCTTCTCGCTTAGGCAGTTTGTTCCGGGTAATCCCACTGGTTGACCTCTGGAGCGCATTGAACGTTCTCATACCAGGCTAAGTTGCCGCACGCCCCAAAGTCACTTAGCGAAGGCTCTCATATAGTAAATCCCCCTCATTCCTATACAGATGCAGTGTATGGGCACCAGTGGAAATGACATACGCGGCCGTCAATGGAACAGCACCTTCCTACATTGACTTGCTCTTCGGGACCAAGCCACTTCCACCTCCAAAAAACATCTCCTATTTCTCATATGAAATCCATATTTCAGTTTCTTATAACCTATGGCAATGTAATACCTGTAGTACAGTGTTTATAATGCTTTTAGTATTGTATTTAGTATCTGTACTCTGGTGTTTCTAATGTACTATATTGTAATACCCAAATTTCAGTGTCTGTATAGTATGGAAAGGTTTCAGGACTTAAATTAGCTATATAAAAGTGGCTTTAGTATACTGTATTATAATACTCAAACTATAGTATCTATAATATACTGTGCTATAATACCATACTTTGTACCAGTATTATACTGTATTGCAATATCTGTCTTATAGTGTTTGTAACACTATAAGGCCTTTCCTTGTGTGTTATACCGGTATTAAAGTGTTTATAATACCCTTTCTATAGTGCTTATAGTATTTATATTGATTTATAAAGATTTATATTTTCCTGCCCCAATTGTCTGCCCCTCCTGTGTGCCACCCCCCCCCTTGTTAACTCTGTGTAAATTACCTGTGTTTACCAGCTGGTACTTGTTGCTGTCTTTAGTCTTATGTATTTAAGTCTGCGTTAGGTTTGTTTTCCCCAGTCCGGTCATTGATGTCTGACTTCCGTTTTGTACCCTGCCTTGTTGGTCTCCATAATAAATCCCTCGTTCCCCAATTATCTGTCTCCATGCTCTTGCTTCCCCGGTCCGAGGTGTGACATACATGCCTGAATGTTCCAAAACACATGATTTTTCTCATACTGTACATCTCTATTCACCCTCTGTCTGAAATGCTCTGTTGGAGCTTTAAGCCCCACCCCCTAAGAGCCCGGTGTGCTCTGATTGGTCAGCTTGCCCTACATGTTCCCCCCCTGCCTTGCAGTCTGTTGACAAATCTTAGCAGCTAGGTAGCCAATAAGGATTGTACTACAAGGTGACCTCATCATGTCACAGAAGTAAAGACTGGAATTCCAATGAGGCATTTCAGACAGATTGGAGAAGAGTGTTTTCTGTGGTGAGATTTACTCCCTTTAGTGTATACTTTGGGCCTTTAGACTATGTAGAACATTTACATGCACATAAAGCTATATAACACACTAAAGGAAACAGGAAACCAGAAAGGTATATGATATAAAGATATAATGATCTACACTCTCGTGTTTATAATGTACTATATTATGATACCCAAATTTCAAAGTCTGAGTTATAATTCGGTTGTTCCTATAGTATTTTGTATTGTAATATCTGCACTGCCCTACCTGTAGAACAATAAGTAATGGTAGCAATTGTATACTTATATTTTTCATAATTAGTAAAAAATCTTCTATTCGGCTTGGACACGGTATCTGGCCCAAATCTGACATGCGCTCAGTGATATGAGCACCTGTAAACAAGGCTTTAACTAGCAGCTAGGAGGCTACAGTGTCACTGTCATAAACCTCAACCTCCTGTTTCCGACCAGGTTGCATACACACTCAGGCACATCGTGTGTGCATGCTAACCGCTACTCGTAGTGATGAGAAATTAGCATCCCACGTGTTCAGCGAGGAGCTGTTTGAGAGAAACGCCCAAACGAACACCTACAGTTTACGCAGTATTCGTTTGGCCTTTGTCAGTCAGCGACTCCCCACAAAATAGTGGGTGGCTTGTAGCTATTTTTGTTTTTTTGTTTTTTTCTTTTATACTTTTTCTTCTTTTAGCAGGAAAATACACCTCCAGAGACTAGAAAGCCCAACTACTGAAAAGACACAGTTACAGTCAGAATGATATAACCTCGAGGGGACAGCTCACCTTGGGGTACATTAGTATGGACAGTCCACGTTTTTGCTCCTTCCCAGGTCCTCATATAGATACTCAGGCATCCCTGTGCACACAGAACTCACCCACAAACACAGGCAAATAAACAGGGCTTAACAAAGCAATACATATAGTACGGATCAGGACTCTCCATCAGAAAGCCTCTGGTAGGTCATTGGTTCAAGTTCCAAGGCTGGCAGTGTGATGCCAGTGATTGGACCTTGGGCAAGGCCCTTAATACCCCCAATGGCTTCAGGGACTGGTTGATTTCTCTGCTATCTTGCTTGCATGTCACTTTGGACAGAAACATTTACAAAATAAATGTCATTTGACATGAAGTTCCAGAGGCGAGTCTCTGGACACATCAATGAGGCCCTTTCGGAGCTGAAGCAGAGTAGTGTTATGGCTGACTGCAGCCCACACTGCACACTGATATGACTGTGCCCCCCACCTCCACGTACACATGCTGGGGTCTCGTGGCCAGGCACATGCAATTTCCGTGGGCACAGTAATAACAGAAGGCACACCTGCAGTGACAAAGCAGTGAAATGGGGGGGGGGGGCTTCCCAGCAGTCATTCTGCAGAGTTGGGTAGAGTTTCCATCCACAAACCAAAGGGGAGTTTCACTGCAATGCCCCTTAATGGCAACGTTGTATCCCATGCTGAATTTTTCGCAAACCATGAGGTGAAAATCAATTTAGAACGAGCTTCTCATGCAAGTTTTGACTTTGTACAGACATCTCCTTAGGCATGCCCATAAAACTTAATAAAGTTACATATGACATCACCCTGGTTGCCAGTGCCAATGAGGGAGTCGGCCTGTGGTATAACGCGGTGTTCCCGCAATGAATCTCAAAACAATGGAAATGCTGACAGGCTTCTGAAAACTCCTTCCTCCACCGCCCTGCCGGGGACCGAAATCACCAACATCCCAAGACAGGAAACCCGCAGCAGTGCCAATACTGAGAGAGCAGAAGCACTCAAAAACACTCAAGTCCCGCAACACCAGGTCACCAGGGCTGCAGGCAAAAATATCTCAGTCAGCAGAAAACATTCACCTTCCCCTCCAGGCCAGGGCATCATTTGATTAATGAACTCTCCTCAGAAGAACCCCACCAGCAGGGGGCACTCTAATGCATGGGCTTACCTGGGCTGAAGTGCAGGGGTCTCCTCTAAAAAGTGGCCAAATAAGCCCCCCCCCAGTCAATAGCTTCTACCATTTTGCCATTACTTGGCGCTGGTGGGGGGGGGGCCTCCGGCAGCCAAAATAGCCTGTGGGCCATTAAATATGTTCACGAGCCAATCAGAAAATGCCGCCCCTCCTCACCAGCTGAATCATGCCCCAGGCCCCCCTCTGTCCCCCCTCCCACTGTTACACTATTTGTAGATTAAAGCAAATTCAGCCGCTCATCTAGGAGTACTTGTTGGCCATAAATACACTGTGTGCAGAATTATCAGGCAAGTGTGTATTTCACTTGTATCTTCTCAACCAACCAATATGTTGAGTCCAGATGAATCTCTAATTAAAATCAACTGTTTAAAACAGCAAAATCTTCAGTATTTGGTCTGAATACTTTCTGTTAAGATAAAAACAGGAAAACATAGATACTTTCCTGTGCAGAATTATTAAGCAAATTATTATTACCACTGAAATGAACCAAAGAGGACCTTACAGGGAGCAGGAAACAAAACAAAATAGTAAAGTACCAGTCATGGGGATGCAAAATGATCGAAACTTTGCCTGACTTTTGAAATGTGATCACTGTACAATAAAGTGGTTTGTTGACAACAGCCAAAGAGGACTGAAGAGGCTTTTAGGGAGAAGATGACAGAGAAGATGACAGAGAAGATGACACACATAAACAGTCAAAGTTCTGTGCCAAATTAAAGGGGAGACTTCCAGAGACTCTTGAGCATCAAATGCCGTCATTTTTCAAAACTGCGATCTAAACAGAATCCCCGGACGTTCTAGGTGCAGCGTGCTGCATGACATCCCTAAGGTCATAAACGCTGAAACACGACCTCCACTCAATAAGACATGTAAGGTACAACACTGTAAGAATGGGCGCAGACATGTCTCAAGACTGATGGTGCAAAGGTTTTGGGGACAGATGAGATGAAAGTGACTGTTGATGGAGCAGATGGATGGGCCAAGGGACTGAGATCCACTTCAAACACCAACAAGGTGGTGGAGGAGAGATGACGTGGACTGCAGTTATCAGAGATGAACTTGTCATAGCTTTGTGACTTGTAGATTGTGTAAAAATCAACCACAAGGTCTACTGCCAATTTCTAGAAGTTACTTTCTTCAAACACTGGCACAAGAAGAAGTCAGCAGCTTTCTAAGACGTTATGATATTCCTGCAAGACAATGCCCCTCCCTTTGCAGTTTTTCATAGATTGGCCTAGAAGGGCTTGAAACGTGATTGCATTATGGCCTGGCCCCCCCCCCCCCCCCCCCCCCTCCTCCTCCGGTGCACAATGATCAACCAACTCGGACTGCTTTACTTATTGTGTTCTGCTACTCACTTGCCATTCCCACCCTCACGGTGTTCCCATTGGCTCCCATTGGTTCCCATTGGTTCCCATTGGCTCCAATACTGCCGGTCTCTCATTGGCTCTGTCTTCTTTGCCTTTTTTTACAGAGGAGTTGTATGGAGACTTTGAAGATCTGGAGACTGGAAAGGTGCACAAGGGTCATGCTGGACAGCAGGAGGACTGTAAGGAGGTATGTAACATGAGGGGTTAGGGGCCTTCTCTGAGGTCACTATCCCGACCCCGTGACGCAGCGCGCTCTCCGATTGGCCAGAGACGAATGAGCAGTCTGTCACATGTCTTGGGTGTGAAGGAGGAAGGTGAAGAGGATGATGATGAAGAGGAGGAGGAGGAGGTGCTGGTGAAAGAAGATGAAGAGGACAAACTGAAGAAGAAACGCATGGAAAAGAAAAGGCGCCTTAAGGAGCGATTCGACTCGGAGTACGATGATGGAGACGCCACCTATTTCGATGACCTCAAGGAGGAGATGCAGAAGCAGGCGGAGGTCAGAGGTCAAAGGGCTCATGCTCCCCTCTGTTCGCTTTACACGATTGGTGCAGGACGTGCTGCACTAAGCCGTGTGGAAACGTGAGCTTTTGCGCATTCCTGCTGCAGCTGAACCGGGCCGAGTTCGAGGACATGGAGGACCAGATGCGGGTCCAATACGAGGGCTTCCGGCCCGGCATGTACGTGCGCCTGGAGGTCCCGGCCGTGCCCTGCGAGTTTGTCACCAACTTCGACCCCCACTATCCGATCATCCTGGGAGGCCTGGGTGCCAGTGAGGGCAATGTCGGCTACCTGCAGGTAGGGGGCAGCAGAGGCCAGCCGGAAGCCAGGTCCCCTGCTTCATTGCACACACACGGGGAACCTTTCCCGTTCATGAAATGATTTCATTCTTTTTCAGCTTGTCCTGAAATGCCACTGCGCCCATCTGTACTACGTCCGTGTGGTTTTTTTTAAATACTGAATTGAAATGTGGTGTTTTGGTTTCACTGTAAAATATCTGTAGTCCGACTTTACTTGCTCCCTCCCCCCTGCATCGCACTTATTCATTGGCTCCCTCTCTCTGCAATGCCCCCTCCCATTGGCTGTTCTCCTCTCCTTCCAGATGAGGCTGAAGAAGCACCGCTGGCATCAGCGCATCTTGAAGACGCGGGACCCGCTGATCCTGTCACTGGGCTGGAGACGTTTCCAGAGCATTCCGCTGTACCACATCGAGGACCATAATGGCCGCCACCGGCTGCTCAAGTACACACCCCTGCACATGCACTGCAGCGCCACCATCTGGGGTAATGCCCCCCTCACACCCTGACTTGTACTCGTGCTACAGTCTGCTCCCTAATGCTCCTGCGTAAGGCTGTCTCCTCCTGTCCCTCCTCCTGTCATGTCAAGTTTGGCTCCCTAGCGCTCCTGCTCCTTCCTAAGGCTGTCTCCTCCTGTCCCTCCCCTGTTGTTCCAGGTCCCATCACTCCCCAGGGCACTGGCTTCCTGGCAGTACAGTCTGTAGCTGGAGTTCAGGTGAGATTCCTGTATTGAGGGTGGTCAGGAATCGGGTGAGGCTGCAGAGAGACGTGGGCGGGGCTGGGATTGGGGGCATGGCCAGTGACATCATCAGCGTCCATATCGGGAGTTAACGAGCGGTGTGTGTGTCTCCCCTGTCTTAGGCTGGCTTCCGCATCGCCGCTACTGGTGTGGTTCTGGACTTGGACAAATCAGTGACCATTGTGAAGAAGCTGAAGTTGATTGGATACCCTTACAAGATCTACAAAAACACGGCCTTCGTCAAGGTACTGTCTGCCCGGGAGCCCCGAGCCCTTCGGTGTCACTTAACACACAAGACGCTGAATGAGCCAGAACGCTGCCACCCAGATTGTTAGGGGGTGTGTCCAGTCAGAAGCCTGTCCGAGCAGCCCCCCGTACTCCACGTGTCTATTTCAGGGGATGTTCAACACAAACCTGGAGGTGGCCAAGTTTGAGGGAGCCTCCCTGCGGACGGTCAGCGGCATTCGGGGGCAGGTGAAGAAGGCGCTGCGTGAGAGTCCGGGCGCCTTCCGGGCCACCTTCGAGGACCGGCTGCTCATGAGCGGTGTGTGAAGCCCCCCGCCCCATGCCCCCGCCCCCCCGCCGTGAAGTCAGGGTGCTGACGCGTCTCCCTCCCTTCCAGACATCGTCTTCCTACGCTCCTGGTACCCTGTGACCGTACCGCAGCTCTACAACCCGGTGACGTCGTTGCTGCTGCCTCTGGGCCACAAGGAGAGCTGGTCGGGCATGAGGACCCTGGGCCAGCTGAAGAGGGACCTTGGCGTCCGCAACCAGGCCGACAGGGACTCCCTGTACAAGGTCTAAACCTGCCGCCAGTGGCCATACGACGACCCCCCCTCCCCGGTACGGTCATGTAACCCCCAGTCTTCTGCTCCCCTGCAGCCCGTGCTGAGGACCCCCCGCCACTTCCACCCCCTGCACATTCCGGCGCAGCTGCAGAAGGCCCTACCCTTCAAGAGCAAGCCCAAGCAGGAACAGCGGAAGGGGACCGTGCCCCGGGACCTGAGGAGGCCGGCCGTTATCAGGGAGCCCCACGAGCACAAGGTACGGGGAGGGGGGGGGCATTCGAATACCTACAGGTATATTTGGGGGGGGCATGCGAATATCCTCGGCAGGTACAACTGCACTTGTCACCCTGCACTCACCACGCCGTGGGACACGCGCTCACACACTCATGAAAATTAAATTCTGGATAAATCCCAATATAATTCTCCAAATTTTGAACAGATGAAGATGTAAAAAAAAAAACATTTGAGAGTTTGATGTGGGCGGAGTCTGTGACGTTTATATCGCTCTCAGCCGTGTCTCCCATAACCTGCCTGCATGTCCTGCTCCCCCCACCAGGTGGCAGCCTTGCTGACGGCTCTCAGCACGGTCCACAACTACAAGAGGAAGAGGGCCCACAGTCAGCAGCACGCCAAGCATAAGGAGTTCCTGAGGCAAAAGGACCGTGAGGAGGAGGAGAAACTCAAGCGGCAAAAGGAGGCGCGCAAGAAGGTCTACCGTATGATGGGCCAGCAGGAGCAGAAGAGGGAGAGATCCAGCCTGAAGGGGGCAGCGCAGGACAGCTAGTGCTGTTCAGGAAGGCTTGGGGACCTTCGAAAGTCCGATGTCCTCTCTGTCAGACACGAGGGGGGGGCGCCAGGCTGAATTACCATAGGGACAGTGTTTGAAGAGTGCCCCCCCCCCGACAGAGCGCTCTGTCTATCTGCAGGAGCTCTTTGTGTGTCATTATTTAGAGTTTTTGTTGCCTACTGCTGGCTTATAAATGCTTGTTTTTACCTGCTGGTTTGGCTGTTGGCTGGTGTGTCAGCTGAGGACAGCTGGTTGTGTGAGTGGGGAGTGTCCCGTGTCCTGGGGCTCAGCGGGAGCCGGTATCAGACGGAACAGGCTGCCTTTTTGTAGTGCGAGCGTGTGTGCGGGTGAAGGCATCAGCCTGGAATGCGTTCAAAATGAGTTTTAAGAAGCGAAATCGCACCCCTCCCAGTCAGACACGACCCGATTTGTTTGCTCATTGCTCTGCGTGATTTTTTTTTTGTTTAACATGGTTTTTGTTTCACGCACTTTGCGCTGAAGAGTGTTGGCCGGTGAATTTCGACAGCGACATGATGGTGTGACGAAAATTCCTGACACCGAAAGGGGAAGCTGTGGGTCACAAGTCACAGACGTGTACAAAGGATGACTGCTGGTGTAGACGCAACGCTTTTATGCCACAGTGACACCAGTGGCATACTGATAAGTGTTGCAGTATCAGGGTATAAATAATGTTGGACTGCATCTATATTTTGTGAAATTGACAGCTGCCAAGGGATGGCTGTTTGGTTTTGTCTGCACGTCTATTAGGTGATGTTGCCATTGACAGCCATGACCTGAAGGTAGTTTCCGAATTTCCAGCCGCAGAAGGGTGTCGCTGATCTGGTTCTGAGCCAGGGCTTAACCCGCTAAATGGGAGAGCAGCAACACAGCTGTCTAGAATTGTAATGTACGCTGGTAAATTAAATACGCAATTAGTGAAATGGCAACCCTCAGTGTTGGTCCTACACGAAACGGAACTCGAAGCCGCTGTTTCCTCCCCCATTTCCCGGAATGAACGCCGCAGCTCTGCTGGGAGCCGAGTGATGATTACTAATGAATTTCGATTCAAATAACCGAAGTGTGGCTTTAACAAACACTCGTGTCGCTGCAGCCAGACACGAAAGCGATTCCGGTAATGGGTGGAATACGGCAATCGCCGGAGTGTGACGCCCGGCTCGCAGCCAGCTGTGTCTTTACATGCTGCAAATTTGAAGGACGTATCATTTAAAACATTTACTCTCGCAACGCAGCCTGTGCAGGAAGATGGGAGTGTGACAAACCGCAGCTGCAGGATCGAAACCAAAAAGCCTGCGTCAGTCTGGGGAGCGCTAGCTAAGTGTAGCCTACTTTTAGTACTTTCTTTACATAGTACACAAATAGGGGAGGGGGGGTCAGTCTATTTTACGCCCGCAAGCGATTGCCCGTCTAAATGCGGGGGGCGCGTACAGAACTGTATATGCATGAAAGGTAACAAAGCATTTTTTTATTATACTGAAAAGAGAGCGGATGGCACAAAGGCCTGAGAGAATTACACACCTTGACAGTTCTATTTGGGGTAAAACAAACGTATCTACTGAAACGGGGAGCGGGTTCCCAGGCACTGTCCCTGTGCGCCGGTGTTCTGTCGAAATTATCTACTTTGTCGAGTTATCCTACCGTAGTGCTAATCGATAGCCCTAACCCTAAACTCCAAACCCCCTTAAAACCCTTACCCTAATTCCAAGACGGTGGAACTGCACATGCGCTAAAAGGCTCGATAGTACGTCTCGATGGGTAGCTGAACTCGTCAGAACACCGGCCTTAGGGCGCCGCCTCCGTCCAAACACTCTATGTTTTTTCCCCATTAAAAATCTGCTGGGCTACCTTGTAATAAATCTAACGGCACAGTAACAACCATATGTAAACATAAAAACCCAGTACATTTCTGAAACGATTGCAATTTATCAATATTTGCAGGCTGAAAATTAGGCCTGATTCAGCTTCATTTTGGTGGTATAAAAGGTCTCCATGTGGAATATCTCGTATTTTCGTTTTTCTGGCTCGGTCTTCCACCCCGAATGCCGGGTTCCTCCGCCCAGTCCTCGCGGATCCCCAGCAGTTCACACTTTCGCTTTATCCCAATTCCCTGGCAGTCAGACTCTGCCCGGACTGGGCTGGGCTGATAAATATTGCAGTCTAATCAATGTCACATTTCACATTTTAAGGTTTCCTATAGATGATCAAACCCAGTTACTGTTCCTTTCTCGCTTTCCTGTAGTGGAACATCCTGACAACACTGCAAAACATTCAAACCAAGTTCAACAGTACTGACTTGTGAATTTACCTAACCGCCCTTATAGCGCCACATGGACATGCTGGAACCGTACAATGGTTCCGGGACAGGGCCCCCTAAGGCCCCCTGCCTCCCGAGGGCACGGAGCCGCCCGGCAGCGTCACCCTGTGTCACGGTCGGACATACTAGCAAAGAAAATAATAATAAATCAGTTTTATGCCCTGTATTCACAACGCAACACAAGAAATTAAATGTATGTGGCAGGCAGTCACAGCCGGTTTGGCTCAGATCTGCCGAACTGTAAAGCCCTGATCATACTGGGGAGGCTGGGAGCGTGACGTCAGGGGCCGGAAGTGTCGGAGACAGAAAGCTGCTCCACCTCCGCCGGAGTCGGGCGTGTTTTCAAAAAACAGTCGACGAGTCGACTGTCGACTTCAAAAAGGACGAGTCGGAGACAGGAGGAAAAATACGTTGACTGGAAGCTCCGTGGTGCGATCGGCAGGTATGCGCGGCGCACCGGACCGGGGAGGATTTCATATGCTTCTCCAGATTATAAAAATGGACTTTTGGTCGTGAAGAAACTAAAACGAGAGGCTTCCGGCCACGGAGCTCAGCCGTGCAGATCGTGCATTTTGGTGCATGTCCGGATTAAAGTTTGTGCCCAACATGCCATATAGCTGCGGATGAGAGGTGACACTGAAGCTGGCTGATGCCGATTGTCTGGCTTTTAGCGGACGTGAGCCTTTGTTTTCTGATTGCTGATTGTTCATAAGATGACTTTAGGGAATTTGCATGGCTTGACTTGCTCACCTCTTGCGTTTTTTTTCGGTGCTCCTAAGCTCGTTTTTATCTTTAGCTGGTTTTATTTGAAGTTTCGTAACATCTTATTATTGTGTAAACCAGGAAATGTATAATAGAAGGAGATGACTTGTTTACCTTTCAGTAGACATTGTTTTCTGGACAAATCCAAAACTTAAAAAAACTTTTGTCTGGTTAACATTTTAACTTGGTTGTGTTTAATGGGCGAGGGGGCATGTACGTGATGTCTCCAGTCCGCTTTGTGTGGCAGATTTTCTTTCGTATCGGCGTGACTATGTCTGCAATAAACCCCAAAACACACGAAACCCAACCTGACTAATTCTTACCGTTAGTGTTGGTCCACTTTCTACATATTATATTTGAGTAATCTTTATGTAAATCTGCCATGGTCTGTCTAGCTGAGATGCAGGTTGACATGTTGCTCAGTTGGGGCCCTTAAGCCTCCTGTCCTGTTAGGGTGCTGAATTAACCCCCTGATCTGTGTCCTTGAATCAGTCTAATTTTTGCACTTCAGCCGTTCAGTAGCAGTCACTGCTGGTTCGCGGAGTGATTGACTGTGGCTGGAATTCGTAAACTTCCATAAAGGGTTGGTTCTGTGCAGGAGTCACGGCTTCTCAAAAAAATGTCTTTTTCTTTTCAAAGTGAGAGTGAGTTTGGCAGCCCCCCCGCAATGGTACTCATGGAGCTGGGGGTTAATGGGCTTAAGGGGCTCATTCAAGGGCCCACGGACACTCGACCGTCCTGCCAAGGCCAGGCTCGAACCAGCGACCTTCCGATCACGCTGGTGCGTTGTTGATCTCTCTCTCTCTCTCTCTCTCTCTCTCTCTCTCAGCAGCACCATGCATTACTACCGCTACAAGGCAGCTGAGGTCAGCTGCTTCTACAAGTACCTGATGTTCAGCTACAATGTGGTCTTCTGGGTGAGTATCAGGCATGTCTGCCCCCTCTGGGTGTGGTGCAGTGCGTTCCCTTCTGCCCCCCAGTCCTCAGGGCTGCTGCTCCCCAGTGGGTCCCTGACTGCAGGCTGCTCTTATCAGACAGTCACAGCTCTCGCTGGCCCCATCCTCGGCCTCCCGACATGTTTCCTGTTTTTAGTGCAGCCCCCCCCCCTCGTCCCCCCCCCGGCTCATGCTCCATCTCTCGTCTCCCCACAGTTGGCTGGGGTGGCGTTCATCGCCATCGGCATTTGGGCTTGGAGCGAGAAGGTAGGTCCCCCTTGTGTCTGCGGCTTTGCTGCCCCCCCCCCAGTGGCCGGCGTGGGATTGGCCGGGCTGCGCTTTGTGGAATGATCTTGGCTGTGAGGAGCAAATCGCAGAGACTTGATCCCATCTAATTCCCTGCAATGTCTCCTTTGCCTAGAAGCACCGTCGATAATGATGCAGTATGACATGCATTTCATTTGTTTCCCTCCAGGGGGTGCTGCTGGACCTGACCCAGGTCACCCGAATGCATGGCTTTGACCCGGTGTGGCTGGTGCTTCTAGTGGGTGGGGTCACCTTCATCCTGGGCTTCGCTGGCTGCGTCGGGGCCTTGAGGGAGAACATCTGCCTGCTGAAGTTTGTGAGTGTAAAGAGTGTGCCTGCGCCCCCTAGTGTGTGGGAGCCAGTGTTGCACCGCTGAGCCTTTCAGCCTCGCACGCCCGCAGCCGTGCACACTGGGACGAGCAGTGCCCACAGCCCCCGGCTTCCTGGCTGCCGAGCTGTTGCGTTTAAGGCTAATTATGGCTTGTGAACAGGATGCGGCTCTGCACGCCGGTAAAGTTGGCGATCGGAAATGCGTCGTGCATTATTCATGTAAACGCTGCTAGATAGCGAGGCCCCCCCCCAGCACACAGGCCCCTTTGTGTACAGATAAGTGCTCAATTTAATTAAACATAATCAGAATTCATATTAATTCTTTATCTCGAGCAATTAGACGTAACCCAATTACATTCGTCATTATTCAACCCCCCCCCCCCCCCCCCCCCCCTCTCACTCAAAATCTATTTTTTTGAGGTTGGGGAAAGCTTATTTTTGTGTTCTCTTTGTTGGGGGTTAGCTGCTGACTCCCCCACGTGACTCAGG
>JAABNY020000040.1:1211428-1221528 GCA_015164015.2 Brevimyrus niger | reverse complement strand
CATATCACCCCCCCCCACCACCACCAGGGGGGAAAGGGGGTTGGGGGGGTAGGCGGCGTGAATTTTGAGTGGGGCCCGTGCTGGATGCCCCATCCCTTCTCTTGTTCTCCTCATTAAAACCTCTGTTATTCATGTGCCAAAAAAAAACATTGAAATGCTTACATACCAACACACAGAGGTGCACATACATGTAGAGGCACGGGGCCACGCGCACACGGACCTCGGGGCCGTCATGCCGCGGTGACCTCGCTCGGGCACGGAGGAGGGCATCTGCTGCTTACTGATCTCCAGCAGAACTCCTGCCGCTCCCCTCTCTGTTGCCATAGCGACGAGCGAGGAGCTACGTTTCGCCACATAGCGAGCGAGCGAGCTCACAACTCGCTCCTCATCATTAACTTTAATCATTTATTTATTTGTTTTGCGATAAAGCGGGGCGTCACGCATCTCGTGTGGAATGTGTGCCTGGCTTCAAGTGCTTCGGCGGCGCAAATGACTTCTTGTGCTCAAGAAGTCTGTTTAATTCGAGTTTAATTTTTGATATACTCATTAAAGTCACTCCGCATTTGAGAGACAGGGATGCGATGGAAAGACTCAGAGGGAGTCATATTAAATTAATCGCGCTGTCTTCCCTGGGATGTGTGCTGTCCGTGTGGATCCTTCCATGTGTGGCATGCTGACCTTAACATGCACCAACACCACATCTTACACTTTAAAGTGCCTTTCAATCATCATATATTTCTGTCTCGCAAATATTATTCAAATAAATAAGTGATAATACCCACGATGGATGAGTTCTGACGAGCACAGCAGCTCATTGGGTTTGAATCCTTCCTCTGCTGTGTATGTAAGGAGTTTGCAAGCTCTCTTTGTGTGGTGTGGGTTTGAATCCTGCGTCTGCTGTGTGTATGGAGTTTTCATGCACTGCCTGTTTTGTGTGGGTTTGTATCCCATTTCTGCTGTGTGCCCATGGAGTTTTCATGTGGGTTTTCCTCTGATAAGGTGTGTGTGTGTGTCTTGCATTGGACTGGCATCTTGCTTGGCATACACTCCAGGCTCCCTGAAACTCTGACTCAGGAAAACAGCTGGAGGGTAGATCGATATATAGGCTTCAAAGATCACATATGGACACACAGGGAGGGACCCATGTGTATGCAGATATACATACAGATGGGGTCATTTTTCACATGATCGGTGACTTACCCATAAACTCTATGCCAAGGTTGTCTGCTGTACCAGTTGAAGGCGATGAGAAAGAGATCAATCGAGAGAGAGAGAGAGAGTGAGAGAGAGAGAGAGAGAGAGAGAGAGAGAAAGAGAGAAAGAAAGTTAGGGTCAGATGTAGATTGATCAGACTGGAGCCTCACCACAGGCCATGAACAATCCTGAGCCCTGACCAATCTGATACATTGTTACATGTCCCGAGCCCTGACCAATCTGATACATTGTTACATGTTCCGAGCCCTGACCAATCTGATACATTGTTACATGTCCCGAGCCCTGACCAATCTGATACATTGTTACATGCCCTGAGCCCTGACCAATCTGATACATTGTTACATGTCCTGAGCCCTGACCAATCTGATACACTGTTACATGTCCTGAGCCCTGACCAATGTGATACATTGTTACATGTCCTGAGCCCTGAAAAATCTGATTTGTCGTCAAGGTCAGCGCCTGTCCATCCCTGCCCTTCATGTCTGTTCCCTGCTTAGCCAGCAGGTGTCGCTGGCCATCCTGGTCCCTCCCCTGTCTTTGTGATGGCCCCTAATGTATTTTTTTGTGTTTCCCAGCTCACTGCATGCCACAGTTGGTCGAGCCAGTGGTGCAGTCTGTTACCCCAATGGTCAGAGCTCCAAAGCTGGCTGGCCGCCAACCTTCTCTGTTATTTTATATTTATTGTTTTTTTCTGTTTCCCCGGTGTTTATTACTTCCTATTTGTTTCTTTGTCATCGGTTTGCCCTTCTTGTGTTCTGTTCTGGTTTTTGTTTTGTACCTTTTGTTCTGTGTTGATTTGTGTTGCATTGTAGTACTAGTGTGTGGTTTGTTTTCTAGTTTTGATGTCTGATAAACTCCCTAGTTTTGTTGATTAGCCCCGACTTCTGCTCATCGTCCTGTGCTTCCATTGATTGGTCATTTGACTGTTGTTCTCATCCGTCCTGCGTCGTGTCTTGTCATCCTTGTGTTATTTGAGTACAGGCTCCTGCTCCGTCCTCCGGTCAGTCATTGCATGCTGATCTGTGAATGTTATGCTGTGCTTGTTCCTCTGTTCTCCTCACTCATTCTATTCCCTGTTGCTTTGCTTTGTTTCTTGGTAGTGCTTTATTTCATGGTTTTAGTTAATTACGTATTTCTTCCCTATTTGTTCCCCGACCCCTGTGGTTTTTTTTGTCGTTTTACCCTGTGTGCAGTTTCTTTAATAAACCCCTGTTTGTCTTTGAACTGAAAGGGGATCCCCACCTGCCCCGTGTCCGTAACATTTGATCTTACGTGTCCCGAGCCCCGAACAGTCTGATTTGTTTTTACGTGTCCTGAGCCCCGAACAGTCTGATTTGTTCTTATGTGTCCCGAGCCCCGAACAGTCTGATTTGTTCTTACGTGTCCCGAGCCCCAAACAGTCTGATTTGTTCTTTTGTGTCCCGAGCCCCGAACAGTCTGATTTGTTCTTACGTGTCCTGAGCCCCGAACAGTCTGATTTGTTCTTACGTGTCCCGAGCCCCGAACAGTCTGATTTGATCTTACGTGTCCCGAGCCCCGAACAGTCTGATTTGTTCTTACGTGTCCCGAGCCCCGAACAGTCTGATTTGTTCTTACGTGTCCCGAGCCCCGAACAGTTTGATTTGTTCTTACGTGTCCCGAGCCCCGAACAGTCTGATTTGTTCTTACGTGTCCTGAGCCCCGAACAGTCTGATTTGTTCTTACATGTCCTGAGCCCCGAACAGACTGATTTTATCTTACGTGTCCTGAGCCCCGAACAGTCTGACTTGTTCTTACGTGTCCCGAGCCCCGAACAGTCTGATTTGATCTTACGTGTCCCAAGCCCCAAACAGTCTGATTTGTTCTTACGTGTCCTGAGCCCCGAACAGTCTGATTTGTTCTCACGTTTCCTGATTCATGGTAGCCCATGTGGCATGTAGGAGAACTGCTGGACCCGCAGGGACGACCATGACAACCCTGCCTTACACCTCGTGACACATCCTCCGCCTGCACTATCGATTCCCCTCCTGTTCTGCCAGCTTGGTTACCTTACAGTACTGGGACCGGGGGGGCTGAACAGGGCTGATCAGAGCAGCTTCCCCTCCTGAGTAGCTGCTGTAATCCTTTGGGGGGGGGGAGGGGTATTGGCTTGACTCCTCAGGCCTCTTATTACTGGGGAGTGTGAGTAAAGCATTGCATCTTCACATGTATTTGCCGCATCAGGGTGTTTGTCCGCCCTCATTCCTTGTCCCCTCGACACCTCAGATGTGCCCCCTGCCTCCCCCCCCCCCACTTCGGCCCCCTAGGTGTCACCTGCCGTCTTCCACAAACTACTTTGTTGTGAGAAGGGATGGAAGACATCAAAGGATGCAAACTTCAAAGGTCACTTTCTAAAATCTCGTTTAGGGGCTACGCTGAGTGAATTTGAATTTAACTGCTTGAAATTTTCTCTTTAATATATTCGGGGAGGGCCAGCCAGGGATTGTGGTCTGATTACTCTCCTTTCTCTTAAAAAAAATGAGCACCACTATCTTGACACACCCCCAATCAGGGACACATGACCCAGAGTGATGGGATTAACCAGGCCACCGTGCACCTGCAGGCTTCCCATAGGATCAGCCATTCCAAGAAGCTGGCTCTTATTTCCCCGGCCTATGCAACCTTCCCAGCTACAGGAAGGTGGTCCTGTAACCTGCCAATGACCCGAAATGCAGCCGGAACACGATGCTGGTCCTGTAACCTGTCAATGACCCGAAATGCTGCCGGAACCCAATGCTGGTCCTGTAACCTGTCAATGACCCGAAATGCAGCCGGAACACGATGCTGGTCCTGTAACCTGTCAATGACCCGAAATGCAGCCGGAACACGATGCTGGTCCTGTAACCTGTCAATGACCCGAAATGCAGCCGGAACACAATGCTGGTTCTGTGACCTGCCAATGACCCGAAATTCTGCCGGAACCCAATGCTGGTTCTGTGACCTACCAATGACCCAAAATGCATCTGGAACCCGATGCTGGTCCTGTAACCTGTCAATGACCCGAAATGCTGCTAGAACCCAATGTTAGACCTGTGACCTGTCGATGGCCCAAAATGTTTCTGGAAAGCAATGCTGATACTGCGGCCTCCCAATGACTTGAAATGCTTCCGGAACCTGATGCTGGTTCTGCGGTCTGCCAATGACCCGAAAGGCTTCTGGAACCTGATTCCGGTTCTGTGACCCATAACTGATTTAAAATTCTACTGGAATCTAATCGTTTTCCTGTCAGCACATGAATTAATCAGCGCACCAATGGCCTCCAGAGAAGTTTCTTCAAAAGGTTTATCAGTCCATGACTTTTCAAACATTCAAGGCCATCTTGGACCCAACCCACACTTAACCACATTTCTGAGTGTAACGGCACCTGCAAGACTAACTTGACTGGTCGCTGCGTCTCCTGCTGCTCTGTCAGACACTGTCTGCCACTGACTCAGATTGACGCCTCTGGCTTTGGGTCCCTGCTGTGTAATGAGTACCGAGGTTCTCCTGGAGGTTAGTCTGTGCCTGGGAGTGATGGACAGCTGCTTAAATGAAGACTGAAGTATGTGTGGGTCCCAGGTCTATCCTTCCTGTTGGCGCCATGCTAAATACGCAAATCCCAGAACAAACACACGTCAACAGCAGGAATGGGCAGCCCTGAATTATCATGTTAGCCTAGACCTTTGGAGCTCTGACTTAAACTAATTAGCTATGGGATGCTGGCTGTGTGTCTCAGTTATGCTCTGGTACCCCACCGTGCTATGGCACAGTATATCCTATCCTAAGTTATGGCATGGAGTAGCATGCTAAAGGTACTGTGCTAGTCTATAGATTATGCTAAGATATGGGTATGGTGTATGATGCAACGCTATGCTGAATTATGGTGTGCTGCGTTAAGGTGTGTTCTGCCAAAGGTTGCGGTGCTCTGTGTTAAGGTGGGCTCTCCCAAAGGTTATGGTTCCTTGTATTATGATTTGCTCTCCCAAAGATTATGTTTTTTTTTGCATTAAGGTTTGCTCTGTCAAAGGTTATGGTTCCTTGCGTTAAGGTGTGCTCTCCCAAAGATTATGTTGTTTTGCGTTAAGGTGTGTTCAGCCAAACGGAATGCAGCACGAGAGCATTCAAAGAAGAATCAGGTTAGTAGAGAAATTCTTGGAACAGATGGGTCTAATGCTAAAGTAAGGTTAGCTATTCTGAGCATGGCTGGGCGTATGATAATGATGTGCTACGCTAATGCAAGGGCACGGTTAAGGTGTGACTGGAGCCCGCTTCCCTGTGAAGTTGTCATGGATACCAGGGCAGCCCCCCAGTGTTCAGCACTCCCTAGACAGTCACCACTAGCTCCCCGTTTATGGACATGTTGGTCATCGCATGTGACACCGACACCGTTATGGTGCCATAGCATGTTCACAGAGACCTACACACACACACACACATACAGATACACTCTCACACACGGACACACACACACACACATAAGTTTGTAATTATATCTTTGTGGAGACCATCCACTCACTTCTAAGAGCATAACCCTAATCCTAGCTATGATAACCTAGTCATGTATACCCAACCCTGATCATATGTAACCAAATAAAATGTAAGATTGGTAGTTTTAGCTTTTTGATTGCAGCCACAAATTTTTATTAAATTGAGTTTGCTCATGTAGGGACCAAAACAATAGTCTCCACAATGTCAAATTAACAGGTTTTTATTACATTGTGTGGATCATAACATAATATGAACACTCTCCCTCTCTCTCTCTCTCTCTCTCTCTTTCACCCCACACACACACACACACACACACACACACACACAGATTCACACACATGCTCACTCATCCCCAGAGGCTGTTCTGGTCACGGCACATGAATGAGCCAGGACGTGTTCAGTGAGCGTGTTCAGTGAGCACGCCGGAGCGAATGCAGCTTTGGGGCCGAACGCGTCTCGAGAGCCGGCAGTGGCAGAGATGTGTAATCTTCCCATTAGCGCACAGCGGGTGGCGCCCCCATTACAGCATGCGCGGCCGCGCTCCAATCAGCGGTTCCGTATCCCCCCCCCCCCCTTCCCCTCGCTCCCTTGTTAGCATTAGCATTCCGCTGACATGGCCGCTTCCACGGATTCGGGACGGTGACAGCAGCATGTGGCAGGGCTCGCGCTGCAGGCTGTTCAGCTGCATCCCATCGGCAGCCGTGTGTGGGCAGTGGAGGTGGAGACTGACCTGGCCCAGGAGCTTTGGGAAAGTTCCGGAAAGCAGCATCTCCCCACATGGTGCCTTAATGAATTGCGTGGGAGTGTCACTTACATCACATAACGGCATCACTACTGACAACCATACTCAATGTCCTCATATATTTTCTGCTATCTGCCTTTTTGTACATGTACATGTGCACACACACACACACACACACACACACAGATTGTACAACCACGCTGTACACACACTGCACAAACACTGTACACACACTGCACAAACACTGTACACACTGTACACACACTGCATCACATTTTAAATACATTGTACACACACACACACACACACACACACTGAAAACACACTGTATGCACACAAACATGCACTGTAGAAACACACTGTACATATACCGCACACAGACAATTTACACACACTGTACACACATGCTGTACAGTACATACACTGCAGACACACACATACACACACCTGCACACGCAATGCCTCTGCTGAGGGAGAGGTGCCTGGAAACAGAGGCACACAGACACAGGCTAAAGCTGTCCTCCGCTGTTGTGAAGTGCACTGAGCGAACGGCAATCTGGATTCACTGGATCACTGGTAAAATTTGAAGCTTCCCTAATAACAGAAGAGAAAACGCACCCTTATGCTTATGGCTGTCTATAATCATGTTCCCGGGTAAACAGTCTAGGCAGGCAAGCACTGCACTGCACACGGCCCTTTGATAACCCTTTGATAGGGTGATTGATTGGCTGCTTGATTGACTAAGAAAGGCCCGATTAGACTTACAAGCTGCTCTATGACCAGGATACTGACAGATGTTATTTCAGTAAAACAGACACATTTCAGGATGTTCAGCAAAGCTGCAGCTTCATTGCAGAAGAGGTCTACAACCTAGCTTAGCTCAGCTGGTTCCAGTGCCCAGCTACAGATGGGTATTACCACCGTCCACTGGGTGGCGCTAGGGGGGGCAACCTTTTGATTCATCGGCATAACAGACCTGTCACTACATTTCAGAGATTCCTTTCCGCTTACTAATTTATGGTGACAAAGTGATGTGCAGAACAACTATGCTGTCACTTTGCAGAAGGTAGCCGGCGCTTCCAGTGTGCTGAAAGGAAGCCCAAACTTCCCACACCTAATGCGGGGGTGAGATGTGAGCGGGGGGGGGGGGGACGGGGGCGTGCGTAAGCTGCCAGCGTGCCGCTTCAGTCACCATGAGCAGAATGGCTTTATTGAATGATACCCGAGTGTGATGGAAAGCTGAGCTTCAGTGGCGCAGTGCTGGTTTGTACAACATAAAATAATGCCGGCGTTGCACATTTAAGGAGCATTCAGAGGTCAAGGAAGAGCACTCAGGCAGGGCTGTCCACAGCAAGTCCTGACCCGCCATAGCTGAGTGAGCACGACCAGCATCACGACCAGCTTCACGACCAGCTTCACGACCAGCATCACGACCAGCTTCACGACCAGCTTCACGACCAGCTTCACGACCAGCATCACGACCAGCTTCACGACCAGCATCACGACCAGCTTCACGACCAGCATCACGACCAGCATCACGACCAGCTTCACGACCAGCATCACGACCAGCTTCACGACCAGCTTCACGACCAGCATCACGACCAGCATCACGACCAGCTTCACGACCAGCATCACGACCAGCTTCACGACCAGCTTCACGACCAGCATCACGACCAGCATCACGACCAGCTTCACGACCAGCTTCACGACCAGCATGATGACCAGCTTCACGACCAGCATCACGACCAGCATCACGACCAGCATCAGTGTCACTCCACAAAGAGAGGTGATGTTACACTGCAGCATCATCCATGCCAAATCACAACCAGCTTCAAAACCTTGAGAGTAATGGCCGCCTTCAGCCTCTAAACCATAACCACCTTCAGAGTAACAACCAGCTTCAGCCCCTAAGCCATAACCATCTTCAGAGTAACAACCAGCTTCAGCCCCTAAGTCATAACCACGTTCAGAACACCCAGTTTCATCATGTATCCAACACATAGGTACAATGTAACATGGATTTTAGCTACCAAATGAAGCATGACGAGTCCATGAGGGACCTGCATGCAGAGACAGACTGAACAGTGAATGTGAAATTTGGCCAGCAGGGGGCTTCCAGATTACTCGCGCCAGCCACCATGACTGACCAATGACGTGCTGGACAGGCAGCTGAACACAGCTGAGTTTCAAAGACCCGGGTGGAGATATCTGCAGGTATGAACACTCTCCTCCATCCATCATCTAACTGTCAAAGTCGGGTAAAGTGTCCATTCCAGCCAAGGCCCTGATCCCACAACCTTCTGGTGACGCGTTAATCCAAGGGGCGTAACTTTGGCTGGAACATTGGGGGGGTTGAGGTCTCCACCTATTACGAGGGAAACACGATTATCTGGGGGGTTGTATTAGCTGGTTTTGATTTATGGAGGGGGGGGGGGCTACAACCCACTCACCCCCCTCCTATAATTTACGCGCATGCGTTGAGCTTCCGTCACTAGCGCCACAGCACCGCCCTCAAGCTTGCCGTGACCAACATTGCTGTGATCCCCATTCCTGCCTTGAGGGTCACCACTGTCCCTGCCCTCCCATAAATACAGGGAGGATGGAGGAAAAGCCGGAGGCGGATGGAGGAGCACAGGGTGTTCCGGGGGCTGCTTCACCTCCTTGCTCACTGGCAAAAGGGGGCGGGGCCTCACACCAGCGCAGCTGAGGGGCACCTTGCCTTCAGCAAGGGAGGGGCGTCAGACACATGCGGTGGCCCGCAAAATCACTTGAGCTCGCTGCACATGATCAGATTATATTATATATTATATATCCCTCCTGTTGAATTCCCTTTAAATGATTTCATGACAGGTAATTGATTTGAACTGTGAGAGACTTTGAGTTTACAATAAAAATACTGACAGAAGGAATGTCCCTCATTTTTAGGGGGATTCAACACTTTTGCAAGGCACTGTAATTTGCCGTTACATATATTATTCTTTTTTTGCGGTGCTTTATATGCCAGCCGCAAGAGGAATAACAGTATATCTAACAGTATAGCAGGATGTCAGACGTAAATAGTGGCATTTACGGGCCGGCTGCTTGCGAGTTGCCGGTACCTACTTGGATCGGACAGGATGGAGTCGGTCTTGGGAAGAAACTGGTCGCAACGGACGCCTTGATATCCCTCCTTACACCTACAGGGAAATAAAAGGAAAGATGAGAGGTCAGAGAACTCGCAGCCTGCGCCGCCAGCGTGAAACAAGCAGGGATTCCTGGACGAAAAGGTGTGGCCACTGCAGGGTAGCATCACTGCGTAAAATGACATTAAACATCACAGTGTAATCCGCGTTTGCATGTACATGACACAGTACATCGGTTGTGCAAATTGCGCTGCGTACTACAACATCGCGATCCTGCAGCGAATAGCGCCAAGTGCCCGGCAAGCAGGAAATGCACAGACTCACTTCCCCCGTCGGACAAGGCAGGATTTGGGAACAGCAAGGAGACAGCAAGGTTTTGTTAATCATGTATTTTTCATGCCGATATCTCTGGTCAATTAGCGGACCCCAAAAGCCGAGTCTGTGAGCTAAGGACTGGAATACTAAACACCCCCCCCCCCCCCCCCCCCCCCCCCCTGACGGGGTGAAAAAAAAGGCCCCCCGCCCCCCTGGGGGGG
>JAABNY020000040.1:1021513-1035569 GCA_015164015.2 Brevimyrus niger | reverse complement strand
CACCCGCTCACAGAATCACAGCCTGTCAGACAGCAGCACTCGCTCACAGAATCACAGCCTGTCAGACAGCAGCACTCATGCAGAGACTCGTGGGCTGATAGACAGCAGCACTGACACGGAGACACACGGCCTGACAGACAGCAGCACTGATGCACACTCATGGCTCAACAGACAGCAGTACTGACAGGAAGACTCATGGCCTGTCAGACAACAGCACTGACACGCAGACTCACGGCCCGTCCGAGAGCAGCACTGACACGCAGACTCACAGCCCGTCAGACAGCAGCACTGACACGTAGACTCACGGCCCGTCAGACAGCAGCACTGACACGCAGACTCACGGCCTGTCAGACAACAGCACTGATACATACAGTGAGACAAAAAAATGTGCTTTTCTTTCTTTGCTAAAAATGGGTTTAGAGAAACATACAGTACATGTGTGTCATTAGAGCATTTCCCCAGAAAAGGGTGCCTCCAAATACCTAGGATATAAAGTCTTACTGCATCCCATAAAATCGCAGACAAATGATATCAGCAGATATATACTTTATACATAATGGGATGCATTTTAACCCATGTTCCCGTTTTAAAAGGGCCGTGTCAGGTCCAGGGATTGCAGTACACACCTGCTTAATTAGCCACGAGCCCAAGAGGACATTCATTATTCACTGACATAGAGCTGTGCTTATTCTATTGTGTGTAATTAATGCCGGAATACTTTGGAAATTTATGAGAAAGAAAGATGTTTGCGTGCTGGCTGCAGTTCAAAGTGAATGGGGAGCGGAATTAATTTTCTGTCTGAATGTTGTCTTTTTTAATGGAATAAATAAAAGGAACGGCATGCAAACAGGCCCAGGAAGAGAGATACCCACTATCTTACTTTTGCGGGATCACAGGGAATTAGAGCCACTCCTGCTCTTCCACAGTCACAGAGCACCGCGCCATTTCTGCATTTTTGACGCACGGGGGCTTGACACGTCTGCTCTGCGGGCTCCACCATTCCGCCATAATTATTTTCAAATGTTAGGTCACTTTTTACGTCGAAGGTCCCATGAATGAATCACCTAATGGCGAAGCATTACGAAAAACGGTGCGATCGTCTGTCACATTCATATTCATGCCAAAGAGTTAATATGTGCATAATGTAAAGCCATGGATCTGGTTCATGTTATACTGGAGTAAACACAGAGGAATGCTGGTAAATAACACAGTAAGTGACGAGCTAAAGCCCTGAGCAGGATTCCCCTATTCCTCAGCGACTCCAAGCTCCTTGCTGATGAGATGTTTGAGCTCTTCTTGTTCTTCTGGCCAGTGATCAAAGGCTTCTAAAGCAACACCCTCACACGCAGCCCCCAGGGACGAGGAACGCGTAGATATGGAATCCGGGTCGAGGACGCTGCCAAGTCTCATTCCAAATGCTATTCCACGGACACTGCATCAGTCCCACTGTAAACCACGGCGAGCATCCCAAACGCCTCGCTCACAGCTGATTCCCTGCTGCTTATCTCCTTGGTTCCTGCACTAGCTCTAGGGCCCCTTTCACTAGCTGAGGGCTTCATACCACCCCGGTAAGACTTGTAGAAGCCCAGAAACCAGGAACATACGAGTTCCTGGTGATCGAGGGGACCACCGTGGCATCGTTACGCCGCAGTGAATTATGAGATACGAAAGAAATGTGAAAGAACACAAGGTGAAGGAATTGATTGAAGGCGCTGTGACAAGAAAGCATGCCCTGTTAAACTTGTCGCGATGTTAATAGCCCACAATCAGCTGTCAAAAATTCACAGTTAAGCACGGATTTCATTAGTCACCTTCAATTGGTATTTTAACCGAATAGCAGAATGACAGATTTCTTAAATCTTTCAGTCAGTCTGGAGCCAGGAGTCAAAACTGGTGTTCAGTTTTGACAGTCAGCATGATCACATCAGATGATGACTTCACTAGCTAACGTGACACAATACAGACACCCAGAGGCAATGATATCCACAGAAGATTCTTACTGTGATCCAGAGAAGGTTCCCGATGCTACTACTGTGATCCAAAAACGATTCCTGACCTCATTACTGTGATCCAGAGACAATTCCTGATGCCGCTACTGAGATCCAGAGATCATTCCAAACCTCATTACTGTGATCCAGCGAAGGCTCCTGACCCCTTAACTGTGATCCACAGAACGTTCCTGACCCCTTAACTGTGATACAGAGAAGGTTCCTGTCCCCATATCTGTGATACAGAGAAGGTTCCAGACCTCATAACTGCGATCCAGAGAAGGTTCCTGACCTCATTACTGTGATCCAGTGAGGAATCCTGATGCCAGTATTGTGATCCAGTGAAGATTCCTAATGCCATCATTGTGATCCAGTGAAGATTCCTAATGCCATCATTGTGATCCAGTGAAGATTCCTAATGCCATCATTGTGAGGCAGAGAGGATTCCTGATGCCCTTATTGTGATCCAGTGAGGATTTCAGATGCCATTATTATGATGCAGAGAGGATTCCTGACCCTGGTGTTGTCACGCAGGCACCCGGAGGAGGTGTCCTTTTATATGAGGTAATGTTTCATTTTTATGTACCGCATTTATGTGTCTGTCGCCTGGGCCCTGTTCGGTGGGGAAACATCCCATGATGTGCATTCAGCCAGGCTAGCAGGTCCTCCCTCTCACGGGGCTATTATCCTGCCTGCACAGACGTGGAAACGCTCACATCCCCGTGCAAGAGTCGTCTGTACGAACCGTCCTAAGGGCTGTGTCAGAACACGAGCACTTTGTCACACCCCGCCCCTCAAGAGCAGAGACTGCAGTGCTGGCTGGCTGTCTGAGTCGCCCCCAGGACACCAAGGCAGAGAGCTCGCTGAGGGAGGGGCCACGGCGGCAGAGTGGTTCTCATTCCGGACAAGCCTCGGTTTTTCATTTCCTCTGGAAAACGAGTGGCAGCGTGTTCCCCCATCGGCCACAGTGGCTTATACCAGAGGGCTCGGGGTGACGCTTCACCCCAATGGATGCTCAGACACTGCGCCCCGGAGGAAGCACCCAAACACTGCCCCCCAGAGGAAGCGCTCGGACACTGCGCCCCGGAGGAAGCGCCCAAGCACTGCCCCCCAGAGGAAACACTCGGACACTGTGCCCCTGATGAGGCGCTCAAACACTGCTCCCCCAGAGGAAGCGCTCTGACACTGCGCCCCGGAGGAAGCGCTCAGACACTGCCCCCCAGAGGAAGCGCTCTGACACTGCGCCCCGGAGGAAGCTTTCAGACACTGCCCCCCAGAGGAAGCGTTCAGACACCGCCCCCCAGAGGAAGTGCTCGGACACTGCCCACAGAGGAAGCACACACCGGTGGTAATCAATTATGGGGGTCACGGCCCCAGCTGATCCGATTTGCTGCAAGGCCATGTGGCTTCTTTTGGAGGGGCAGCTGGTTGGGGGGGTGGGGCAGAGGGAGGGAGACCCCCGTCCCAGGGGTCCCCCCTCAGCTCACAGGTTCAATCCTAGGCCTGGACACCAGATAACCATCCCACATACCACAACCTAAAGCAATATAGGGGGAGCCTTGTGGAGTGGCTATTTAGGACCACAAACACACATTTACACAAACACATACACATAAACACGCACATAGAATCACACTCTCATATACACACACATTCACACACACACACACACTCATTTACACCCACACACAGAGACCCACACTCTCATACACAGAAACACACATTTACACAAACACGTAAACATGCACATAGAATCACACTCTCATATACACACACACATATCCATATATATACACACACATTCACACACACACATACGCATATACACTTACACTCGCATACACACACACACACATTTACACACACTCACATACACAAACTTGCATAAACACACACATACGCATATACACGCACACTCACACTCGCATATACACACATTTACACACGCACACAGACTCACACTCGCATATATACACACACATGTTTACACACACACACAGACTCACACTTGCATATACACATAAACAAGTACATGCAAACATACACAAGTACATGCAAACATACACACATACAGTTCATATATTCCTGTCTTTGTGGGGACTCTCCATTAATTTCTATGGGCATAACCCTAATCATAACTATTATGACCCTAATCTTAACCCTAATCCATATTTAAGCTTTTGGCATGTCTCGTTTTTTAATTGCATTGGTAGACATTTATAAAACTGAGATCTTTTGTACCCACCCGGGATATGAGGACATTGCATCCCCACAGTGCGGTAAATCCAAGACATAAGCACACACACATGCTGCACATACAAAAACACCCTGCAGACAGACACAGACATGCTCACACACACACTGCACAAACACACAGTCGACACACATCAGCCTGCCCTTCATGTCTACACCGAACAGCCTCTCTCAACTTCTCTAATGCTTTTGCTGTTGTTTTACGTCGCACTGCAGTCCTGCTGCGAATGGTGTGCTTACTCACTACAGTAACCGATACCATCGCAGAGGTAAGCAGCAGGGTGCGGTACGTGGCTGACTGATGGGGAGGCAATGATAATGTGTGCATGTAACATGGCGCGTCACAGTACTGACGGGTGGGGGGCGGTCTATAATTTGTGCATGTAACGGGGTGTGGTACAGGGCTTATCTGTGGGGGGGCAGTGTTAATGTGTACATGTTACAAGGTGTGATACAGGGCTAAGTGGTGGTGGTGGGGGGGTCAATCATAATGTGTATGTGTAACAGGGTGTGTTACAGCACTGACGGATGGGGGGGGGGCATGGATGATGTGTACGTGTAACAGGGTGCATTACCTTACTGACAAGTGGGGGGGGGGCTAGTGTAACTGCAGGGAATCACTCTAATTTTTAGCAGTAACAGTCTACATTTCCATTTCTTTTTTCCCTCACATTACCATATAGCACATTATTGCATCGTCTATGCGCCTGCACTTTACATGTGTATCTTATGTGCCCTGTCTGATGACTTCTTACACCTTGTAACACCTAGAAAAGAGTCTGATTCTGAGAAAAGTGTTTTGTCTGTGAAGCAGATTGTGAACGTGTTTTTCAGTCATTCCTACGTACTTGTGAACATGGACGTCAGTGATTGCTGTGATCGATAGACTTATACGAATCTCTCTGGTGACTGGTTAACAGATGACAGTTTCTCTTCGGTGATTGGTTAACAGATAGCAGTCTCTCTGCGGCGATTCCTCAACAGATGGCAGTCTCACTGCATTGCCCAGTGCTGAACTCCCAGCACCCTCAGTCCATTGACCTTGTGAAAATCCCTATTAGCATTATGTGCCCTAACTTATGTATGAGACATAATCAAGGAATAGTAAAATATATGGGGTAGATGGAGAAATACTCTGCTTCTGATTCCTAATCACAGTGGCTCAACAAGAACAAAGAGCAATTATGGAATTAAGGGAACTCTGCATCCTGTCATTAATGCTTTGTAAAGTGTAAAGACTGCATCCTTTGTAAGAATTTACCCAGAATCCCTCTCCTGATGTTAATAAGGGCTTTTTTGCCCTGACCTCCCCATGTTTGAAAACCATAGAATTACATAGCAGTGCCCCCCACCCTCCTGCTTACCCTCCAGGGGGTGTGCAACTATTCATATTCGTAGGTCCATGATCATCTCTCTGCCTGCCAGTCTGGAGCCATGTCTCTTCTGTCACACTCTGTCCCTTTCCCTGTGTCCGTCTCTCTGTCCCTGTCCGTGTCCCACAGACAGACACGCATGCATGCATTCCTGTTTATTTGTGCCTGGAAACATGGAATAAACACGTCCCAGATCCTGCAAATGTCAACCCCCCCCCTCCCCATAAGATCATTCTCTGACCTTCACTGGCTGCTGGGGATGTTGGCTCACAGGAGCTTGACCTTTCAGAAAGAGCACTTACCTTCAGGGCAGAAATACCCATGATGCTTTGGTGCCAGTCAACCCCGGAGCCCTTACCATCCTAGTCCTGGGGGCCCGGCTCCCTAAACCAGCGATGTGACATCAGCGGTCAGAGAGGCGAACTTTGGGTCAGACATGGCAGTGGGCTCATCAGAGCAGCTAACAATGGAGGCTTTGATATGATCAGCAGAACGCTTTTGAAGACAACTTCTTAGAGAGTGTGACCGTGAGTCAGTGCTGGGGGCGGGGGGGGGGGAGCACTGTGTCAGCAGAGCCCCGAACGTGAGGCTGGTGTCTGTTACACTAGGGGATGACGCTCTTACCCCCCCCCTTTCCCAACAGGCGAGCCGGCCGTGACCAAGGAGAACAACTGCCTGAATGCAGCCAAGGCTTGCAACCTGAACGACACCTGCAAGAAGTACCGCTCCGCCTACATCAGCCCCTGCACCACCCGCGTCTCCACTGCCGAGGTGTGCAACCGCCGCAAGTGCCACAAGGCCCTGCGCCAGTTCTTTGACAAGGTGCCACCCAAGTACAGCTACAGCATGCTGTTCTGCCCGTGCCCGAGTGCGCCCCACTCGGCCTGCCTGGAACGCCGCCGGCAGACCATCGTGCCCGTGTGCTCCTACGAGGACCGGGAGAAGCCCAACTGCCTGTCACTGCAGGAAAGCTGCAAGAGCAACTACATCTGCAGGTGGGCACTGGCGGGGGACAGTGTGGCATTAATGCCGGGAACTGCAGCCTTACTAATACACATATATAGTTTAATACTTGCGGGACAGACTATTATACATGCCAAGTTAGTACAGAACGTGCAGGGTATTCATACTGCCTCACAACCTGGGGACTGCAGCAGTACTAGTATACTATACATACTGAATTAGTACAGTATCAGCATGCATGTACAGTTAGTACAGTTCCAGTGTGTATGTACAGGTAGGACAGTATCAGTTGCCAGGAGGGTGGGCGAGCGGCAGCGTCCTCCTGATAAATTCTCTGTCTAATTAGCTCAGTTCAGGGTGGCGATACGCCCGGCAGGCGGGAGCCACAGTTCAGGGCAGTCATACGCTCGGCGGGCGGGAACCACAGTTCAGGGCTGCGATACGCCCGGCGGGCAGGAGGCACAGTTCAGGGCCGCGATACGCCCGGCGGGCGGGAGGCACAGTTCAGGGCAGCGATACGCCCAGCGGGTGGGAGCCACAGTTCAGGGTGGGGACACGCCTGATGGGGTTCCTGGCAGCGCCAGCACCTCACGCCTAGGGCCAAGCTGAAGATATCCGCTGTCCACATGTCTCCTGCAGGTCGCGGCTCGCTGACTTCTTTGCCAACTGCCAGCCGGAGCCTCGTTCCCTGTCCGGCTGTTTGAAGGAGAACTACGGAGACTGCCTGCTCTCCTACTCCGGGCTCATCGGTGAGTCGCACAGCCCTCCAGCCCGATGCCCAAGCCAGCGCCTCTCTCTCCATGCCACCTCAGACCCGTCAGCTTCTGAGGCTCCTGCCACTCAGATTGTCCTCTTAGCTCATCACAATGCAGCAGCCCTCATGCCTCTATCTGCCCCCCGCCCCCCCCGCCCCCCAGGTACAGCGATGACGCCCAACTACCTGCGATTGTCGCATCTCAGCGTGTCTCCCTGGTGCGACTGCAGCAGCAGCGGGAACAGCAAGGAGGAGTGCGACAGATTCACATCGTTTTTCACAGACAACCGCTGCCTGAGTGAGTCATGCACACCTGTGCCCGTATGCACACCCGGCACCTTGGCAAATGTGCCACCGAGAGCACAAGGTCACACTGGATCATAGTTGATCTGTGGCACTTAACCTGCTGGTCATCACCTCATCAATTGGTGGGATTGAAAGTCAATTTAAAACCCCCCTAACCCCTCTACCATCTCCTATATCCCTCTGCCATCTCCTAACCCCTCTGCCATCCCCTATTTCCCTCTACTATCCCCTATACCATCCTCTAACCCCTCTGCCATCCCCTATACCATCCCCTAACCCCTCTGCCATCCCCTAACCCCTGGACCGGCAGCCATGTGAGACCAAGGGCACCTCTGTGAGACTGAAGGACGAAACGACCAAACGGGCATTTAAGTTCAGAAGCTTCATTTCTGCATTTCTTCCAGGATTAATGATTGAAAAAGCGGCGATAATGTTGTGAGCTTTCTTTTCACGTATGGCACCTATTTAATTAAAAGCCGTTTGAGGCACTTTTAAAAGCCGTGTTCCATGCCACGCTTCTCAAGAGAACAGTTCTGCTGAATGAAAAATCACAGAAACCTATCAGGCTTTCCAAACACATGTACTAAATGGATGGGGTGCTTTTTAGAGCTCTGTGTGTGGTGAGTGTAATTAAATATGTGACGACAGTGTGGTCTACACAGATCTGCACAACAATAATGTAGATGGATGAAGTGTATTTACAGCAAACATGAGAAGAGTTCAGTACATAGCTATGTAGAGAGACTGAGGAGAGGGTGGTCTACGTGTATGCCACAAAGGGAAGGCAGTGTGGTCTCCATTGATATAGAGACTATAGATAGGGTGGTCTGTGTATATGGGGAAAGTAGATGCAGTGTGGTCCCCACAGATATAGACAGAGACTGCGGACAGGGTGGTCTATGTGTCCGGGGCAACGGGAAGGCAGTGTGGTCTCCATAGATATAGACAAAAATTGTAGACAGTGTGGACTGTATGTATGGCACAAATGGAAGGTAGCGTGGTCCCTAAAGATGTAAAACCACGGTCCTGGTAAATTTGGACCGTCGGATATGTTTGACTCCCGCCAGGACAGATTTGGACACCACAGGGCTGGAGCCGAGACCAGGTGTCAACGCTGGATTTAGTGCTTCACCACATGAGAGCAGCTAGTCTGGAGGTCCCAGCTTCCTCGAGAGGCTCCTACCGAATTAATAACACGCTGTATTTTGACAGTGAGTTATTTAGAATCAGATTGCTTGGGCTGGAGCAGAATGGAGTTTACTGTGAGAAAAAAACAGAAAAATGCTTTTTCACTCCGTAAAATTCCCATGTTTTTTTTCTGAGAGGTGGAGGTGAGTGGAGGTGGGGGGGGCAGTTTCCGGCGGCTTCCACCCCCGTCATGGAGGGCACCCAGAGGAAGGACCTGGCCATTAGCGTCCAGAGCTGCTAAGGGGACACATGCAGCTTGTTCAGCGGTTGGGTTTTGAGCCTGTCCTGAACCGCAATGCCCCTGGCTTCCCATTACTGCGATCCAGGCAGGGTAACCCTCTCGGGGCTCTGCGGACAGAGAAGCACTCCCCTATACCATGTTATCTTGAAGATTACCGTGATGAAGAGCCACTGTGAAACATGACTGGAGAGAGGCTCGTCTCATGAAACACGATTGGACAAAAAGCAGGTCCCTCACGGTCCACTGGGCTGGACTCCAGCCTTTTCTTCTCGCTGTAAATAGCGTTCCTTGCGTTCGGTAAATTTCCTTGTTTACCTACTCTGGTTAATTTCCATGGAACCACAAGCAGCTGTGATACTCTGTCTGCTGGAAGCACACATCATTAACCAGCCGCCACGCACTACACAGAGATAATTAGCACTTCTGCTAATGTTTGCCGTTGTCAACAGCAGCATTTGCTTATAGCTGTTGATCTACATTTATCTCCAAAACTTGTCCCATGACTGTCAACTTTGAGGGCTTATTCTTAATCTTTTAATGAACCTTTAAGCTTCTTGGGCTCTCCAGGTGATGCTTGCCCTCTTACGGGGACCATTTCCACACCGTGGTTCACCTAAGTGGAAGCTTTAAGTGTTTAGCCTTCCTATAACGTGTCCACCTTCTCCAAAGCAATTAAATTGCATGCCAAATTTATCTTAGTGCTGCTCACTTTATGTTTATGTCTCTTAAAAACTTTATTACATTATAGTTTTGTACAATGGTAGTTTTTTTTTTTGCAGATACAAGTACTTTTTCTACCTCTGAAAATTAAATAGGCCTCATCTGTTTACATTGTGTCAGCAGTTTTTAAACAGATAGATGAAAACCATTATATGAAATAAGTTCCGCCATCGCTTTGCGTCGTATAAACAAGCCATAAATAAATTACAAATGCTGATTATTTTCAAAAGCACGTCTCGGATTCCGGCTCTTTCCGGGCCCCTGTCCGCTCCCACCCCGTGTCATTTTACAGTTACAGTCCGCAGGACGTGTCCACATACCTCCCCGCGGGGATCTGTTCCAGAGGGGAGCTGCCAAAGCAAGACCAAATGCTTTGTTTGAAAGATAAATAAGCAGTAATTAACACAGGACGCTGAAGGTGTTGACACCCAGACGGTGTCTTACGTGATCGCATGTTAAGCCGTCCTGCGGGGGGCACTGTGAAGGTAAACGCCACGGACCGTAAAACACAGGCTTTACCCGAAACCTCCCGCGTGCTTCACCTCTCCAGTGTTCCGAGCTCATTTCATAGAAATCGCAGATTGTTTCGGGAGCAGTAAAGAATATCAAAGCGCATCTACTGCGACCGTGCGGAGTCAGCACCTCCCCGCGTGCTGTGCGTGTGACGGATAGCGCTTCGGAAAGCGGACGCAGTGCCGTCGGACCCGAAGGCGGTCTGCCTGCTGCAGCTACAGAAAAAAACCCTCCTTGCTGAGTGGAAACGTGCAGCCGCCTCGCTTGCGGTATCAACACGTTATTTATGCGGGCAGATATGCGCATACTTATTGAACCCTGAGCAACAGTGTATGAAATGAAATGCTTTGTTTTCCAGCTAATTATGAAAACAACATTACAAATTGTTGAAATTGTATGAAGCACCATAGGGTTGGGATGATATTAATTTTATGGTTTTATTAATTCTGTCTAATAATACTGTTTGTTTGTCTGAGCGCTTGAGCAGAATAATAAGCAGCAGAAGCCCCGGCTTAGGCGGCACTGGTGGTGCGGTGACACTTCCTCTCCGTGTCCTGCAGGGAGCGCCATCCAGGCGTTCGGCAACGGGACGGACGTGGGGGTGTGGCAGCCCGTGCCCCCAGTCCACAGCTCGACAGCAGCTGCCTCACCTTCACAGAGGGCTGGGGAGCGATCCCCCAATGACCTGGACCTCAGCGTGTTCACCCACCGGCCCGACACCGTGCACGGCTCAGTGTACCACTTCTGTGGGAACCTGCAGGTAAACGGGCGCATGCCGGCCCCCCGCCTGGCAGGGCGCGCCAGTCCATCGAAGCCCGTCCAGTTTCCCTCTCTCTCACTCCGCCCCGTCACATTCCCAGGGCCCGTTTCCATTCTGCTAATCTAAGGACTCGAGGATGTGTGTTTATAACCACATTAATTTGAGTCATTTCCCAAAATCATTCCTTTGTTTAAAAAAGCAGCTGCCTCAGAAGGGTGCCCTGTGGGACCGGAGTGATTCTGCCGGCCCAGCTCAGGGCTTGGTGTCTACCCTCATCCGCTGTTTTAGGTCACAGTGGTTGTGGATCTGATTAATGAAGCTAAAGGAATGACTGTACACCGTCATATTTCATACCTATGACTGACCAGAAAACTAGAAGAGCTGGTCCTACAGTCTTTTTTTCCCAACTTGATGCTGAAATTACAGCTAAGAGGTGCTTCGGACTGTTATAGTAAATTTATAATACTATGTATAATGTATAATTTCTATGCTTTGGAGTGTAATTTTTGCTCACCAGTTGTGTTCACGGTGAGTTGAAGTTTTTCTCCCCCGCACAACCCAAGAAAATCTGTTAGCCTGTGATCTCTCACATCTCCCGCGAATCGCCACTTTCGCTGCAAGCTGGAGGGGGCGCCGTGCTTCTGTGGGTGGATATGGTATGGGGGGGGGGGATTGGGCGATGCCCCACCGTTCTGCTGACCTTCAGAATCCCGCTTTATCTGGAAAAGCCGCCCCTCCGCTTTTTAAGCGGAAAACCACCTTAAATGTTTGTTTTTAGAACGGGATGCTATCAGATTCACATCCATATTTTTAATGCCGCTATTTATCACGTTAGTTTAATAGTGTTAATATGATTTATGCGGTCTGACTTTCTGTGTCGCGCGGACCTCCTGCTGCGTGATTAATCACGAGCTTCTATCTTATTTTCCAGAAGTTTCTTGTTATTCCCCCTCTACGTGCGCGTGTGCGCTGTGATCGCGCGCTGCGCTCAGGTGAAGCCGCTTCATCATGAGGGCCCGTCCGCAGCCCTGACGGAGCGGCCCGTCATCTCTCATCCCGTCGGCGTGGCATCCCCGTTAGATTTAACAGCACTCCCCAGGAAGGTCCTGGAGACAGAACTGGGGCGGGGGTGCGGCCCAGTCCCCACCCATAGACCACCTGGGGCCACCCAGGAAGTGATGCAACCGTTACTGCAGATACACGACTACTTGAAGCCCTCTTAGGAGTCGGCACTCTTCTAGTCCTAGTCCTTCTGGTCCCTCCTTCAGCATAAGGGCGCGAGATCGTCTGTGCCGTCAGAAGTAGCCGTTACAGCGGATGTACCGGCTGAAAATGCTTGCTTATCGCTATTGGACGAAATCTGGATTGACCTGCCTCTCTTGCCTCCCATAGGCCCAGAAGCTGAGGTCGAACAACACTACTGACCCAGTGCTGTGCATGGTGAGTCCCCCCCCCTGTCCTCTAGGCTCTGCTCAACACACATTTCCAACCCCCAGATCGGCTGCACAGCCACCCTGTTGGGAAGCTCTCAGTCACATAGTGTTTTTCCCCAAAAATCAATTGGGCCAGTCTCAGTGTGTTCAGAAAGGCCCAGGCATTTGTGTGCTGAACTGAAAGCCCCCCCCCCCCCCTCCCGGGCACTGTACTGACACCGCCTGCCGAAACTGGCCCATACACGTGTGCAGAGAACCATTGATCGCAAACGTCTGAGGAGAGGTGGCATGCTGGGGGCAGTCATGTGACCCGGAGAGACAACGCGCTGGGAATAGATCATGTGACCTGGGGAGCTTCCTCACTCCACAGGGAGACGGAAGTGTTTATTAGACTGATATGTGGAGAGACACAGGCAGACAGGTAAAGATAGATAGACCAAGACAAGGAGAGTCAGACAGAGAGAGAGAGAGAGACATATAGGGTGATACAGACAGAGAGACGGACAGACAAAGACAGGTAGAGGGAGAGACAGACAAAGACTAGCGAGACAAAGACTGGCAAACACAGGGAAAGAAAGAGAGACACAGACACGGATGGAAAGAAACAGGCAAGATGGCTACAAGGATGGACAGTAAGACGTACAGACAGACAGACAAATGGGCAGGCAGACGTTATTTAAAATAGTGTTTGTGCTTTTCTGTGTTTGCGAGGCCGCACTTGATTTCCACCTTATCTGCTGCGATTGAAAGTGCGTTAAATGTCAGTGTACATGATAAGTCAGCGTCAGTCTGCGGGGTGACATTTATACGCCCATCCCGGGGGCCCTGTGCCCACAACCCCCCAGCCTCCGACAGGCGCGCAATCGCCCTCGTCGATATTAAAAGCCATTTTCAAAGTACACCGCAGCCACAAGCCAGGCTAATTCAGAGAAAACCAATTTCACCCCTTTAAACCTGACACCGAATAACGCAGCAGAGAGGAAGGCGCTTTCCTACAGAGCGCTCCCTGCCCGCTGGACCTTTCACGTCTCTTAGTGGTTATTCACACGCAGGCAGACACACACACACACACGTACACATGCACGCAGACACACACACATGCACGCAGAGACACACACACGTACACATGCACGCAGACACACACGCACGCAGAGACACATACATGCACGCAGACACAAACGCAGACATACACACACTCCTCAGCCTTCCCCTCCAGCCCCATGGCCTGCTGTTCCTGATGAGCCCATGGGTGACTGACACGTCTGCTTGCAGGATGGTGACATTGTGGACGCCACCTTCCAGAACTACTCTGCCCCCCTGGCCGGCCTGCACATGGGGGGACTCCTGCTGTCGCTCCTGGTGATGGCGCTCTTGCTCCCACTCTCCTAGCTGCCTGGTCGGCGCTAGGCCAGATCGCCTGTACAAAGAACCCCCCCGCCCCCCGCCCATGCAGTTTGTTAACCCGCATTGTCATGCTTCCTGACATGAGGCCGCACTGAGTCTCTGCCCCAGAGCAGCAGCGTTCGCGTGAAATAGGGGAGGGACGGGGGGTGGGGGGGGGGCT